>JARQOD010000008.1:53162368-53212172 GCA_033576555.1 Oophaga sylvatica | reverse complement strand
ACATTATTACTGGCAGGGGCCCATGATGGGAGACATATATTACTGGAAGTGGCCAGGATGGAGGACATTACACCAGGATGGGGAACATTATTACTGGAAGAGGCTAAGGATCGGGACATATATTACTGGAAGGGGCCCAGGATGGGGGAAATTATTACTGGAAGGTTCCCAGGATGGGGGAAATTATTACTGGAAGGGGCTCAACATGGGCGACATTATTACTTTAAGAGGATCCAGATGAGGGGACATTAATGCTGGAAGGGACCCAGGATGGAGGACGTTATACCAGGAAGGACCCCAGGATGGCTACTAATCTGACCAACATGCAAGTGGGGATTCTGTCCAAAATTTGCACTGGGGCCCATTGGACTCTAGCTACTCCTCTGTTGACACATGACGCCCTCTTACTAAGAATCCTGCCTTCTAGCCTCCAGATAAAGTCTCCATGTTTCTCAAACCCATGTGCCAAACAAGCTACTTTAGCATTTCATCAAAAACTACAAAATAGTCAGGTCATTTCCTGACAACAAGGCAAAACTGGAAAAATTTCACCTTATGGCTTCTCAGGAAATGAGTAACAATAAATAGGCCTAGACATGAACTGGGAATGCTATTTATGTAAAGTCTTTGAAAAAGAGCCTCGATATTAAATCTTAATTTTTTAAGCAATGTGTCTGGGTCTTTCGGGTGAAATGAAATATTTCTGAGTCTAAGGTATTCTTTAAATATCATCTTTAGCTGAGGATTACATGGACTGAAATAGGCTGCAGCATCAGTAGACAGCAAAACTACAACTCCTCTCGGACATCATGCCCCTGTGCTATTTATTATTATGTTGGCTTATACGAGTATAGCCGCCACCTTGAAAACTTTATCATCACTGTCCCCAATGGGGTTCATGATTCAAATTCCCTATTAACATTTCAGATTGTAGGAGGAAACTGACTCAAACATGGGGAGAACGTACAAACTCCTTGCCGACGTTGTCCTTTAGTTTGATTTGAACCAAGGACCCCGACGCTCTAAGGCTGAAGTGCTTAACCATTGAGCCACCACAATATTGGGAAACTTGCATGAAGTACTACCTACATAGTCATCCTCCTTCAGTGAATTTTATTTTTTACATCTCTGCAGTAGTTACCGTACATTTTGCCTTCTGTACAGCTGACCTTGTAAGAAAATGTTCAGGCTTCCTGTGTTTGCACTTGTGTTTTAGCAGCACTTTATCTTACTCTGGGTGGAGGACAGGGTGTATTATGGAAGCCCTAAAGTTGCTGAATATTATTAGAAGGCAGATGATTACAGTGAGTCATGTATGCAGCCATTCTTCCTGTTATGAGTCAGCCAGCAGGCTGTCCAGTTTTTTGACTCCTCTTCCTTGGGACCTCAATAGAAAACATAACGCCCAATGCCAAGAGGAGGTTAAAAGATCACTCCGTCCACTCCCTGACTGACGTCTTAGCCTTGTATCCATCCGAAGGTGTAGTCTTCACTAATTCAAATGTTTGGTCATAAATTGTTTCCCCTTCCTTCTCTTCCCACTTTAATGGAAGTCACATATGTGCAGTCTTTGCTTCTGTCAAGCATATTGGAAATGTGGTGGTGAGATATACTTTTTAGATTTCAGCCGTAGTACAATCCTTTCGTTATTTCTACATATAGGAGCCTATATATTTGTATGGGGACTGTGCCCTTCCACAGCTGCAAACCTCATAAACCAGAGTGCAAACCAAATGTATAAATATTTTTTTTGCTAATGTAGCAGTGATGGATGTGGATCTCTTACTAGGCATCAAAATCAACTGCAATATCGACTTGGTGGCCTTCACATTCATGGCTAGAATGCTATGAAAGCAGCTTTACAACTATTAAATAAAAGAAAATCTCGAAATATAATGGCTCGTGTACCAGATAACCCCTCTCTATTGTATGGATCTGGAAATGAATTCCATGCTATACTGCAGAGGTACATTATTATTATTCTCTAGGTCTAGGAGAACTGGAGAAGGGCTGTCATGAGTAGCATCTGAAACTTATGGATTCCTTTCCTCGATCTTAGAACCAATTGTTTGGTTTTAGTACAAAAAAATTGAGGTTACAGAATTCTATTCCAAAATAAAGGTTACGTTCTGTCCCTTTCTACACACATTGGTCCACGGAATGGCAGAATTCACACCAGGCATTTTGCAGGTCTCTGCCAATCAGGATAACAAGATTATAGAGGCTAATGCAGTTTTATGCATATGAAATTAAAAGGGTGATCCAAAACTAAAATGTATTGTAATCGTAAATCTCTATCTATTTAATGTCATAATCTAATTTTTTTTCTAAATACTTTACTTAAAAAGTCCCTATCGTTACCTCACTAATCTAAGTTTTTTTTACTACTTCCTGTGTGATGATACTTTATTTGAGTATCACAGTGCATACTAGGAAACTCATCAGGGGACAGAGGCTAGCCCCTATTCTGAAACGAAGCGTCATCAGTGGCCTCTGTTTTAGGGGCTGGGCTAGTCCTTGCTCTACTGAGCAGTTGTCAATTCTGATGTATATCCAGTAGGATCTTAGATATATTATTCTTACTGCATGCTGACAGTGCGCTCTCTTGCCTGCTCGTCACTGCTCATTAGAGCCGGTGAGAGAGCGCATTGTCACTGTGCACTGAGAAGAATAGCGTAGAAGACCCTACGAAGCATCAGTCAGAATTGGCAACCGACGCATGCTCAGTAGAGCAGGGACTAGCCCAGTCACTGGTGATGCTTCGTCTCAGGGTGGTGACAGAGGCTGTGACAGTGAGCGCAGCCTCTACCCCCGATGACGATTCATTTGACTATCCAGCATGCACTGGGATTTTCAAATAAAGAGTTATCCCATAGGAAGTAGTAAAAAAAAATAAAACGGATAGTGTAGTTAGGGAAAGATAGGGACTTTTCAATTAAAGTATATTAGAAAAAAAATTGATGATGGCATTAAATGGACAGAGATTTAGGAATAAAATACATTTTCATTTCGAGCCACCCCTTTAATGTTCCATATTTATATAAAATCATAATAGGTCCACATTAATAACAGGGTTATTGTGCAGGTCTAATGAGGTGACTTCTAGGTGACAAGTGGGAACTACAAGGTAAATGTGGTTGTCTTTTTTTTCACTCCAGTTCCTTCCAGCAATGCCATTTGTACTGCCGTGATGGCGGCCCTGGAAAATTATTTTGGCAAGGGGAGAATTTAGTCTTATTTTAGTGACTTAAAGATTAAGATGGCCAACTCCTTTACATCAAACACTTACTTTGAGGAACAGGATTTTCTCACACTTAAATGAAAGCTAGCATCAGAAAACAAACTGTTGCTCAAGTCAGGTATTTGTATTAAATGTATTTTTTTAAAACAATTTGCCATTTTTTTATTTTGCATATTGCAAATCTGTATGAAAAATATAATATAAATTTTGGCCATTTTCACACTTTGGTCACTGGGGCCTTTTTTAGATTCTTAACTTCCTGTAGTTTCTGGGTGTGCACATGCACATTAGCCACAATGAGCAGAATCAGACTCTATCTCTTGTATTGATGCATCTAATGAACGTGTACAAAGGTCAATGTGAAGGGAGAGGGAGCAGGGGAGCTGTGACATCATCTATTGTGATTGGTGGGTCATGTGTTATCAGCTGTGTATAAAAGCGTCGCCTGTCATTGTAATGCTGCCCCTGCCTGCTGAAAATTCTTCCTGAAAGGACAGGTATGAGTTTAAAAGAGCCCTGATGGCCAGTGTTAAATTTGCAAGCTTATTTTTAAAAAAAAAACAAAACAAAGATCATAAAATTAAAAACAAAAACTTTTTAAAACAATTAAAAAAAAAAATGTAACACAAAATCGGATCTAACAAAGGGTCATCTTCTGATGTTAGCTTCTCTTTAATAATATATAGACATTACAGTTTCAACGCCAATATCCTTATATACTGTATTTTTTGCGGATTATAAAACGCACCTCAAATTTTGGGGAGCAAAATAGGAAAACATTTTTCTTTTTATAAAATGGTGGAGCGTCTTGTAACCTGCTTTCACAGCAGTTTGCGGCGCCTGCTCATACGGTAGCTTTACGATGCATGCGCAATTGAGATCTTGGGAGCCAGTGCCGACATCTGGCGTCCATTTTCCCAGAGTCCACCACATTGAAAAATATGGACAGTGCGGGGGCTCCGGTCTTTCACAAAATGTTGGCAGAGTCACAGCACCGCCCAACACCCCTCCTACCAGCCTGGGGCCCGCAGCATCGCCCCATTGTTGCCGCCGCCAGAAGCTTCCTGCAGCAGTGACCCTCTGACCCTGCAGCGGTAGCTACATTTGGATTATAAGACGCATCCTCATTTTCCCCACACATTTTGGGGTTAAAAAGCGCATCTTATAATCCAAAAAATACAGTAATGTCATGTTTAATATAATGAACCGTCACCAGCTTGTTGGCGCACCCTTTCTCATAGACTGCTCTTCTATTCTGACCAATGGTAGTTAGTGGAGGAGCATGTGACCAGAGCTGCCTATCAGAAAACACCGCACATGAGAAAACTGTGTTTTGATTGGAGAACATACAAACTCCTTGCAGATGTTGTCCTTGGTGGGATTTGAACTCAGGACCCCAGCGCTGCAAGGCTGCAGTGCTAACCACTGAGCCACTCTGCTTCCCTGCTACTTGTCACCGCTTCATCATCTTGCTGCTGGAGACATATGGCGCGCTAGACAACGAATTACTCTGCCAGTTGTCAGCGGCCAAAGTGGTTATATCGAAAATTCGAATACAACTGTAAGAAAAATAATCCAACATTATGTTTAACTCTATAAGCTGCACGTGATGATAAATAATAAAGATAAGGCGATTCTCTCTCCTGCTGTCTGTCCTCCCCAATTACTGTAGATGCAAGGTTGCTATTAGAAACAGCGATGGAGGAGGGGGTGAGAAGGGCAGGGAAGCAGCTGACGTGTAGGTGTGACAATCTGCTGCAGTCAGGCTTCTGTGCCGCTAAAAGCAATGTCTCCGAGATGAAAGAACGCAGATAGAAGGAAACTGCAGGAATCCAGGGTAACAGAAAAGAACAGGTTGGGGCTGTTACAGTGCATGCGGGACACAAGGACGTCTCCTCTGCCACAACTGCCATCTATAAGAGAACGGGAGCATGGCGTATATAATGACGGCATACATTACTGGAAACCTCCAAGGAAAATATTAGGAAATAGCTGTAACATGTGGGATGCAGACAGGTAGACATTCCAGAACTGGATGGTGCAATCCTCATGAATAGATGTTCCTCCACTTACACCATAATGCTGTAATATGCCCCATGCCCTATCATTTAGTGTCAGGCTGAGAACGCTTAGATAATACGTTACACGCACAGTGGGACGGTTCACATTGCATTAGGCCTACACGTTCATTACTCTGTTCAAAGTTCTGTATTAATCCTCCAAAACCAAAATTCAGATGGAACCTCCAACAAACCCATATACGTTAATTAGGCAAACAGAGTCCAAAACATGCAACTTGACTTTCCAGTAATGTCTATTTAGCTAGATTATAGATATGTGTATATATATATTGAAAGGGAAAAGATACAGATTAGATATTAGAAAAAACTTTTTGACAGTGAGGGTGATCAATGAGTGGAACAGGCTGCCACGAGAGGTGGGGAGTACTCCTTCAATGGAAGTCTTCAAACAGAGGCTGGATAGACATCTGTCTGAAATGGTTTAGTGAATCCTGCATTGAGCAGGGGTTGGACCAGATGATCCAGGAGGTCCCTTCCAACTGTAACATTCTGCGATATATATATATATATATATATATATATATATACACAGTATATATTAGACTATATTTGTTGTCAGCCAGATAAAAGAAGGCATAATCAACTTACAGAACACAAATTCACCTTCGAACATGTAGTTATATATCAAATAATGACTAAAAATGAGCGGTCAGGCAAAATTTTAATTTGCTTGTTCGTGTGGATTTTCCCAGGAAAGTCAATTCAGTTCAGTTTTAATATCCCTTATTATGTTCCTTACTATGTTTAAACCGCTGAGCATATTATTTAAAAAAAAAATTATACTCATCTTACAACTAACTTCTCTTTGCCCTTCCACTCCTCATCATCACCCGTCCGGTCTCTGTGGAGTCTTTTGATACCCACCACTCACAATGAAGTACCTGGGACTCTCACACTGAGCAGGGACTTCCGGTCCTTATGAGGCCAAGGAGGGTTCTGTGCAAGCACGTGAAAGGTTACAACGTGATGACACACCGTACGACATGACTTTGAGCGTGCATGCACAGAATCCTCCTGGGCCTCATCAGACCCAGAAGTCTCGGCTAAGTGTGAAAGGCCCGGGGATTTCAGAGTGAGTGGTGAGGACCAGAAGATGCGACGAGGAGGGGATGAGTGACAGTGAGGGGAGGGGAGGAGTAAGCTGAGTTTAAGTATTTTTTTAACCTTTTGATGGCCCTTTACGGTTCGAAAAAATGGTGGCCAGTGAATTACAAAAAATCCACATTTTGGCAAATGTGAATTTTTGCAATATTTGAGTAGAATTCAATTCCAGCCATCTTTAATATGGACCTAATACAATATTCATGACTACCTTTGAAATGATTATGGACTAGACAGATTCAGTTCATCTACAGTTGGGTGAAACTGTTGTCCACATGGGCACAGGGCACAATACCAGAGATCATTTTGAAGAAGCCCTTTACTAGTAATTGGTTTTCAATATCTTGGACAATGTCTACTGAGCTAATGTTAACAAAATGCATTTCTAATTTCTATGAAGTTACAACCACACCCATGAAATACTCGCTTCTTAGACGCCCAAAAATAATTCCCATGATTTTAAAAGCTAAAATGTAATTTCATATCTTCACTGAAAGAAACATTAGTGGCTAGTACTTACAGTGAAAGTGTTTTCTGACTACAAAAGGTCATTACCCATCGCATCAAGCCGAATAAGTGATTATATGGCATACGTGCCATTCATGGAGTAAGGACACTTCCCATAATTCTCCAATTGGGGCTAATGCTGGACACATGTTAAGGGCAATTTTACTATATGGCGGCTGAAAAAAAGAAGTCTTCTCAATATCTTTAGATATAAAGACTGAAAATTTCCATCTTGGTTTATATGATCATTATTGAGTCATTATTGAGCAAGGCAAGGAGGCAAGATTACTGTAAGCATCCTCCACGAGTAACTATGAGGTTCTCCTAAGGCTGCAGATCAGTTGAGATCTTAGGAAATTCAAATAGAAAGTGGTAAAAAGGTTTCCCATTGTAATTATTCATTATTGATCTATGAAGAGAGAGGATGTAAAGAAACAATGGTTCTGCCCTTAGTGAATCCTATATATCTGTTTGTTCAGAAGCTCCAGTCTTTTGGGCTATTGCTTAATACCGGCTGGAGCAGGACATTGGTGGCAAGACTGGAGCGCTTTACTACATTTCAACCTTGGTGGCATTTGGCTTGTCTAAAAAAGTCTTCATTGGTTTCTGAAGAGGAAATGATTGCCATGACGTAAGAGAATATGGCATAAAATTCATTAAATTGGTGCAAGACCAAAAGATATCATATCCTAAGGTAAAGAACATCGCAGTAAGGGGCAACAGTGATATATATCTACGGCACATCGATGGCACCTCTGTGGTAGAAATAGGCACAGATTTCTACTTACAAGCTCATGTAAAATACTGAGGTGAACTACAAGAGTTGGGCATCATCCCGATTGGGTCACCATGTCATGGAGGGATGGATTTTACACTTTTTTGATCACAACAGTGTTAACTAAGCGCCCTATGTTATTTACATGTACTATTACTATTTATTTACTTACTACAGGTCATTTTCTCATTTTACTTTTTATCTTAGGTCCTGTTTGTTAAATACATAAAAAAAACTGACCGGCACATCCAAAAATAGACCCAATGTGAACAGGTGCTAAACCTAGAGTCACCAACTCATGCACATACAAGAAAAAAAGGTAGCACACTGTAGCGCTATAGCTTGCAAACACGAAATATGAAAAATGAATTGCATCACTGCCCCAGTGTTTGTTAAATAGGCACAGTGTGAACGCACACCTATACGTTGCACTTATACCAACATAGGCCCTGGCTCAGTTGTTTTTTTGTTTTGTTACAGCCTCATGTAAAATACTGTCATAGTCACATCCGAGATGTGTGAACATCCCCATATTAAAGTCACATACTGGAGCAAGGGCTTCGGAAGGTGTATACATCTGATTTTGGCATTTTAAGGCCGGTGAAGACTTTCAGACATTTTACTCTGAAACCCGAGAACAGTTTTAAGCTAAGTTGACGTTGCGTTCTGAAGTTATCATTGAGTGTATACACTGGGAAAGTCTCTAGATGGAAAGCGCCCATATGGTTGCCTGGTATATGTTGGGATGCTGGAGGCCTAAACAAAACATATACTAATATATACCATGTGAACAATGGCAGATGTCCTGCCAACTGTAATCCCCAAAGGCAAAGTAGGCATAGTTTTATGCGTATGACTGACACTTTAAGACACCGGGGTGATCCCATACCAAGTCTCGGAGCTCTGTGCTACATTATGGGTAAGAAACGTGGACTTGAGATAACAGAAATATGAAGTAACGTCAGACCATTATTTTTTTCTAATTTCTATCCCCTCCCCACTCAGCAATATTCTATGGTGGAGAACTCAGACACAGAGAATTATACAATTAGGTCACTGTTTCGGCACGACAGTGTGAACACAACAGTGTTCTGACATAATGGTATGTAGAGAAGGAGCGTGACCTGCACGTAGTAAATCATGATATGCTGGTATTGTGTCCTAACCCTTTGAGGTTTGCCATGTGACTCCTCCAGGGCAGGCGACTGTCACCATCAGTATAACAATATAACGTCGCAGTTTTTTGTAATGTCGTCAGGATTTTTTGTATGCTAATATATATACGTATATTAGCATACAAAAATCTTTGCATTAGTACATCATATTCTTCATTAAATATTTTCATGTCCACATTTTTCACTGGCTCATACTACCTCCCTATTTAAATACCTATAAATGGCCTAATGCTATAAAGGGAACTTCCAACAAGTACACAAAAAAACAATGGAGGCAAAAAAAAAAAAAACAGGAATCATAATAGTTGTCTTTATTGAAATGGATCACAATAGTCAGATAAAACATGATACAAAAGGGAGAATATGGAAAAAAGAACCCCACTCAGCCACAGGCCAACTATATAATGGAAATATAGAAATTGGGTTCCAAAAAACTAAGTCTCAATTCACAAAATATAGCTGTATAAAATAATGCCAGAAAGTGACAGCAATAATAAGGAAAAAATACTTTAAAAGCAACTGATCATCAAATGTAACAGGATACTACCGCAATGTAAAGGACAAAAGCCACATAATGACCAAAGGTACAAAGGCACTTCCAGAGAGGAGCACGAGATAAATACCAGTAATGGAAAAGGAGTTGGGGCAGCCTCAGGGGGTGGGGTACAGATTCAAATGCGTTTCGCATTAGCTTCATCCGGGGGTGTTCTTTCTTCCATATTTCACCATTTTTTATCTTGTTTTTTTCTGATTGTTTATGATACATTTCAGTAAAGACCACTGATATGTTTTTTTTTTTGCTTCCGTTGTTTTTTTGTACCTCCTTTTTAGTATAGTACACAACAGTTGTGACAGTAAAAATGCATCACAATGACTATGCAGAATTTCTTGCTTTATTTCCATTGCTCAAATACTTGGTCTGAAGGCAAATTGTTACTGTCTTCATACCTCTAATGAAAGTCATATATGAGTAACCTGTGTTGATTTTATAAAATCCCATGCACCAACATAAAAAAAAAACAAGAACAAATATGCACCCCCCAAAAAAAGTGCCGGGGTTGAAACTGTTTTCGCATAAGTGGTCCTACATAGTAAGAAAACGGATGGGAATATTTCCATTGCCGCTGCCCTGTCTTCAGTATGGCAGGCAGAAGGATAACAGGTGTCTAAACTTTTCAGAACACACACGGTATTATTGTAACCTAGAAGAGAACTACTTTGTAACCCAATTTCCATGGTCAAATATCAGGCCACTGTTCCCAGGCTTACCGTCCATTGTTTTATATCATTGTTGTATATGAACGGCCTTTTGGAGAAACATTGTAATACCTGCAGCCTAAGCTGTGCAGAAAGTAAAGTCACAATGAAAGCAGGATGTGAAAATTCAAATGAAAAAACATGGAGAACGTTGGCTGGGTTAAACAAACGTTTACATATTTTCCAAGACAAATAATATACCGTATGCAAACGAAAGCAGTTTCTCCAGGTGGATCACACCAAGCATCATGGGAATGAGTAACCTTTAATATCTATTTTGCATGCACTCTATGGAAGAAAAATCTACCTGTTCCTACCAGTCATAATAGAGACGAGAGTCCTCATTGCTCCATACATCATGCACACGGCTGTCCTACTAAATGTTTCCCCTAAAATGCTTCAGATGTTGGCCCCTACTACACGAACACGCCTGATAATGTTATGGAGTGCTGCTTAGCAAACACTATTACATATATCTAACCAGCAATCCGATACAATGGGGAACCTAGTTTCACCATTTCAGGACCAGGACATTATCCTTTATTCCTGACCAGGTATATATATATTTTTTTTCCATACATGCAGTTTAAAGAACTACAATTTTTTAATGTTCAGATATTCAAATAATTTTTGTATTGTTTGGTTCACTTTTCTTTTATGTTCTGTACTTTGTTTATTTATTTCTTTACCGATATCAGTGCGAAAATAAAGTAAAAATGTGTCTGCTTCTCAGATTTTTTTATATGACCACAAAGCACCAGTAAAACACATTTTAAAATTTGTCGTTCTTTTTTGTAACAATTATTTTTAGATATCGGGCATGTTTTTTTTTCCAATGGGGAATGGCCTGGTAATGATTTGTAATGGTAGTGGCTTTTTCTATCTATATATTTACCTACTTTGTATGTATATATTTTACACACGGTGCCCTGTATAAGGTCATAAAAGACCTTTTAGGGGCCTGTGTCAACATTTAAATACTTTTTGAGAAATCTGGTTTCCCCTGTAACTGTGGCTGGTATATCAGCCCCAGTTTCAGGGGAATTTCAGCAGCTTCTGCTTCCTCCCTACACCCAGCGATCAGAAGACTTCTGTGCCAGAAGGAGGAAGCGTTGTTAACCCTTTCTTCTACTGTGTACATAGTGATTATTCAGCACTGTGTATCCAGTGATTGAGAAGGTAGAGATGGTAATAAACCATCTATGTCTTCTCTAAGGGGAGCTCCACTATCTTTGACCGCTGGTTCCCTGCTCCCGAAGCTGCTCTACTATGCAGTGATATTTTAGAATGTACACCGCCTGGACCTTTATCATATATAGGCGTCCGGAATTAAAGTCCTTGCATAAAGATTTTTCTAAAATAAATCTGTGCTTATGTGTATGGTGTATAGTATGAGTGTATTAATATTCTCACCTACACTCGCCTTCTTCAGGATCCAGTGCCATTCTGCTCCTCTTCTCAGTGACGTCACCGCTCTCCAGACTCTCCAGATCACACTGCGCTTTGTGTGACACCGAAGTGGCTTTTACAATATAAGTCTATGAAGCATCAGCCAGGATCCATAGACTTACACTGTAAAAGAGACTTCCGGGTCATGCATAAAGTGAGCCGGAGTGTCTGAAGAACGGTGATGTCACTGAGAAGAGAAGCAGAATGACACTGGATCCCGGCGGAGGAGGCGATGGTGGGTATATTAACACACACACTACATACACACAGATATCTTCATAGAATGGTTTCTTTAAGCTCATGAAAGTCTTTATATCTAGAGCTGGTCAATAGCACTCTCTTAAACAGGACCAGTCATTTGTTATGAATTTTTTTTTTTTTAACTGTCATAAATGCGCTATTTTCCTGAATCTGATGTTATTTTTCTTATGTTCCTGCATCTCTTCGTTCCTGAGATATGGCGCTTTTAGCTAAAAAGATTGGCCTATGTCAGGAATGGAGAGGAACAGGAGAAAAAAAAGAAAAATCATTGCCAGATTCGGGAGAACAGTGACAGATTTGGGAGAGCAGTGACATTTAGAAAAGGCAAAACAAATTATATATTTTAGAGAAGTGAACTGTCCATAGACATGAGACACATGGTATTTTTAGTGGGATCTGCAAACCATCTAATGCCGATGGTGGGTCACAGATATTAGAGATTGGATATGGGGATTTATTGGAACAGTATCTTAAAATTTCCTGACTTCCAGGGCTTCTTCATTATGGCACAAAAAAAAGATCTTCTTGGACAAGTGATGTAAGGAAGGTGGAGAGAAAAGGTTGTAGGAGACAGACATGAGACTGATAAAACAAAATATGATGGGTTCTAAAGGGACAAAACTAAAGTAACATGGGTGTTGGTTTTGAGTGTTCTCTGGAATCTTTGTATGGCGGGGCAGGGCAGTTCGCAATAGAAAAGGTCAACATGTGGGTGTTAATATTTTGGACATGATTTCTTGTTCTGAATTGAGTAGCTACTCATTAGGGATATGAAGCCTTTGCTTATTAAGTCATTGTACTCTAATGTTCTCATGCTGGCACTTATAATTAAGCTTTTATTTAGATAGCTGAGCGGTAACATTACTTAATAAATGATTCCCAAATCTAAGATCTTACAAACTGCACTTGTACGGCAACACACTTTCTTATGCAGACGTGTCAATACAAAAGTATCTATTGATGGGCTGTATACATTGACACTTGGCCCTGATTCGTCCGTATCAACATTTTTTAAGCCAGTCTTGATGAGAGTGGGATGGAATGAATCAGGCGAGGCGCAAAGTGACCTCTGTGTAAGCCTCGCACAAAGTTTACTCCAGTAAGAGACTAGAGTAAGATTTAAGGCATAAGGAACACCAAAGCTTGACATGAATTTGACGGGCAGGGGTCACCACACCATGTCCCACCCTAGTCCTGCCTACTTTGTTGGAGATGGGCAAAAATGGAATGAAAAGACCAAAATTCACTAATTTTTTTGAACAGTCTTGCGTTATGCAAAAAATATTGCGACTTTCCATAGATTTTTACAATAGTTGCATAAAAACTGATAAATCAGGGCCTATGTATCTAAAACCCTGGCTACAAATATTTTTGGATTAAGTTTTGGACATTTCTTGTGACTTATTTCTTTTGCTAAACATTTGGGCCCAGATTTGTTAAGACCTTTGTCTTGTATGCCAGTTGTAACGAAGGGAACGCTGGAGTAAGATGTGCCAAATTCACTGAAAGGCGTACATCTTTTAATAAACTGGTGCTTCTTACAACTGCTTCGTGCTTCTGCCAGAAGTGCCACTGAAAAGGGTTGGCATACATTTCTTTCATAATTTCTGCCACTTTTGGGGATAAATTCTGATAAATTTGTAGGGTGGGCTTTTCCTATGTCCTTTTCCACCCCAGCGCCACACAGTTTACCAAAAGTTGGTGAAGCTGACCAGAACTTGTGTAAAACTTAGAAAAGTCACAAAAATGTTGCACATACAAAAATATGGATATATTTTTATATATGCCTCCTGGCGGCACCCGATCTCCTCAGCGGCGATCCCGATCCTCAGCGGCGCTGCTGGCAAGTTCCGTTCCCAGGCGTGCTTAGCGAGAATGACCTTTGTCACAAAGGTCATTCTCGCTAAGCACGCCTGGAAACGGAACTTGCCGGCCGCGCTCTGAGGAGCGGGAGAACTTCGGGGCCGACAGAGGGTAAGTATATCCATATTTTTTATTTTAATTCTATTTTTTGCAGGAATATGTTACCCAGGGCCTGGAGAAGAGTCTCCTCTCCTCCAGACCCTGGGTACCAACCGCACATGAAGCGCTCACTTGACGCATGGTGGGCATAGCCACATGCATAAAGTGAGCGTTTCAATGCAATCCTATGGCGGCGTAATCGCCGTGATTACGCTAAAGACGCAGCATGGGCACAGCAATTGCTTAATCCTATAGGATTGCATTGGATGTGTTTTGTTAGCGTTTTTATAAGTGTTTACACCACATAAAAACGCGGCAAAAACGCTTAAAAAACGCAACGTGTGCACATAACCTAAAGAATGTTTTCCTATTCACCTTTTTCTTTGTCAATTGTGATTGGTCAAAATGAATTGTCAAATTAAGTTGTCAATTTATTCACAAAGTTTCAAGAGGAATAACATACAGACAGAAGCCCGGAAGCTGACAGGTCCTTTTTAAAGTGTAGTTGTGGCATAAAACTGTACTTCCTGATTTAACATTGCAATTTTCTAAAATAACTGTTGAGAGTTTAATATATTAGTCATCTTCCACAGCATGCATGTTGGTAATACTGTCTTTAATACAGTCATTCTGTAATACAGGAACCTCATGAGCAACCTTGTATGCCTACATGCAGGAGAGCACCCTACATAGCACCACAAATTCACAGCTTGACCTAATCTACATTTCTTTGGCTCGGGTTTACCATGTGTATTTGCCTCCAAAATCATATCTCAATGAAACTCAGTGAAGAACCACTTTATGGCCTTAGACCAAATCATTTACATTTTTAAGGTTCCCTGAAATGTGTGCTGAAAATTATTGTCACATCAAAAGGTGGAGTCCTGTGGATGTGTTCCGAGGTGGGGTCCTGTGGGTGAGGTCAGAGGTGGTGTCCTGTGGGTTGGGTCCAGTGTGTGAGGTCAGAGGTGGGGTCCTGTGGGTGAGGTCAGAGGTGGTGTCCTGTGGGTTGGGTCCAGTGTGTGAGGTCAGAGGTGGAGTCCTGTGGGTGAGTTCAGAGGTGGGGTCCTGTGGGTTGGGTCCAGTGTGTGAGGTCAGAGGTGGGGTCCTGTGGGTGAGGTCAGAGGTGGTGTCCTGTGGGTTGGATCCAGTGTGTGAGATCAGAGAAGGGGTCCTGTGGGTGAGGTCAGAGGTGGTATCCTGTAGGCGACGTCAGTAGTGGGGTCCTGTGGGTGAGGTCCTATGAGCCAGATCAATCCTGTGGCACATTAGGTGCATCCATGAATTATACTGATGCATTATATCTGAATGGACAACATGTGGTGCTATATTTTCCCTGTTTTGGTGTCATGAGTGTGTCATGTCCTCCTGGGAGATATAGGGTTAGGCAACCTTTATGTACTGTGAATAGCAGATCTTCCATTTAGCCTGTGTATTTTGTTCCTCATATTAAACTGAGTTGGTTTCCTTTGATGTTGAAGAGGTTATCATCTCTTTGTATGCTGGTTACAGACATGCAGCTCCTTCTCACAGCTGCTCCTGACCTGCTCGTTTTTTCTCTCTATAAAACCTGGCCAGACCTTCTCATCTCTGCCTATGAAAGTTTACTTCCTGGCTTGCTGGAGTTGGTGTGGTGAAGTTGTAGATCATAGTTGCTGCTGGAGATTGTTGCGTGCTGTGTTTTCGGTGTATGCTTTCTCCATTATCCTATTCCCATTTGGTTAGTACCTTCCTATCCTTCACTTTATTCCCCTCTACCCTTGGTGAGTGTTTTTGCATGTCAGTTACTTTTAGTTATCCCTATGTGTCTTAGGCTAGTTTCACACTAGCGTTGCACTGACCTGTGTCGGTCAGCGAACGGTCGCCGCTAAACTCCGCCCCCGGATGCGCCTCCTCCCGATCGCTCCGCCTATGGGCACATGACGCTGCATGCGACCTGCGTACCCTATCTTTAGCATTGGGTTCGCAGGTCGTGCGCAGGTATGCGTTTGCCAGCGCACGCATCCTTTTGACGGTGCGCCGACCTGCGCCCAACGCACCGTGTGAAACTAGCCTAATGTGTATATACACTAACATATCTGTCCTAGGCCTCCTGGGGGAGGGGACAGTTTAGGACTTTAACAGGAGCATAGTAAGTTTGGAGACTTGGTCCTCTCTATCTTCAAGAATACCACCGGGACAGGGATAGTTACGGCCCCAGTTCCAGGGAGTTTGAGGCCCTCCCTTCTTTACCAAAGACCGTCACAGTGTGACAGTTGGTGCTAGCATTCACACTGCTGATCGCTGAGGCCAAGAAAAACTGAATCCATTGTGATCAATATGCTGCCAATTAAAAAAAAAATTGTATGCAAATCACATGTTTGTGGTCATGTGCCTGCTACTCTCAGCTTTGGCACCAAAGAATCCTCACTGAGCGCAGCACCTGCAATGTGAGGAATCATAAGTCTGCAGTCACATGAAGTGACAACAGACTTGTCTTGCAGCCTACGGCTGGACAACCCCTTTAAAATATAATTAAGTGTATATCTGCAAGCAGATCTTGTAGCCAGCCGACCTACCAATTAAGAAATATCTGCAATTACAATAATTAATTATGCTGAGTATGATCACAGTTTTGATTGGGACATAAAGGAGAGAGACCCTTTTTAAAAGAATTAGTCCCCCTTCTAAAAATAAAAAAACTCACCTTCCGTACCTGCGCCTTCCCTGCTGTGGTGACTCCTGGTCAAGGTTCCCGTGATTATTATGCCACCCGAGCCCTGCATCTAATTAGCGTCCGCTATCGGACTGCTTTGCTTTAAATTCTCTTTGATGAGAGGAACAAGTGAATGGGGCCGATGCGGGAGGTGAGTATGTTTTTTTTTTATTTTACCATGCAGAATACTTAATTTAATAAGGGGTTATCCAGGTAGTGGACCACCCCTTTAATCAGGGTCATATTACTTTGAAGGAAATTTTAATAAAAAAAAAAAAACAGAAATGCTCCTACGGCTGCTCTCGATCATCCCATTAACAGTAATAAGTTGTTTTGTACAATTCGAAGATTCTCTGTTTTCAATTAGAGGCAATAACTCAGAGGCAGAAAACTGGTGACCTTGATCTGTTGGCACAAAGAAATCCTCTGATCATTTTTCTTAGAAAGAAGAAAAAAAACACTTACTAAGAATACGAGCTCCCGCCCCTTATTCTTCACTGATGATCACCAAAAACTGATAACTTCATGAAGACCTCTTTTTTCACTAATTATGCGAGGAAATCTAAGCAGAAAGCCGTGTGACAGATAAACGGAGCAATAATGGGAAAGCTGTACCAATTTCAACTTCTATCATCTGTATAACTTTTATTACATGTACAACTTTCCATTAAAGGCAAAAAAGTCTCTTCTCTTTGTTCACAGAGGTAATAATAATATATAATTAATTCATATATTATGAGTTAATTCTAATAATATATTAATATAATTGCAGGACTTTATAGTTACTCTCAACTCTCTCTTTATATATTGTATATAGGTTGCTTTGTAGTTTTGTAGTTATGCACATCTATGTTGGTTCTCCACACTTTTATTGTTGTAATGAACTAAATGGTTACTGGTCCAAATAAATGAGTGACTCAGCAGTTCTGCAAAAAAACTGTGTGGTTATTGATATATGAAGAGGTAACTTCGCAACAAGTGGAAATAAAAGGACCAGTATGAGACATGGTTTCTTTTGTTGTAAAAGTGTAACAGGCCGAAGAGTCTTATATTTTTGATGTAAGAAGATGACAGTGCCCATGACGGTGCTGGTTGCTGGTGCTACGGGTGCTGAGCTGTGAAGCCGGATGGCATATCAGTTTCAAGTTAAGTGGGACATTTGCTCTGATTGAGATGAGGTGGTGAGTAAAGCCGGTCATACACATTATATGGCTGTCGACTTGAACGTTCACCTGACAGCCACCTTGGGTGGCTCTCCCATATCCACGAGCACTCATCCAACCGCCGAGCATTCTTCTGTTGTCTATGAGAAAGCCATCGCTAGACATGTCATGAAGCTTATATCCTTGAAAACAAATTGATCGGTAGTCCAAAATCAGACATGTTGGATCAACTTCTCCTGCCATGGGTTCTCCGCAACAGAGAGGTGCCAGAAGACTGCAGCATCTGATTTCTCCTACTCCTTCACCGATTAGAAGCACTTCACCTTCGTATTAAACAGTGTAAATTTCTTTTAGCAGTGCAGGAGTTAATCTGCTCAGTTGAGAGCTCCTGGAAGCTTTCCTGCACTAAGGCTCTCAGCTGTTCACTGTTACCACTCCCATTTGCTATATAATCTGGGTCCTGGCTAGCACTCATTGTCAGACCTAGCTTATGCTGCATGGCTGGAGGTTGTTGTTGGTGGTTGTTATAGAAGAAGGCTTTTGTTGGATTTATCTGAGACTATTGCTAGGTTTTGAGTGTGTGATAATTCCCTTTCTTCTCTTACTTTGGTTTAACTTCATCCTTCACTCCCCGGTGTTTTCCTCTGTTACATGTGTGAGTATATTTGTATGTTTGATATTTTTCACTATCCCTGTTTGTATTACCTTGTTACTTGATGTATTACGGTACACTATTACTCCCCTCTACCCTAGGTAGGGGAAGGCTACAGACTGAGGGTGGATTCAAGAGCTAAGGAAAGGTATGTGGCATCTTCACCATCAGAAGTAACCCAGAGAACAGGGCAAGCTAGGGCACCCCTAGCGTTAGGGACAGGGAAGGAGGCATTGGTACCAGGACACCCAACAACACAGTTGTGACATCTCCCTTGACTATCATTTGTCCAGGCTCCCTTACACATTAGAGACTCTGCCGTTGGTGTCAGCTGGTTCAGCCACCATTAGTTTATGATGGTCTTTAGACCCTGTATGAAAGACAGCAGGTCACATCAAGGTTCTGCAAACTCAGAGCTACAATACCGCTACAGCTGTGGAGTGATTCCTGAGCACAAAGTAAAGCTCCTTTGTTCAGTAACTTGTCTGGTGTGACCTTCTTTAGGGAAAACCCTTGCTGTTGCAGTACTTTGCTCTGGTCACATCTTACAATAACGGTTATGACAAATCCACTCTGTGACTGATCTTAATTGATACTTATTGAGATTACTGACTTAAGGTTCTCTCTCTCTTTTTTTTTTTTACTGGAAAGATTGGAACAGTTGTCTAAAGTAATCTGGTTGTCAAAAAGCTACAAACTAGACCGTAACCTGGAAACACTTGCATTCTTTGTCTGATCCATCCCTATATATTTGTCTGATCCATCCCTATATAAAGTTTACCTTTGAACACCATTGTATAATATACAATGAACATTCAAAGCGCCTGGCTGATATTGTGTAGGTCCACCTCATGCCACCAAAACAGTTCTGACTTGAGATGAGAGATTCACTTTGAAGCTAATTAAATGCTTAAAGGGACAAAAGTCTGATAAAGTGCCACCTTGCACAAAACAAAACATCTTCCTCCATGTCCTGCACTCTTGCTGTTATACTGCTGGTTGAATAAGTGGCACAGAAGTTTGGTGAGGACATGTAGCAGCACCTATATCTGAATAGTCCCAATCTCCTGGAGCACTGTGCAGTAAATGCATCCAATCATCATTTTGCTGAATTAAAAGAGGCCAGTAAAGGGATAAAAAATAATTACCATGCTTGCACCTGTCCGCTTCAATCCTATAACTGGTGCAGTCTTCACTGGGCCATCTTCAGCATTTTCTGCGTTGACTGGGCTGCAATCCCATAATGTGCACCTAGTCAGTGTAGAAGATGGCTAAGATACCGGGGATAAGAAATTACCAAAGATACCGGGAGACATTAGGAGACGAAGAAAGCAAAGTGAAGCCTTAAGCAGAGACCGAACCAAAAACGACAACTGGACCAGAACAGTGCTGCATGGTGGGAGAAGTGAGGGCCTGGCAAGTCTAACGTATAATTTTGGGGATTTTTTTGCATATACAGTACAGCTCAAAAGTTTGGACACACCTTCTCATTTAAAGATTTTTCTGTATTTTCATGATTATGAAAATTGTAAATTCACACTGAAGGCATCAAAACTATGAATTAACACATGTGGAATTGTATACTTAACAAAAAAGTGTGAAACGACTGAAAATATGTCTTATATTCTAGGTTCTTCAAAGTAGCCACCTTTTGCTTTGATGACTGCTTTGCACACTCTTGCATTCTCTTGATGAGCTTCAAGAGGTACTCACCTGAAATGGTCTTCACTTCACAGGTGTGCCCTGTCAGGTTTAATAAGTGGGATTTCTGGCCTTATAAATGGGATTGGGACCATCAGTTGTGTTGTGCAGAAGTCTGGTGGATACACAGCTGATAGTCCTACTGAATAGACTGTTAGAATTTGTATATGGCAAGAAAAAAGCAGCTAAGTAAATAAAAATGAGTGGCCATCATTACTTTAAGAAATGAAGGTCAGACAGTCCGAAAAATTGGGAAAACTTTGAAAGTGTCCCCAAGTGCAGTTGCAAAAACCATCAAGCGCTACAAAGAAACTGGCTCACATGAGGACTGCCCCCGGAAAGGAAGACCAAGAGTCACCTCTGCTTCTGAGGACAAGTTTATCCGAGTCACCAGCCTCAGAAATCGCAGGTTTACAGCAGCTCAGATTAGAGACCAGGTCAATGCCACACAGAGTTCTAGCAGCAGACACATCTCTACAACAACTGTTAAGAGGAGACTTTGTGCAGCAGGTCTTCATGGTAAAATAGCTGCTAGGAAACCACTGCTAAGGACAGGCAACAAGCAGAAGAGACTTGTTTGGGCTGAAGAACACAAGGAATGGACATTAGACCAGTGGAAATCTGTGCTTTGGTCTGATGAGTACAAATTTGAGATCTTTGGTTCCAACCACCGTGTCTTTGTGCGACGCAGAAAAGGTGAACGGATGGACTCTACATGCCTGGAGGAGGTGTGATGGTGTGGGGGGGCTTTGCTGGTGACACTGTGGGGGATTTATTAAAAATTTAAGGCATACTGAACCAGCATGGCTACCACAGCATCTTGCAGCGGCAATGCCATGCCATCCGGTTTGCGTTTAGTTGGACTATCATTTATTTTTCAACAGGACAATGACCCCAAACACACTTCCAGGCTGTGTAAGGGCTATTTGACCAAGAAGGAGAGTGATGGGGTGCTACGCCAGATGACCTGACCTTCACAGTCACCAGACCTGAACCCAATCGAGATGGTTTGGGGTGGGCTGGACCGCAGAGTGAAGGCAAAAGGGCCAACAAGTGCTAAGCATCTCTGGGAACTCCTTCAAGACTGTTGGAAGACCATTTCCGGTGACTACCTCTTGAAGCTCATCAAGAGAATGCCAAGAGTGTGAAAAGCAGTCATCAAAGCAAAAGGCGGCTACTTTGAAGAACCTAGAATATAAGACCTATTTTTAGTTGTTTCACACTTTTTTGTTAAGTATATAATTCCACATGTGTTAATTCATAGTTTTGATGGCTTCAGCATGAATGTACAATTTTTATAGTCATGAAAATACAGAAAAATCTTTGAATGAGAAGGTGTCCAAACTTTTGGTTTGTACTGTATGTTTATTATGATCTGGCGTCTGAAGAGACTTCAAGCATATTTGTATCCAATGCTCAGATGGAGAACAGAGGTGACATTACGCAGCAGAGTCACTGTCAATCAGAAAGCAGGGGCAGCCCAGACAGAAACCGTTAGGATCTGAAGACTGCAAGTGCACCGATACGCCAACAGTGCAAATGCAGAACTATATGGATAAAACAGCAATATTGGCATAGTGGAGCATCTGATGTCGATGGAATAGGTATCCTTGGAAATGTGTTACCCTGCCCTATCCTGTACAGTCATGGCCAAAAGTTTTGAGAATGACACAAATATTATATTTTCACATGATCTGCTGCCCTCTGGTTTTTATGTGTGTTTGACAGATGTTTTTATCACAGACAGAAATATAACAATTGCAAACATATGAGTAACAAAAGCTTATATTGACAGTTAGAATGAGTTAATGCAGCAAGTCAATATTTGCAGTGTTGACCCTTCTTCTTCAGGACCTCTGCAATTCTCCCTGGCATGCTCTCAATCAACTTCTGGACCAAATCCTGACTGATAGCAGTCCATTATTGCACAATCAATGCTTTCATTTTGTCAGAATTTTTAGGTTTTTGTTTGTCCACCCGTCTCTTGATGATTGACCACAAGTTCTCAATGGGATTAAGATCTGGGGAGTTTCCAGGCCATGGACCCAAAATCTCTATGTTTTGTTCCTTGAGCCATTTAGTTATCACCTTTGCTTTATGGCAAGGTGCTCCATCATGCTGGAAAAGGCGTTGTTGATCACCAAACTGCTCTTGGAGGGTTGGGAGAAGTTGCTCTTGGAGGACATTCTGGTACCATTCTTTATTCATGGCTGTGTTTTTAGGCAAGACTGTGAGAGAGCCGATTCCCTTGGCTGAGAAGCAACCCCACACATGAATGGTTTCAGGATGCTTAACAGTTGGCATGAGACAAGACTGGTGGTAGCGCTCACCTTGTCTTCTCCAAATGAGGCATTTTCCTGATGTCCCAAACAATCGAAAAGGGGATTCATCAGAGAAAATAACTTTACCCCAGTCCTTAGCAGTCCACTGCCTGTACCTTTTGCAGAATATCAGTCTGTCCATGATGTTTTTTCTGTGGAGAAGTGGCTTCTTTGCTGCCCTCCTTGAGACCAGGCCTTGCTCCAAGAGTCTCCGCCTCACAGTGCATGCAGATGCACTCACACCTGCCTGCTGCCATTCCTGAGCAAGCTCTGCACTGCTGGTAGCCCGATCCCTCAGCTGAAACACTTTTAAGAGACGGTCCTGGCGCTTGCTGGTCTTTCTTGGGCGCCCTGAAGCCTTTTTGGCAACAATGGAAACTCTCTCCTTGAAGTTCTTGATGATGCGATAGATTGTTGACTGAGGTGCAATCTTTCTAGCTGTGATACTCTTCCCTGTTAGGCCATTTTTGTGCATTGCAATGATGACTGCACATGTTTCTTTAGAGATAACCATGGTTAACAGAAGAGAAACAATGATGCCAAGCACCAGCCTCCTTTTGAAGTGTCCAGTGGTGTCATTCTTACTTAATCATGACAGATTGATCTCCAGCCATGTCCTCATCAACACCCACACCTGTGTTAATGGAGCAATCACTGAAAAGAGGTTAGCTGGTCCTTTTAAGGCAGGGCTGCAATGATGTTGAAATGTGTTTTGGGGGATAAAGTTCATTTTCTAGCCAAATATTGAATTTGCAAGTAATTGCTGTTAAGCTGATCACTCTTTATAACATTCTGGAGTATATGAAAATTGCCATTAGAAAAAGTAAAGCAGTAAACTTTGTAAAAATTAATATTTGTGTCATTCTCAAAACTTTTGGCCATGACTGTAGTGTCTCGGATTTCCTAGGGTAATTCGATGGACATTCACTTACGCACAAGGTCAATGCATCTTGTTTATAGAAAACAAAAGGCGACAGAAGTCATTTCTGAGATTAATGTCATGTGTTTAACGACCCGAACAAACCTATGCGAGACACAACCAGGATCCAGATTTATCCCGATGCCTACTGATCATCTCCAGTGTGTGCTGATGTTTTTTGCAGCCAACGTACTCTACATAACTGAAGCAAAGTGTTCATTAATTCCGGGACACTTGCTTACAAAGCCACAAATGAATCTCAGTCAAAGCCACCATAGATAATCCGTGCTAAGATATTGTGATTACCATAAAGAAACGGTGTGCTTTGTAAACATTCACTGATATTTGTGCTAGAATATATAGAAGGACAGAACTACTACAATGTGTCCATGTGTAGAGATACAAAAGTCATAACAGACTACTGTAATAAAAGGAGAACTTTCCAAGGGGCCTATTTGGTGCGTTTGTAGTTTTTTTAGTTGAGACTCTCGAGATTGTACTAAGACAACAGCCAGACTCGTCGCGGACATTCCCTCCATTTCAACCTCTGGTCTCCATCTAGAAACCATGTGGGCAACGCCATGAAGAAGCCTTTCATGAGGGAATATTACATTGGTCTACTCTCAGGATTATGATAATGGGTGGCATGATGTATGGTAGCCGGACCCCTCTAGTCTTAAATCTGGGTAGACCAACAGCTCGGCGGTACATTGATTTGGTAACAGAAACTGTTGTTTCTCCATATTGTCCCTGTCCCTTGAGCTGTTTTTCAACACAACATCAGTCGACATGTTGCTGGTGTTACTGCGAGCAGCCTGTGTGGACTAAAAGTGCTATCATGGCCTGCAGAGTCTCTGGACTTGTCTCCCATTGAGTACATGCGTGACGTCACATTGGTTAGCAATTCGAAAAGGAGCTGCCAGCGGAGGATCTTGATGATTTTTGTGCCTCAGTGATTTGCCACTGCAGAACATTCCTCAGAAAACAATTAATAACCTCAGCGATAGCAGCCAAAGCTGTAAGTGCAGGGATTTCTGCACGTGGTCCTCATACTCTATACTGAATAAACCCAGCTGTTTTTAAGATGTTATAGACAATCATTATACATCTGCCTGTGTAATTTAAGAGAAGCGTGGAATAACAGGACAATACCATTGAGTACAAAACTGTACAGATGTCTAACATAGTGGGATGTAGTCGTATGTAATACATGGATCGTCACATTTCACAGTTTTTGTGAATTTCCATGAAGTTTCAATTCAATGTCAAGGCAATTCTGAAACTGACAAGTCAGAGCAAGATATCTAGATACAGTATTATTCACATTTCACAGAATCAGACACCACGCAGTGTGGGGACAGTCCCAACATTCAGAGTACAGATGGCCTGATCTTAGTTTCACAGAGACCATGCTCTTTTAACAAAAAGAAGAAATACAACTTTTGTAAAACCTTGTGTCAGATCTCCTCACTAATGACAGTAGACAGCAGTAATGGAGCCCACGTGTTCTCCTGATGGATGATACCAATAAATAGTCACATTTTGTAAATGTTTCAGAGTACATTGATGTAGTGAGTATGGCCAAGCTGTGACAACCTACTGCAGACGTGTTAATCTATGGATGGTCATGAGTAAGGCACGCCATGGCCACCATTACCTACTTAGCATAGTAGAGTTGTAACCTTAACTGACAATTGGCCATTTATCATGTGATTATGCCAGAAAAAAAAGAGTTTAAGGCATAATCATCAATACTAACTAATGCCAAACGTATCACAGTGGATTGAGCTGAATGAGAACCTTGGCTCTTCTTGACTTGCTAGTCTACGTTTATACCACCAGATCGATTTAGTTTGTGCCAAATTTTAGCACCAAATTTTTGCGCACATTAATCAGAGTGTGATCAGAGTGTGCTCCGATTCCCTTGGATGAAAGAAAGATAAATAAAAAAATTCCTATCTTCTCCATTGTGTCAGTGCGCAGAAATCAGACTACACTTAGTTGTCCGATGTTTTCCACAGACTCATTGACTTTCATGGCTGAGTGTGATCTCAGGCATGTAGCCATTTTTTCCTTGGACAGACTGTGTCTAAGCAAAAAAATCAGACATGTGCATGACCCCATGGACTAACATCAGATCACACTCGGAGTGATAATACGGTCGTCTGCACCTGCCCTAACACACGTAATGAATATAGTGCAACGTCGTGAAAGACAAGTTTTTGCTGCCAATTCTGCAACATTGAGCTTAGAGAATCTCCCGCCCGGATGCATCTATGTAAAATAAAAGATAAACAGAGGTCCAAAAAGGCACCAAAGGCGACGACGTCCGCATTGTGGCCTCATGCATGTGGCTTTACATGGTGATGTCGTAGGTGTAACGGGTCTGGTAGGTGGAACCACTGACGGAAACGGGTCTGGTTGGTGGAACCACTAAGCTTTATTATACAAGACAATTTACTTGCAAGAGAGCGGGTGGCATCCGGAATAGGACAGGGAATCACGGCAATTAGCCAGGCAGTCTCTGGACAGGCAGGTTGTCACAATAAGTGACTAAGGAAGTCTCTGGACAGGCAGGTTGTCACGGCAATTGACCTGGGCAGTCTCTGGACAGACAGGTTGTCACGGCAAGTGACCTGGGCAGTCTCTGGACAGGCAGGTTGTCACGGCAAGTGACCAGGGCAGTCTCTGGACAGGCAGGTTGTCACGGCAAGTGACCAGGGCAGTCTCTGAATAGGCAGGTTGTCACGGCAAGTGACCAGGGCAGTCTCTGGACAGGCAGGTTGTCACGGCAAGTGACCAGGGCAGTCTCTGGACAGGCAGGTTGTCACGGCAAGTGACCAGGGCAGTCTCTGGGCAGGCAGGTTTGTCACGTCAAGTGACCAGGGCAGTCTCTGGACAGGCAGGTTGTCACGGCAAGTGACCAGGGCAGTCTCTGGACAGGCAGGTTGTCACGGCAAGTGACCAGGGCAGTCTCTGGGCAGGCAGGTTTGTCATGGCAAGTGACCAGGGTAGTCTCTGGGCAGGCAGGTTGTCACGGCAAGTGACCAGGGCAGTCTCTGGACAGGCAGGTTTGTCACGGTAAGTGACCAAGGCAATCTCTAGACAAACAGGCATATACGACCTGAGCTGGTGGAGCCTCCTGGTAGGCTGCAGTCGGATGGCAGATGATCGCTCCCAGGTGAGCAGGCAAGAGTCTCTGGAATAGCGGGGATCTCTGCTGATGATGTCCGAACCTCTAGATAGAGCTGCAGTCGGATGGCAGATGATCGCTCCCAGGTGAGCAGGCAAGAGTCTCTGCAATAGCCGGGGATCTCCGCAGATGATGTCCGAACCTCTGGATAGAGCTGCAGTCGGATGGCAGATGATCGCTCCCAGGTGAGCAGGCAACAGCCGGGGATCTCTGCTGAAGATGTCCGAACCTCTGGATAGAGCTGCAGTCAGATGGCCGACAGGCAAACAGACAGATAACAGGCAGGCAACTGGAAACAGGAGCTGATGGCTTAAGCAGAGTTAGACTGCACAGAAACAACATTGCTCGGGCACCTCCATTAAGGAGGAAGCCCTTAATATAGGGTGGAGTCCACCAGCATTGGTGGAGACTGATTTGGAAAATGCGTCGCGGCTCCTTTAAGAGCGGGGGAGGGTGCGGGCGCGCGCCCTAAGGCCAGCAGCAGGGAAGGAGCGCGCGGGACCAGCAGGGCGGAAGGAGGACGCCGAGGATGCCAGAGGCGCAGAGGAGGCTGGGAGCACTGAGGACGCTGAGCGCAGGTGAGGAGAGCGACGTCCCTGTCTGGCAGCAGGCAGGGACGCGGGCGCTACAGTACCCCCCCCCTCTAGGCCTCCCCCTTTTTAGGCCAGAAAAAAAATTAGCTAGGATGAGAGGGGCATGGATGTTCTCCCGAGGTTCCCAGGTTCTCTCCTCAGGACCAAACCCCTTCCAATCCACCAAAAAATAAGTCTTTTTTCCTACCCTTTTTGTGGCCAGAATGTTCTCTACCTCAAATTCATCATCAGCAGACACTGGAGCAGGAGGTGTACCTGTAGACTTAAAAAAAGAGTTAAGAACCACAGGTTTGAGGAGAGATACATGAAAAGAATTAGGAATTCGCAAATTGACCGGGAGTTTCAATTTATAGGACACCGGGTTGATCTGACTGATGATCTCAAAAGGACCGATGAACCGAGGACCTAACTTGTAGGACGGAATTTTGAGTCGAACATATTTGGACGAAAGCCAGACTTTGTCCCCAGGACGGAATTGAGGAGGATCCAGACGTTTTTTGTCACATGTCTTTTCATGCGCTCGGATGACTGAATGAGTGCGGACCGGGTACTCTCCCAGATGGAGGAGAATTCTCTAACCAGAGATTCCGCAGCTGGATTGTCCACAGAAATGGAAACAGGGACAGGGATCCGAGGGTGTTGACCGAAGACTACAAAAAACGGAGACTTGGTGGAAGATTCGCTCTCATGATTATTGTAGGAGAATTCGGCCCAAGGCAGGAGCTCCACCCAGTCAGAATGGTGGGCATTAACGAAGTGTCGAAGATAACTGGTCAAATTCTGATTTATTCGTTCAACTTGTCCATTGGACTGTGGGTGGTAAGCGGAGGAAAAATCCAGGGTGACGTCTAGCAACTTACAAGTGGCTCTCCAGAAACGTGAGGTGAACTGAACCCCACGATCCGACACAATGTGACGAGGCAGACCATGAAGACGGAAGATGTGGCGGATAAAGTCTTTAGCCAACTCGGGTGCAGACGGAAGACCTGGCAGAGGAATGAAGTGAGCCATCTTGGAAAAGCGGTCAGTGACCACCCAAATGACTGTACAACCAGCAGAGACGGGAAGATCAGTAATGAAGTCCATGGCTATATGCTGCCAGGGGCAGCGGGTACAGGAAGCGGAAGAAGACGGCCGGTAGGCAGGTGTCTCGGAACTTTGTTGCGGGCACAGGAAACACAGGCAGAAACAAAGTCTATTACGTCTTTGTGCAGGGTAGGCCACCAATAATGCCGGGTAATGAGTTGGAGGGTCTTTTTTTGACCAGCGTGGCCAGCGAGTTTAGATGAATGACCCCAATGTAGGATTCTCTTCCGATCAGTTTCTGATACGAACGTCTTACCAGGAGGGAGACGAGTTAAACTCACGGGAGCCACCTGCATCACTCTGGCGGGATCGATGATATGCTTAGGTTCCTCCTCGAGATCCGACACCAGGAAAGACCGAGACAAGGCATCCGCCTTGATGTTTTTGTCAGCTGGGCGAAAATGCAAAAGAAAATCGAAGCGGGCAAAAAACAAGGACCACCGGGCTTGGCGAGGGTTAAGTCTCTGGGCATGCTGGAGGTATGCCAGATTCTTGTGGTCCGTGTAAATGATTACCGGATGAAGAGCCCCTTCGAGTAGGTAACGCCACTCCTCCAATGCCAACTTGATGGCCAATAACTCTCGGTCTCCTATGGAGTAGTTGCGCTCGGAGGAGGAGAAGAGTTTGGAGAAGAAACCGCAGGATACCATCCTCCCGGATGAAGCTTTTTGGGTAAGTACCGCTCCGGCTCCAGCAGAGGAAGCGTCCACCTCCAGGAAGAACTGCTTGTTGCCATCCGGGCGATGCAGCACTGGAGCGGAAGAGAAGGCCTGTTTTAGAGAAAGGAAGGCCTCCTCTGCTTCGGGCGTCCACTGTTTGGGGTTAGCATCCTTGCGGGTGAGCGCGGAGATTGGCGCAGTCCTGGAAGAGAAGTGCGGTATGAAGAGACGGTAATAGTTGGCAAATCCCAGGAACCGCTGAATGGCCTTCAACCCCTCCGGTCGGGGCCACTTCTCGATGGCAGACAATTTCTCCGGATCCATTCGTAGGCCTGTCTGAGAAATGATGTAGCCCAGAAACGGAAGCGATGTCTGCTCAAAGAGGCACTTCTCATATTTGGCGAAGAGGTGATTCTGCCTGAGCCTGAGCAGAACCTGACGAACATCCCTCCGGTGAGACTGAAGATCCGGAGAGAAGACCAAGATGTCGTCAAGGTACACCACAACGCAGGAGTAGAGGAGGTCCCGGAAGATGTCATTGACCAACTCCTGAAAGACTGCTGGAGCATTACAGAGACCAAAGGGCATCACCAAGTACTCGTAGTGGCCGTCCCGGGTGTTGAATGCCGTCTTCCATTCATCTCCTCGACGGATACGAACCAGGTTGTATGCTCCACGAAGATCTAGTTTGGTGAAGACTCTAGCCCCTCTAAGACGATCAAACAATTCTGGAATGAGCGGAAGAGGGTACTTATTCTTCACCGTGATCAAATTTAGGCCTCTATAGTCAATACAGGGACGGAGAGATCCGTCCTTCTTTTTTACGAAGAAGAAACCTGCTCCCGCTGGGGAGGTAGATTTCCGGATGAATCCTTTTGCTAAGTTCTCCTCGATATATTCGGACATCGACCTGGTCTCAGCAGCGGACAACGGGTAAATACGCCCACGGGGAGGCGTGGTACCGGGTAGCAGGTCGATCGGGCAATCATATGGTCTATGCGGGGGTAATGTCTCTGCTTCCTTTTTATTGAAGACATCAGCAAATGACCAATATGGAATCGGGAGTCCTGGTAGATTAGCAGGAGTAGGAGAAGGACAGACGGATGAACAGGCACCAGACACGTTTTATGACAGTCCTGTCCCCAGCGAAGAATCTCTCCATTCTGCCAGTCAAGCACAGGTGCATGCTTTTGGAGCCAAGGCAGACCTAGTAAGAAAGCATGAGAGAGTCCAGGCAGAACATGAAATGAGATGCTCTCAGAATGCAACATTCCCACCTGCAGGGTTATGGCTTCGGTGATAAGTCGGATGGGACGAGGTAGGAGACCCCCATCCACAGCAGCAACAGATACTGGTTCAACAAGAGGTTTGGTGGGAATGCGATACTTCTCTACTAGAGCCTGTGACACGAGATTCCCAGCTGCTCCAGAATCAAGTTGGGCCATCTCGAAGTAACGGTTCTTACCGAGAAGAATTGAGACCGAGAGCAGCAGAGATGAAGAGGATTTATTTTTGTCTAGATTGACCTCTCCGAGCGAACCTAGACACAGGCGTTTCCCGACTTCTCCGGACAGGTTCGGATCCAGTGCTCCTTACTGCCGCAGTAGAAGCAACTTTTCTCGGCACGGCGTGAGTCCTGACGGGCTTTGACCCTCTTGGTCTGGTCGACCTGCATAGGCTCAGCAGTGTGCACCTGGGGAGAAACAGAAGGGGTTAAATGAGGAAACTTTTTTTCACGGGTGACCTCTTTGGCTCGTTCCTGGAACCGTAGATCAATCCGATTGGCAAGATTTATTAAATCATCAAGCGAGGTTGGAATGTCCCGACCGGCAAGTTCGTCTTTAATACGGCCGGACAGACCCTCCCAGAAGACCGAAATTAGAGCTTCATTGTCCCAAGCCAGTTCTGAGGCTAGAGTACGGAACCGTATGGCATATTGACCAACGGTGAGACTTCCTGACGGAGACGCAACAGAGATGATGCAGAGGAGGTCTTCCGTCCAGGTTCGTCGAATACCCTCCGGAAGGCCGAGAGAAAAGCAGGCAGGTCTGACACCAGAGGATCTTCTCTCTCCCAGAGAGGATTAAGCCAGGCCAGAGCTTCTCCGGTGAGATGGGACATGATGAAGGCAATTTTGGCCCGGTCAGAATTAAACTGGTGTGCCAGGAGTTCGAAATGCAGGGTGCACTGGTTAATGAAACCCCGAGCCATAACAGGGTCGCCTCCATACCTAGGAGGAGCTGAAAGTTGGGGACCGGGAATGGAAACCACGGAATTGGGAGTCAGCGGGACTGCCGGATTATGAGTCATGGCTCCAGCGGTGGTTGCTGGTGATGGATTCAGAGTGTCCAAGCGGGAATTGACGTTCCGCAGGTGACCCAGGATAGCCTCCTGTTGAGACCTCTGGCGAGACAGCTCATGACACAGTTCCGGAAGTGAAGGGGTTTGGGTGCCACCGGGTTCCATGGCCCGAGCAAACTGTAACGGGTCTGGTAGGTGGAACCACTGACGGAAACGGGTCTGGTTGGTGGAACCACTAAGCTTTATTATACAAGACAATTTACTTGCAAGAGAGCGGGTGGCATCCGGGAATAGGACAGGGAATCACGGCAATTAGCCAGGCAGTCTCTGGACAGGCAGGTTGTCACAATAAGTGACCAAGGAAGTCTCTGGACAGGCAGGTTGTCACGGCAAGTGACCTGGGCAGTCTCTGGACAGACAGGTTGTCACGGCAAGTGACCTGGGCAGTCTCTGGACAGGCAGGTTGTCACGGCAAGTGACCAGGGCAGTCTCTGGACAGGCAGGTTGTCACGGCAAGTGACCAGGGCAGTCTCTGAACAGGCAGGTTGTCACGGCAAGTGACCAGGGCAGTCTCTGGACAGGCAGGTTGTCACGGCAAGTGACCAGGGCAGTCTCTGGACAGGCAGGTTGTCACGGCAAGTGACCAGGGCAGTCTCTGGGCAGGCAGGTTTGTCACGTCAAGTGACCAGGGCAGTCTCTGGACAGGCAGGTTGTCACGGCAAGTGACCAGGGCAGTCTCTGGACAGGCAGGTTGTCACGGCAAGTGACCAGGGCAGTCTCTGGGCAGGCAGGTTTGTCACGGCAAGTGACCAGGGTAGTCTCTGGGCAGGCAGGTTGTCACGGCAAGTGACCAGGGCAGTCTCTGGACAGGCAGGTTTGTCACGGTAAGTGACCAAGGCAATCTCTAGACAAACAGGCATATACGACCTGAGCTGGTGGAGCTTCCTGGTAGGCTGCAGTCGGTTGGCAGATGATCGCTCCCAGGTGAGCAGGCAAGAGTCTCTGGAATAGCCGGGGATCTCTGCTGATGATGTCCGAACCTCTAGATAGAGCTGCAGTCGGATGGCAGATGATCGCTCCCAGGTGAGCAGGCAAGAGTCTCTGCAATAGCCGGGGATCTCCGCAGATGATGTCCGAACCTCTGGATAGAGCTGCAGTCGGATGGCAGATGATCGCTCCCAGGTGAGCAGGCAACAGCCGGGGATCTCTGCTGAAGATGTCCGAACCTCTGGATAGAGCTGCAGTCAGATGGCCGGCAGGCAAACAGACAGATAACAGGCAGGCAACTGGAAACAGGAGCTGATGGCTTAAGCAGAGTTAGACTGCACAGAAACAACATTGCTCGGGCACCTCCATTAAGGAGGAAGCCCTTAATATAGGGTGGAGTCCACCAGCATTGGCTGGAGACTGATTTGGAAAATGCGCGCGGCTCCTTTAAGAGCGGGGGAGGGTGCGGGCGCGCGCCCTAAGGCCAGCAGCAGGGAAGGAGCGCGCGGGACCAGCAGGGCCGAAGGAGGACGCCGAGGATGCCAGAGGCGCAGAGGAGGCTGGGAGCACTGAGGACGCTGAGCGCAGGTGAGGAGAGCGACGTCCCTGTCTGGCAGCAGGCAGGGACGCGGGCGCTACAGTAGGGAGGTTTATTATGGGTTCAGGTGGCCGTGGTTAGAATTGGGCTCATGATGTCCGCAAACTGCCCGCCGTTTCATGTCTGTAGAGGACATGATTATGGCTGCTCTGATCTTCATCCAGAAGAACGTCCGTTAATACTGATCAGTGAGCTGTCCGTTATGCACAGAAAATAAGCGTGTCTGAATAACCCCTAGAGGAAGCCTTCACATATTCCGAACTATTAACGAGTCCCTGCAGTTACTTGTCAGAGGAGCGGAGAGCAGCTCCACTTTATACACAGCAGTAATTTGCATGTGAATTATTTTCCTAGAAATTATCGCTTGAAATCCTTTCCATCTCTGAAATGTGGGGGGTGTCTGTCAGTACAATCAGGCCCACGACCATTACTGCATTAGAGCTTGGTTTTAATAAGCCTTTCATTGTGAGTGCAGACTATACCTACATTAAGGGGATCCAGCTTGTACAAGTGTGTAGCCCTGGTACACAATACCAGGAGGATGAGTGGAGAGGTAACAGTTAAGGTCTCTTCATGACATCATGTACACTTCTGACACACCCAGCAGGGGTGTGGAAGGGAGTGATTTTCTAGTCAGTCAGTTTCCTGTCCTTGGACAGAGTAGACGTGTCCAGTTTGAGCCTGTCTTCAGTTCAGAACGTGGAGGCTGGTACAGGTGGTCTAATTCACCTTAGTCTAGTCAGAGCTGTGCCCCACTGGAAGAAAGACTGAACTAGCTATTAAGAGTTGAGCAAATCGAAGGGCAAAGTGGAAGGAAGATTATTGGAAAAGTGCGTTTGGCTTGGAAGAGTCCTGCACATTGCTACCGGTTACTGGGGACCGAAGGATCACTATTGTTACAAGCATAGTGAAGAGAAAACCAGAGATTTACCGGACCCTAGGTCGCGGCAAACACCCCCTTATAGTCAGTACGTATCTGGGGTCAGGGGAAGTGAAGACTTTGAGTCTCTGCAGGACAAAATAAGGATTCAGCTCCCCCATAGAAAGGCTCCTAACACTAAATTGACTGGGAAGCACAGCTTTGGATAAGCTGGAATCATAGAGGGGACTACGCTTCAGGCTGGTCATACTCATTTTCATTGGACAGTAAAGGAGGCCCCTAACTTGCTTAGCTGTTGCCTCAAAGCTCATCCTCCATCAACCCCATCAGCCTCCCTGGGACCTGCCTTACCATCTTGCAAGTAAAGGTATGGAAAGACGCTGACGGTGTGAGACTGAGTTATTATTGCATGCCTGCACAATCCCTACCTAACTACCGACCTGAGGGAAGAGTCCCACCTGTAGGGGACCCGACATCTAGCTGCCTCACCATCCCCTCAGAGATCTACAGCAGCGCTGGTACTAATTACCAGAAGACTACAGGTGGCGTCACGAACTGTATATAAACCTATCCCCTGTAAATATTCCCCCAACATACGCCAGACCGCCAGGGCCACAGACCGAGCCACAGCTACCTGTGACAATCCCCATAGACTTCTACGGGCTCGGCTCTGAGTACCCCATTGCCCTGGTAACCCACAATTGTGGTGGCGGGTCGACACAAAAACTTGGCGTCACGAACAGGATCCGAAACTTGCAGCATTGCGAGCCCTGTGTGCCTGTGGAGTGTTTTGGCGAAAAAGACTGTTGCTGTTGTTTGGCGCCAAATACCGCCAGATTTGCCGCCAGATTCGCGCCCTAAGGCGTTGGAGAAGAAGGTGGGCGTACCTGAAAGAGCGCGCAGAGTCTTGGACACGCCCCCGGCTCTGACTCAGCGGCAGGTCCTGCAACAGGAAGTGAACGCTCTGACATCAGAGCGCCTGCGACAAAGGTCCTGTTCCCACTGCGGTGCCTGTGAAGTAGCAGCATCTGAAACCGGTAGGCTCCGTTTAACCAAGGGGGCGCTAAGATGTCACAACAACCGGCTGACAGTGCGGCCCCAGCCGGAGGCCCCAATCCCGCACCGTCTGGTATTGTAGCGCCAGATGGGGCGCAGGCCCTGCACCCAGTCCGGTAGTCCCGATCATGCCACTAACGCTCCCATATATGCCTGGGGCGAAATGGCTTCCCCAATACAGCGGTGAGCCAGGCACATTAGCAGGCTTCAAGCGGAAGTTATGCAGCATCCTAGAAATGTACTCCATGCCTGAGAGACAAAAAGCTGCTGTGCTAATAGGGCAGCTAACTGGCGCTGCTGAGAGGGAAGTGGAGACCTGGGATACCGTTGATCAGGAGTCGGTACCTGCGATCTTCCTGAAGCTACATGCCATATTTGAAGACCGCACAGAAACGGATCTCCGGATGGCCTTCTATCACTGTTCACAACAGCCAGGTGACAGCATCCGGGACTATGCTTGCCGACTACAGGGAGCCCTGAGAGCCCTCAAGCAAATTAACCATTTAAATGCTATCGACGAGAATAGAATGCTGAAAGAACAATTTATACAGGGATTGAGATCCCCAGAGGAACGCAGAACTGTGAATTGGTGGTCCTTAGATCATCCGGATGCTACCTTTGATGCCCTAAAGGACATGGCAATAAAAGGGCTGCGGCCCCTGGGCAAACCTGAGGTGGCCACCCAACATCATCAGGGTGAAGTCACTCTGGAACCGGCAGTAACCCCCTGTTCCCCGCTAGTGGCAGAAACCAAAACGCAGGTGACACCTCCTAGTGAATTGGACTGTCTGCGCTCAGAGGTGCGCCAGCTGACTAAAAATCTGGCTGCTGTAATGAGTGCCTTGCAGCTGCGGAGAGAGGAGGAAGGAAAGATCTCGTTAGCCGACTGCCCAGAAGACGTTCCGTGGATGCACCGGAGAAGAAAGAAGACGTCGCCCCCCCGGTGGAGGACAACGCCACCCCCAGGAGCAACCTCTGATCAACACCCTTCTCGTCGAGAGATCATCTGTTACCGCTGCAACTGGAAAGGTCATCTGTCTACACAGTGTCCTTTAAACGGGCAGAACCTGGGTCCAAGGGCCAACACCCAGGAGAATACCCGTCAGGCCCCCTAGACTGGAACCGCAGGTATGTGGGCGGGCGACCCTACCTGTCTATTATTCTAGATGGTATTGCTGTTCCAGCATTGTTAGACACTGGGTCCCAGGTGACCCTAATACCTGATGCTCTATATACCAAGTACTGGTCAATGGACAGTCTTAAACCTCCGAGCCTTGACTTTACTGTGTATGCTTCGAATGGTCTTCCTGTAGAAGTACTCGGAACAAAATGTGTAGATGTAAAGGTGGGCAGAGAGGAGTTGAAAGACCAAGGGCTTCTGGTAGTAAAGACTGTAAATGAGGAGAACGGTTTAAATATCATTTTGGGTACTAACATTATCGGTAATTGTTTGGGAGAAGTTGTGTTCTTGCTCCAACAGCTCGCTGAGATTGCCCGACCAAGGCAGAGAGGAGTAATCCAAAGAGAGATCCGGGCCCTGGTGTGTCAGCAGCAAGCGAAGCTTACCGACGGCGAAATTGGTAATGTACGGGTCACTGACTCAGATCCTATTGTGATACCCCCAATGAGTGAAATGATCATTTGGTGCAGGGCAGCCATAGGTCTGAGAGGACAGAATTACCAAGCTGTAGTAGAACCCCACCATTCAGAACATAGACCTACACTTATGACTGCTAGAGGAGTAGTAGAAGTGGTGAATGGAAGAGTACCGGTACGACTTCTCAATTGGGGAGATGATGAGGTAAATTTACCCCGTTATGCAACCATTGCTAAACTTCATGCTGTTGATAATAATTCTATTCTCCCGGCTGAGTCCTTAGACTCCTGTCAAATAGAGGAGGACAATGACCCAGCAACTCAGGTGGCGGAATGGTGTCAGCAACTCCATGTTGGGACGGACACCACTCCCGCTCACCAGAAGCAAGGGGTATTACGGGTGGTGCAAGAGTACGCCCAAGTGTTTAGCAAAAATCCACTTGATTTTGGGACAATTAAGGGAGTACAACATCATATCCCTACTGGCAGTCATCCTCCCATCAAAGAGCGGTATAGGCCCATACCTCCAGCTCATTATCAGAAAGCTAAAGAAATGTTGAATGATATGAAGAAAGCTGGGGTGATAAGGGATAGTTGTAGCCCCTGGGCAGCCCCTCTAGTTCTGGTTAAAAAGAAAGATGGTAGTATGAGAATGTGTGTGGATTACAGGCAGGTGAACCGCATAACACACAAGGATGCATACCCGTTACCACGTATAGAGGAATCATTAGCTGCTCTGAAAACGGCTAACTACTTTTCTACCCTCGATCTGACTAGTGGTTACTGGCAAGTGGCTGTGGCTGAGGAGGATCGTGAGAAAACGGCTTTCACCACCCCAATGGGGCTCTGTGAGTTCGACAGAATGCCGTTTGGGCTCAGTAGTGCCCCAGGAACATTTCAGAGAGTGATGGAAAACTGTCTGGGACATCTCAATTTTGAAACCGTGCTGCTATACCTAGACGACGTCATCGTGTATTCCAAGACTTATGAGGACCATCTGAAGCACCTGGCAGAAGTATTCGAGTCCCTGTCCAGGTACGGGATGAAATTAAAACCCTCAAAATGCCATCTACTCAAACAGAAGGTACAATACTTGGGGCACATCGTCAGTTCGGAAGGAGTAGCGCCGGACCCAGAGAAAGTCACTGCCATCCTGAAGTGGCCGGAGCCGAAGAACCTTAAGGAAGTGCGACAGTTCCTGGGACTAACGGGTTACTACAGGAGATTCGTGAAAGATTACACGAAGAAGGCAGCTCCTTTACAGGACCTCCTGGTAGGACAATCCTTAAAGAGCAGAAACCCTCCCTTTAATTGGGGTAAAGAACAGGCTGAAGCATTCCAAAAGATGAAAGAGATCCTGACAGGTGATGAGATCTTAACCTATCCTGATTACAGCCAACCGTTCCTGTTGTACACCGACGCCAGTAATGAAGGGCTGGGAGCAGTTCTCAGTCAGAAGCAGAATGGCCAAGAAAAAGTCATCGCTTATGCTAGCAGAAAACTCAGGCCAACTGAAAGGAATCCGGAAAATTATAGCAGCTTCAAGCTGGAGTTTCTGGCGCTGGTCTGGGCCATTACTGAAAGATTTAAGCACTATCTGGCCTCCAACAAGTTCACGGCGTACACAGACAACAACCCGTTAACGCACCTGGAAACCGCCAAGCTGGGTGCCATGGAGCAGCGATGGATGGCCCGGTTGTCCAATTACCAGTTTACTATCAAGTACCGGGCAGGTCGAAAGAATGCTAATGCTGATGCGTTGTCCCGAATGCTGCATGACTCTGATACGGAAGAAGAATCGGACGACCTGGAAGAAATTGAGCTACCTGCGTTCCATCGAAATGGGGTAGTCCACGAGCATCGAGTCCACAGAAAGCAGAATGGTGCAACATTAAATCCTTTACCCCATCATAGTTGGAAAGAGACTCAGGACAGTGATCCAGTGGTCAGCCGCATCAAGGAGTTGTTAAGACAGGAAGGCTCCTCTCTGGAAAAGGATGCACCTATGTCAGCCAAGCTCCTGTGGAACGAGAAAAGCAGGTTGTTCCTATACCGTGAGAAGTTGTGCAGGAGATACGTCAACCCCAGAACCCATGAGATGGTCTGGCAAATCGTGGTCCCCAAGGCAGACGTCCCAATGGTGTTGGAAGCATACCACGATCAAGCAGGACACTTTGGCTGGAGAAAGCTGGAGACCCTGTTGAGATGCCGGTTCTACTGGGTAGGGATGCGCAGCTCCATCGAGAGGTGGTGTCGGAACTGTGGACCCTGTGGTCTCAGAAGAAAGGACTACGGTAGTCAGAAGGCACCCCTGCAACCTATCCGGACGACTCGTCCTCTGGAGATTGTGGCCCTGGACCATGTCAAATTGTCGCCAAGTAGATCTGGATACTCATACGCCTTGACCATGGTGGACCATTACTCCAGATTTCTGGTGGTTGTTCCAGTTAAGGACCAGACCGCAGTGACGGCCGCGAAAACCTTTCAAGCAAGCTTCTGCAGACCGCATGGGTATCCGGAGCAAGTCTTAACCGATCAGGGACCTGCTTTTGAAGCCGATTTATTCAAGGAATTCTGCCACATGTACGGGTGCAAGAAAATTAGAACGACACCATACCACCCTCAAACCAACGGTCTTTGTGAAAAGATGAACCATATTGTCCTTGACTTGTTGAGATCCATACCGTTGGAAGACAGGAATCGATGGCCGGATTTACTACCTGATTTGGTTGATTTGTATAATCATATACCTGTAAGCTCAACTAACTGCACTCCAGCCTATCTTATGAGAGCAAGGCCCGGAAAACTACCAATGGATCTAGAACTTGGAGTGGTAGAACCGGAGGCAGAAGACGCTGTTGAAAACTGGGACGTCAATCGGCAAGAGCAATACAGAAGAGTACAAATCTGTGTAGAGGAAAGTCTTAATAAGGCACGGGAGAAACAGGAAGATGTTTACAACCGAAATGCTCCTGCCAAGCCTCTGATGCCTGGAGAGGTAGTATTAAAAAGAAAAAGGAAGATGCACAAATTGGATAATCAGTGGGAGCAAGAACCCTACGTCATACAAGATTCTAAATATGACAACAGAAAAGTTTGTGTCGTCAGTAAAGACGGAGGAAGAACAACAACCACTGTGTCCAGAGATCATTTGAAGTTGTGTCCAGAACACTTAAAGCGTTGTGAAAAGAACCCTGTCCTCAATCAAGGAGAAAGAAAGGAAGAGGTCCTACACACAGATCTGGGAGATTTTCCCGCGGATTGGCCCCGACTGGGAGATGCTGTGATAATTCCAGTGTTGCAGTTTTATCAGCCACAAGAGGAAATTCTACCTCCAGTTGTGCCTGTGGTGCCAGTTGAGCCCGCTCAGGAGTTACCCATCCCAGCAACACCTCAACCTGTGGAACCTCAAGATGGATCATCTGAAGCAGCGCCCCATACTATGGGATCCCCTGGTGAAGCTGACTCACACCGCCCAGCCATCAGTACGCTTGCCAGATCCATAGAAAGATTAAGGCAGTTCTATAGTTTGCCGTTACGCAGTGCAGACAGATCGCAACTTGATATACCTGAAACTACACCACGTAGATCAGAGAGAATCACAAAAGGGAAATTACCCATTAGATATCAGCAGTAGTTATAACGAATTTATGTGAACATTGTAAAAAGTCTATATATATAAATGTGTTTTCCTATTATGTCTTCGTTTAACAATGGACTCAGAGGCTGAGGACTGAGCCAGCCCAAAAACTGTATCCTGTAAATAGTTGCACTTAGTGCCTTTTTAATGGTTTCACATGAAACCTTGACTTACCTCTGAACCAAAAACCCGTGTGGTGTGGCACTGAGTGAGGTCTGCATTTGGATGTCCTGCAGCCCACCCAGGACCCACGTTGAAGGTTTGGTGCGGGTCCTTCACAAGTATACTGTATATTTATTGAATGCTATTTAATATTTGTATTTTTCTATAATGTTTGCAACGTTCAAGATATCCTCACCTCCCGGATGGGACGAATTAATGTTAATTGTTAATGTTTTCATGCATAAACAAAAATGTCTCTTTATATTTTACAGCCCGGGAGTGCTGTCGTTTACCATGGGGGAATGTGTAGCCCTGGTACACAATACCAGGAGGATGAGTGGAGAGGTAACAGTTAAGGTCTCTTCATGACATCATGTACACTTCTGACACACCCAGCAGGGGTGTGGAAGGGAGTGATTTTCTAGTCAGTCAGTTTCCTGTCCTTGGACAGAGTAGACGTGTCCAGTTTGAGCCTGTCTTCAGTTCAGAACGTGGAGGCTGGTACAGGTGGTCTAATTCACCTTAGTCTAGTCAGAGCTGTGCCCCACTGGAAGAAAGACTGAACTAGCTATTAAGAGTTGAGCAAATCGAAGGGCAAAGTGGAAGGAAGATTATTGGAAAAGTGCGTTTGGCTTGGAAGAGTCCTGCACATTGCTACCGGTTACTGGGGACCGAAGGATCACTATTGTTACAAGCATAGTGAAGAGAAAACCAGAGATTTACCGGACCCTAGGTCGCGGCAAACACCCCCTTATAGTCAGTACGTATCTGGGGTCAGGGGAAGTGAAGACTTTGAGTCTCTGCAGGACAAAATAAGGATTCAGCTCCCTCATAGAAAGGCTCCTAACACTAAATTGACTGGGAAGCACAGCTTTGGATAAGCTGGAATCATAGAGGGGACTACGCTTCAGGCTGGTCGTACTCATTTTCATTGGACAGTAAAGGAGGCCCCTAACTTGCTTAGCTGTTGCCTCAAAGCTCATCCTCCATCAACCCCATCAGCCTCCCTGGGACCTGCCTTACCATCTTGCAAGTAAAGGTATGGAAAGACGCTGACGGTGTGAGACTGAGTTATTATTGCATGCCTGCACAATCCCTACCTAACTACCGACCTGAGGGAAGAGTCCCACCTGTAGGGGACCCGACATCTAGCTGCCTCACCATCCCCTCAGAGATCTACAGCAGCGCTGGTACTAATTACCAGAAGACTACAGGTGGCGTCACGAACTGTATATAAACCTATCCCCTGTAAATATTCCCCCAACATACGCCAGACCGCCAGGGCCACAGACCGAGCCACAGCTACCTGTGACAATCCCCATAGACTTCTACGGGCTCGGCTCTGAGTACCCCATTGCCCTGGTAACCCACAATTGTGGTGGCGGGTCGACACACAAGCGTGCATTGTCATCCGCATAAAGGGGTGGTCCAGGATCATTTTCTTATAGGACTGCAGCTGTTGAAAATAACAAAATCAGCTATACCCCCCTTCCGCTACATCGGCGCTGCCGAACCAGTGATGTCACTACTAGAGTACACATGACCGCTGCAGCCAATCACTTTGCTGATACCGACTGCACAAGTTGCTGAGTGCAGTGATTGCCTGCAGCAGTCACAGGAGCTGTAGTTATGACATTCCTGCCGTAACCTGTTAACAGAGGTGGACCGTCAGCTCTGGATCGGGGGAAGGGGAGAATAGCGGTGCTTGTTTGCCTTTTTTCAACAGATGCAACCCTGCGAGAAAAAAAAAAAATATCCCGTTGAAAAGTTTTAATTAAATGTAATTTCAGCCAAGATTATTCTATGAAATACATAATTAAGTTAGAAAATTGGGACCCGAGACAAGTCCTTCTATACAACATGGATCTTCTCTGCCACTACCGTTCTCCACATTTTTACAATTTCTTTTATATCAAATTTATTTTTTATTTTTTGTTTCTAGGTATTCCAGGTTTCTAAAAGATCTTCTCCCAATTCGTGGTACTGGCAGGACATGTTTTCATAATGACTCAGCATAGACTGGGTGGGAAGCCTGAGAGCAATCACTTATCTCACATAATGAGACTGGTTCTCCACAAATAAAAAGAAACCGTTTTTGCCAGTCATGATAAGGATTGCCATCCCGGCCAGCCGTATGGCCAAGGCTGCAATTATTTCATTAAAACTCAGGTGAAATGAGTAATCAACTAGGACAATACATAGAAACACACACACCCAAGTTGTCAGCCTGCCCTCCAAATAATCTTTCAAGCATGCCGTAATGGCTGGGAGCGCACAGCTGTGAGCAGGTGCAATCATTATACATTTTTAATGAGAAAAACACAGACTTCTTTTCTTTACTTGAAATGCTTACTTGCATTTTATGTGCTTAGTGTCTCCCTAGTGTCAGGCCTATAATACATGCATCATCTTCAACCTCAGATTTTCTCCAACTGCACTCCTAAGGGTGCGCTCAAAAACCCCATGTGAACCTCGGCTTAAAGGGATCTTTCAAGAATCACTCCCATCATAGTTTTTATCCTCTTTAATATATTGCAGTCATCATATTATATAGCACTGTGTACTTACAATTGCTCATTTTTCCTTTCTACCCAGATAATTATTTCCTTTTCCATTAGGTCTATGACAACACATGATTAAAAACTAACAAGCTGAATCCTTCTAAGCTCTATGTAGAAACAGGAAGACTCTATTCCCTGCATGAGTCATCATTAGAACTACAATTCCCCATCACTGCAAAGTCCCTATCAGACGGCAATTCCTGTGAGGAATAAAGTTCTTTTCTCCCGGGTGCCACATTTTCACTACAGCAGCCGGGAACCTTCATAACACTATTCACCTACAGATGAATAGCGTTATCCAACCTGAAAGGTTCCCTTTAAGAGGTTTGCGTCTCCTAATGAGCTTGGTGCATCACTTAGTGACTGGATTACATTTCTATCATGTGTTACATCACATTTGAGGCAGAAATTATGATTTGTTTCTAGGCCGTGCTTGGCCATGTTCCAATACAGCAAAATCTGACCCACTTTCTGGTCCAAACTGTTGTAAAAGCCTAAAAACTCCAATTTTTATTGTACAACTAGGAGTTGCATAGAAATTTTGCTAAAATGTTACACAATTTTACTCCACAATGAGAGTGCAAAAAGTTTTAGTAGCTCCTGAAACTGAGGCCTTCTACTTAATTACCCATGCAAATATGATTAGGTGGTAACGAAGCTATGGTAGAATCCTTGTACATGTTAGTTAGGCTTCATTCACATGCGATTTTTTTTGTAATGAAAAAAATGGACAGATTTTCATCAGCTTTTGTCACGCGTTTCAGTTTTTACCATACGTGCGGTATTAGTTCCCAATATTCCAAGCTTTCCTACCCAATGATCAGTAAAAAGCAAACAGCACTCAGATGACAAATGGAGGGCATCCTATAGCTAATTGTTTTTTCCCACAAACGCATTCCAGTGACCCACACTGATAAAATTGTTAAATTTTTTGCTTAAGGAGAAAAAAAAACAATGATGTGAATTCAGCCTTAGACAGAAAAGTCCCAAGTTTGGCCTTCATCGAATGTAACAGTTTATATCTGGTAACAGAGCATGAATATAATCAAACCAGAATTTGAAACAAGGGAATAAATTGAATTTCCTTTCTATTGTCAGATACTTTATTATCATAGATAATGGCCAGTCTTCTTCTACATATGGACTGACATGGGATTATACAGGGCTTCTACCAGACCAGAAATATAGCAGTATATATTACCATGTACAACTTACAGGGGTTATCCGGGACTATTTTTGTTTTTTACAATGTGTGTAATAACTAACAGGTAGTTAGTTGCTAACTATATGCATGTTGTGCCTGGCACCGATATCTGTCGGCACAGAGTGGTCATGGAACGCTCCTGACGGTGACTTCGGCTTCTGCTGATGTCACGTTGACAGAGGCAGCGGCTTTTCTTTTGCTCGACTCTGTTGACGGGTTATGACTGCCAACGTCATGCTGATTGACAGCCAGATCCCCAATGCCTAACTAAAGGGAGCGGGCTATCAATCAGCATGACGTTGGCAATCACATCCTGTCGACAGAGCAGCCTGGAAGAGCTGATCTGCTGAGTATGAGAAGCTGAAACAACGGCAGGAGCAGTTGATGACCGGTCTGATCCGGTGCTGGATATAACAGGAAGGTTGTTGCCTTTGTTAGCAACTAGCTGTCTGTTAGTTTTTAGGCCCGTAGTAAAAAATAACGTCCTGGACAAACCATTTGAAGTACTTATTGGAGCAGTGGAAATGGGCCATTTCGGAAGCCAGTTGAGACATGTATCGATGGACACAGCCAAATGTCTACATTTTCTAGATATCAAACACTTGTAAGTGGTGACTTCAATGAATCCATTGATCTGTTAGGATATATGAAATTATCCTGACATCAGCAGCAACTAGCGAACGCTTGGCACGTTTGGCTTTTATTACAATTTAAATGGGCAATTTTCAGCATCCAAAGAGAAAAGGAGTGTTCATTGCATACGGCAGTCTTGTCAGTACAAATTACAGTTTTCAATGACAATTCTGTTTTTGCAGCTGTAGCACTAGAGCCTGGAGAGACTGAAACCTGGTAATATTAAGACATACTCTAGCATCGACAAGCGTCCTACACTTAGCATTAGATTTTGTGGTCTACTTACTAGGTCACGTTGGGGAACCAAGAAGACAAGTAACAAGTAACTAAGTGGTGATTATCCCGTTCAGTCTAGAACACTTTCCTACTTATGTATCTGACAGTCCTTAGATTTGTATCTTGCCATTTGTCTCAGTGCGATGGAAAGATGACTGCATGGTTAACTATAGACGCTCTTTCAGTGGATCTCGTGAACAGGAAAAGGAAACAGGATGCCAGGGGTTGCTCCTAAAAATGTGAAGGAGCTTGCACTTTCTGATGTCTGTAGAGTAATTTTAGACCAAACTGGCACCAATGAAGAATTCAAGAATGTATACTGAAAGAGTAATGCCACTTTAGATGGTTAGATCTTTATCATTTGTTTAGGAGATTTATACTTAATACTTTTATCAACAAAATAACTCAGCATCATCTAGTGTTTCCATTAAAGAAGTATTATCAAGTTTGGAAGTTATCCCCTATACATAGGATGGGGGATAATTTCCTGATCGCTGGAGGTCTGACCACTGGGATCCCCACCGATCCCGAGAATCGAGGCTCTGAAGAACAGTGTGTGAAGGAAGCAATGGTCAATCATGTGCACTGCTGCTCCATTTATTTTATAGAAGTGGCAGCACTGTGTTATTTCCAGAGATCCCATTAAAATGAACGGAGTGGAAGATCACATGATTGACCTCCGCTACATTCATACAAGTCTTTTAGAAGCCCCTATTCTCAGAATCACCGAGGGTCCAAGGGATAGGGGATAACGTCTAAACTTGAGAACACCTCTTCAATGGCTCTTGTGCACAAATATTAAGAAAGTTATTCTAAGAAGATTGCAACATTCAGCTGGAGGACACTCAGATTCTTATCACAACATGTTGGAGTCATCTTAAAACTAAAGAAGCGTCAACAAAACTATTGGGTCGGAATGGAGAAAACTATTTCTAATCTCATCCTTGGTCCAAAAGTATAAGGCTTTTTCACATGTCGACATTCACAGAAACACTTGTTCCCAAACATTGCCCATGTAAGTAAAGCTAAACAAGCACCAATCCACATCCTACATCTTCAGCAGCGCTTCAGGTCGGATGACGCCTCCTGCCTTCAGTAACTGATGTGGAACTGATTCTCAGATCAGCCAGTGTAGAAAAAGTGGTGGCTTTCTGTCAGTTACCCCATTACAAGTGTCTATGCCCTTATGGCAAATCAATAGTTGAACTAAATGTATCCAATAACTAATAATTCTGTACTTTCAAGTTCTGTAGTAAAGGGTTAATCTCAAAATCACAATCATAGGATAGGGTATAACATGGTGATTGCTGGGGTTCCGGTGATTGCTGGGGTTCCTGGGAACAGGGCTTCAGAGGCCCGTTTTAAATCTAGCAGTGGTGCACATGTTCGGTCTCCGCTCCATTCAATGTCAATGGGACTTGCAGAAATAGTCGAATACATCCACTGACTTTCTGCAGCAGTCCCATAGGCAATGAATTAAGGGGAGGTTTAACGTGCACCTCTGATCTACTGAAGATGGGTTGCAGATCCCATTCTCTGAATTACACAGCCTGGATCTTGGAATTCCTGCGAGTCCCATCAGTTGGATGTATAGGGGAATGGGGACAAGTTGTGATTTTACAAATAGACCTTTAAAGGGCATCTGTCAGCAGGATTCCCCCCCAAACTATTGATATGTGTGTAGCCCTGGTGTAAGGCACACGTAGTACCCTGGAGGATGTGTGGAGAGATAGCAGTTTAATGCTCAATGAACATTCATTTCAACACACACTTAGACACGCCCACAGGTATATAAAGTCTAGTCACATGTAGCATTCAGGGAGTGTTTCCCTAGTCAGTGTCCTGTCTTCGGACAGTAGAGTCAGTCAGCAGCAGAGCTGAGTGCAGTCGTTGTGCAGTTCAGAAAGTGGAGGCCAGTACAGGTGAGCCCGTTCACCTCAGCCTGGTCAGAGCTGTGCCCCACTGATAGCCAGACTGAGACACTTATTAAGAAGAAAGAAGTGAGTTGCAGATATACTTCAGTCTCCTGTCTCAAGGACAGTGAAGGTTCAGAGACGTGCTCCTGCCTAGAAGATTACTGAGAGTCTGGCAACAAGCTTAAGAAAGGAATTAAGTAAGGGACTGACTTTATTAACCTGTGAAGTGAGAAATGCTTATGCTACCAGCGCGGACAAGGCGAAAGGCACAGTGGTAGAAATTCTGAGTGCAATAGGATTGGAGAAGTCCTGCACATTGTTACCGGTCACTGGAGACCGAAGCATCACCATAGCTTCACGCATGGTGGTAGAAAACCCAGAGGCTTACCGGACCTTAGGTAGCGGCGAGCAGCCCCTGGAGTGTCAGTACGTAACTGGGGTCAGGTGGAATAGGAACTTTGAGCTAGGCCAAGCAGAGAAGAACCTAGTTTCATCACAGGAAGGCTCCGACCACAACACTGACCGGGCAGTACAGCTTTGAGATAGCTGGAGTTTATTGAGGGAACTACGCTTCATGCTGGTTGGACTCATCTTCGTGGAAGTAAAGGAGGCCCCTAACTTGTCCAGCTGCTATCTTGAAACACATCCTCCATGGATCAGCCTCCCTGGGACCTGCCTGAACAACTTGAAGTAAAGGTATGGAAAGACGCTGACGGTGTGAGACTGAGTTATTTAATTGCATGCCTGCACAACCCCACCATAACCATCGACCTGAGGGAAGAGTCCCACCTGTAGGGGACCCGACATCTAGCTGCCTCACCATCCCCTCAGAGATCTACAGCAGCGCTGGTACAAATTACCAGAGACTACAGGTGGCGTCACGAACTGTATATAAATCTATCCCCTGTAAATATTCCCCCCAACATACGCCAGACCGCTAGGGCCACAGACCGAGCCACCGCTACCTGTGACAATCCCCATAGACTTTCATGGGCTCGGCTCTGAGTACCCCATTGCCCTGGTAACCCACAATTGTGGTGGCGGGTCGATACATATGGACTTGTAGCTTTTTGAAATACAAGTCCAGCAATACTTTTACATGGCCAGTCTGTTCTTCCTTTACTGAGAAATCAGCATTTTTATTAATATGCAAATGACAATCTGAAGCCTCTGTCACTCCAGCTCTATTCCTGCTCAACACTGCCTCCTCTTGCTTGACTAACGACATCTTTGCCTGAAATCACACAGCATAGAGGCTGTCAGTTAAGCAGGAGGAGGCAGTGCTGAGCAGTAATAGAGCTGGAGTGACAGAGGCTTCAGATTTACCATATTCCTTCAGTCTCCTTGGCGTATCAATTAACATGCTGATTTCTTAGTAATGGAGGAACGGACTGGCCATGTACATTCCTGAACTTCGCTTTGAAACATACATATAGTATATAATATATAAATAGTTTGGGGGTGAAATCCTGCTGACAGATTCCCTACAAAGGGACTCTGTCATCACAGAGTGACTGTTCAAATGAAGTCCCACCGCTCGGTGTTTCAGGGCAGGGCCAATCATTTATATACACCTTACCACCTGCTGGTTTTCCCTCAATCTCCACCCCCCCTTTTCTTTGATTGACAGCTCTGGCTTCATACAGTTGTACTCAAAAGTTTACATACCTCGGCAGAATTTTTGCTTTCTTTGCCTTTTTTCAGAGACTATGAATGATAACACCAAAACTTTTTCTCCACTCATGGTTAGTGGTTGGGTGAAGCCATTTATTGTCAAACTACTGTGTTTTCTCTTTTTAAATCATAATGACAACCCAAAACATCCAAATGAACCTGATCAAAAGTTTACATACCCCATTTCTTAATACCATGTATTGCCCCTTCTAACATCAATGACAGCTTGAAGTCTTTTGTGATAGTTGTGGATGAGGTTCTTTATTTTCATAAATAGTAAAGCTTCCCACTCTTACTGGCAAAAAAAACTCCAGTTCTTGTAAATTCCTGGCTGTCTAGCATGAACTGAGTGCTTGAGATCACCCCAGAGTGGCTCAATGATATTGAGGTCAGGAGACTGAGATGGCCACTCCATAACCTTCACTTTGCTCTGCTGTAACCAATGACAGGTCGACATGGCCTTGTGTTTTGGATCGTTGTCATGTTGGAACGTCCAAGTACGTCCCATGCGCAGCTTCCGGGCTGATGATTGCAAATTTGCCTCCAGTATTTGCTGATAATGTGCTGCATTCATCTTTCTTTCAACTTTGACCAAGTTTCCTCTGCCTCTGTAGCTCACACATCCTCAAAACATCAGCTATCCACCCTAATGCTTTACAGTAGGAATGGTGTTCTTTTCATCATAGTACTAGTGTGAACACGTCACTCCTTGTATTCTCTTGATGGTGCCTCGATAAGGGGTGCCACTCCCATATTAACATATCATAAAAATGAACCTGGCACTCATGATAGTGACAAAGAAAAATATTTTATTTCAGAAGAGCAATCCACAACATGTGACGTTTCGGTCAAAATACAAGACCTTCTTCAGACTATGGAAAAAATAAAAATAATAATACAGAATAAATGAGTTTATCTCTCTGAGTCAGTGTATTATTTCATACATGAGAAAATAAAATAAAAAAATTCAATATAGAACATAGGAAGAAACTAGTTATACATATCTATAAGAATACGCTAGTTAAACATATCTATAAGAATACATCTCTGCACATATGACGCACTAAACGGCGTTTACTACATGGCGGTGTTACATTTGGTACAAGCGTTTACTATATGGCGGTATTATATTTTAACAGACAATAGTATATAAGTAGTCACACAGGCTTATGATAAACAGTATTACAGGCTCATATTTAGGCAAGGATACTGTGAAATCATTCAGGTCACTCAGGGAATCTGACACTCAATATATATAGAGATATAAAGCCGATAGTTAAAAGTGAATAGTGAATGCAAAGTGTTAAACAAGTCTCTGACTGGTGCAAGGTAAAAAAAAAAAAATGTCAGCCTTACCAGATTGCAAAGGAGACCGTTTAAAGAGGCATAATGGTGGATACTGTGGAATAAAATATACACAAATTGCTGCTATGTATCAAACGCTATACATAGGAGTGCACTGTCCTCCATATGGAGTTGTAATGTGCAGGGCAAAAAGTGAAAAGTGAAGTCTTACCATATCCATAAAG
>JARQOD010000008.1:53130446-53162268 GCA_033576555.1 Oophaga sylvatica | reverse complement strand
TATTCTGTATTATTTTTTTTTTTTTCCATATCTGAAAAGGTCTTTATTTTGACCGAAAGTCCATGTTGGTGCTTTTCTAAAAAAAAATATTTTTTTTTGTCACTATCATGAGTGCCAGGTTCATTTTTTATGATTGTTCTTTTCAAAAAAGGCCTTTTAACCTCCCCCCTAAGAACTTTATGGCTGTGGCCAAAAATTTCATTTTGTTCCCCCCCCCCAAAATTCCTTTTCTAAACTTTTGAGGCTTGTCTCTGTGCTGTCTTGCATTTGTGGCGAGATATTTGTGGCATTTGTGCAGTAATGGTTTTTTTCTGGCGCTCAAAACCCGGGCCCCCTTTTTCTTCAAGCCCCTCCTTTGGGCATCTTAAAAGCCACACCGCTAGTTTTAAAGACCCCTTTTTTTCACATTATTTGTGGTTTTTTTTGAACCCCTGAACAATTTTCCTGGCAGTTGTGACAAAATTTCTGTTGGTCTACCTGCCGGGTTTTTTTTTTTTTCGGGCCCCTGATTTTATTTTTTTTAACGTGCTGACTGGATTATCAATTCTTGGATATATTTTTGTCCCCTTTTCCTGTTTTATACAGTTAACTACCTTTTCCCTAGATCCATTGACAATTCTTTTGTTTCCCCCGACTCCAAAACCCCAAAAAAAGGGTCGGGGGTGGATGAAAATAAAAGAGTTGTCGGATCTAGAGCTCCTCGCTTTTTTCCCCCAAGATTAAAGCAAACGGTCAAGGTGAGGATGTTCCTTTAAAAACCCTTCAAACCAATTGTGTAACTTCGCCCCGTTACAGGCCAAAATCACCAGGGTTAAAAACTTTTGATCAGGGTCATTTGGACGTTTGGGTGTTTTAAAAAAGAGAAAACAAGTATTTTTCAATAAATGGTTCCCCCAAAAAACCTTTTCCCCCGAGGGGAGAAAAATTTTTGGTTTATCTTCATATTCTCTAAAAAAAAGGGGGCAAGAAAGCAAAAATTTTCCCCGGGATGTAAAGTTTGAGCACAACTGAGAGTGGGGGGAAGGGGGGTGTTTGTCGACCCGCCCCAAAAAGGGGGTTTACCAGGCAAGGGGTACTCGGCCGGCCCGTAAAGTCTATGGGATTTTGTCAGGGGAGTGTGGTGGTCGTCCCCGGGGGGTTGGGTATGTTGGGGAATATTTACAGGGGATGGTTTTTATACAGTTCGGAGCCCCCCGAGTATTTGGTAATAGTACCAGCCTGCTTTGATCTCGGGGGTGGTGGGGGAGAAGATGTCGGGTCCCCTACAGGGGGGGGCCTTCCCCAGGTCGGTATTAGGTGGGTTGTGCAGGCAGCAAAAATAACTAAAGTTCCCCCGGGCCCCCGGTCTTTCCACCCCTTTTTGTAAGTGTTCAAGCAGGTCCCAGGGGGGGCGATGGGGTTGGTGGAGGGAGCTTTGAGGCAACGCTAAGTAAGTTAGGGGCCCCCCCTTTTTTTGTCCAATGAAGATGGTACGCCCCCCTGAGGTTTTCCCCCTTATGATTCCGTTTCCAAGGTGTTCCCCCAGCTTTAGTGTTAGGAGCCTTTCTATGGGGGAGCTGAATTCTTTTTTGTCCTGCAAAACTCAAAGTTTCCCCTTCCCCGACCCAGATCTCGATATAAGGGGGTGTTTCCCCGCGCCTAGGGTCCGGGGAAATCTTGGTTTTCTCCTCACTTGCTTGTAACAAAGTGATTTTCGGTCCCCAGTCCCCGGTAAAAATTTAGGATTTTTCCAACCAAACCCCTTTTTCCCAAAAAATCTTCCTTCCACTTTGCCTTCGATTTGCCGACTTTTAATAGATAGTTCAGTTTTCTTCCAGTGGGGCACGCTCTGACTAGCTAGGTGAATTAACCCCCTGTACCCCTCCCGTTTGAACGATGCAGGCTCAAATGGACACGTCTACTTTCCAAGGAAGGAAAACTGACTGCTAGAAACACCCCCCTTTCCCACCCCTGCGGGGGGTGTCAGAAGTTTCATGATGTCTGAAGAGCCTTAACTGTTACCTCTCCACTCATCCCTGGTATTGTTACCAGGGCTACACATTCCCCCATGGTAAACGACGCCTCCGGGTGTAAAAAAATTTTAAAAGACATTTTTTTTTTAGGGGGAAAACTTAAACAGAAAAGTAATTCGTCCATCCCCGGGGGTGGGATATCTTGAACGTTGCAAAAAATTATAGAAAAACAAGTATTAAAAAGCATTAATAATTCGGTATTTGTGAAGCCCCCACCAAAACCCTTAAGTGGGTCCTGGGTGGGCTGCAGGCATCGAAATGCGACCAATCAGTGCCACACCACCGGGTTTTGTTAGATTAAAACAAGGTTTCATGGAAACCATTAAAAAGGCCAAATGCAACTAATTTTTAGGTCAGTTTTTGGGCTGGCTAGTCCTCAGCCTCTGGTCCCCTTTTTAAAAAAAGACATAATAGGGAAAACAATTTATTTTATAGATTTTTTTAAGTTCACATAAATTTTGTTTTTTTAAAAATACTGCGTATCTAAGGGGGAATTTCCCTTTTGGATTCTCTCTGTTTTTCATGGTGTAGTTTCAGGTTACAATTTTCGTTCTGCGATGCAACGGCAAACTATAGAACTCCTTAACTTTCTATGGATCGGGAAAACGTACTGTGGGGGGGCGGTGTGAGTCAGCTTCACCAGGGGATCCCTTAATGGGGGGGCTGCTTCAGATGATCCATCTTGAGGCCACGGGGTTTGGGGTGTTGTGAATTTTGGGAACTCCCCAGCGGGCTCAACTGGCACCCCCGGACACGGAGGGGAAAAATTCCTCTTGGGCTGATAAAAAAGCAACACTGGATTATCACGCTCTCCAGTCGGGGCCATCCCCCGGAAAAAAATCCCCCATCTGGTGAACCCCTTCCTTTCTTTTCCTTTTGAGGCAGGGTTTTTTTCACAACGCTTTAAGTTTCTGGACACAAATTTTTAAAGATCTCTGGACACAGTGGCGTTGTTCTTCCCCGTCTTTACTGAGACACAAACCTTTTTTTTTTCAATTAGAATTTTTTTGAGTTGGGTTCTTGCTCCCCTGATTATCCAATTTTTTTCATCTTTTTCCTTTTTTTTTTTTATACCCTCCAGGCATCAGAGGCTTGGCGGGCATTTAGGTTGTAAACATCTTCCCCTTTCTCCCGTGCCTTATGGGGTTTCCTTACGCAGATTTGTCTCTTCGTATTGCCTTGCGATTGACGTCCATTTTTCAACGGTTTCTGCCCGGTTCTACCCTCCAAAATTTCTAGATCCATTGGTTTTTCCGGGCCTTGCTCTCTAAGATGGTGGAGTGCAGTTAGTTGAGCTTACAGGTATATGGTTGTAAAATCAACCCAAAATCAGGTAGTAAATCCGGCATCGATTCCTGTCTTCCAAAACGGTATGGATCTCAAAAAGTCGGGGGACAATATGGTTCATCTTTTCCAGAGACCGTTGGTTTTGGGGTGTATGGTGTTGTTCTTATTTTCTTGCCCCCGAAATATGACAGAATTCCTTGAATAAATCGGTTTTCAAAAGGGGGTCCCTGTCGGTTAAGACTTGCTCCGGATACCCATGCGGTTACAAAAGCTTGCTTGAAAGGTCTTCGCGGCCGTCACTGCGGTCTGGGGGTCTTTCACTGGAACAACCACCAGAAATCTGGGTAATGGTCCACCAAGTCAAGGCGTTGAGTTCCAGATCTACTTGGCGACAATTTGAGGGTCCAGGGCCACAATTCCAGGGACGGTCGTCGGATAGGTTGCAGGGGTGCTTCTGATTCCGTAGTCCTTTCTTCTGGACCACGGGTCCACAGTTCCGACACCACCTCTCGATGGGTGCGCTCCCACCAATGAACCGGCCCTCTAACAGGGTCTCCAGCTTTCTCCAGCCAAAGTGTCCTGTTGATCGTGGTTTTGCTTCCAACCCATTGGGCGTTGCCTTGGGGACCCGTTTGCCGGACATTTCATGGGTTCTGGGGTTGACGTATCTTCTGCACAACTTTCACGGTATAGGAAAACCTGCTTTTCTCGTTCCACAGGAGCTTGGCTGTCATAGGTGCATCCTTTTCCAGGAGGAACCTTCCTGTTTTAAACAACTCTTGATGCGGCTGACCACTGGATCACTGTCCTGAGTCTCTTTCCAGCTGTGATGGGGGTAAAGGATTTAATGTTGCCCATATGCTTTCTGGTGAACTCGATGCTCGTGGACTACCCCATTTCGATGGAAGCGGGTAGCTCAATTTCTTCCAGGTCGTCGATTCTTCTTCCGTATCAGAGTCATGCGGCATTCGGGACAACGCATCAGCATTGCATTCTTTCGACTGCCCGGTACTTGATAGTAAACTGGTAATTGGACAACCGGGCCATCCATCGCTGCTCCATGGCACCAGCTTGGCGGTTTCCAGGTGCGTTAACGGGTTGTTGTCTGTGTACGCCGTGAACTTATTGGAGGCCAGATAGTGCTTAAATCTTCAGTAATGGCCCAGACCAGCGCCAGAAAACATCCAGCTTGAAGCTGCTATAATTTTCCGGATTCCTCTCCGTGGCCTGAGTTTTCTGCTAGCATAAGCGATGACTTTTTCTTGGCCATTCTGCTTCTGACTGAGAACTGCTCCCAGCCCTTCATTACTGGCGTCGGTGTTACAACAGAACGGTTGGCTGTAATCAGGATAGGTTAAGATCTCATCACCTGTCAGGATCTCTTTCATCTTTTGGAATGCTTCAGCCTGTTCTTTTACCCAATTAAAGGGAGGGTTTTGCTCTTTAAGGATTGTCCTACAGGGGTCCTGTAAAGGAGCTGCCTTCTTGTGTAATTCTTTCACGAATCTCCTTGTAGTAACCCGTTAGTCCCAGGAACTGTCGCACTTCCTTAAGGTTCTTCGGTCCGGCCACTTCTGGATGGCAGTGACTTTCTCTGGGTCCGGCGCTATCCTTCCGAACTGACGATGTGCCCCAAGTATTGTACCTTTGTTTGAGTAGATGGCATTTTGAGGGTTTTAATTTCATCCCGTACTGGACAGGGACTCGAATACTTCTGCCAGGTGCTTCAGATGGTCCTCATAAGTCTTGGAATACACGATGACGTCGTCTAGGTATAGCAGCACGGTTCAAAATTGAGATGTCCCAGACAGTTTTCATCACTCTCTGAAATGTTCCTGGGGCACTACTGAGCCCAAACGGCATTCTGTCGAACTCACAGAGCCCCATTGGGGTGGTGAAAGCCGTTTTTCTCACGATCCTCCTCAGCCACAGCCACTTGCCAGTAACCATAGTCAGATCAAGGGTAGAAAAGTAGTTAGCCGTTTTCAGAGCAGCTAATGATTCCTCTTACGTGGTAGCGGGTATGCATCCTTGTGTGTTATGCGGTTCACCTGCCTGTAATCCACAACATTCTCATACTACCATCTTTCTTTTTAACCAGAACTAGAGGGGCTGCCCGGGGCTACAACTATCCCTTATCACCCGGCTTTCTTCATATCATTCAACATTTCTTTAGCCTTCTGATAATGAGCTGGAGGTATGGGCCTATACCGCTCTTTGATGGGAGGATGACTGCCTGTAGGGATATGATGTTGTACTCCCTTAATTGTCCCAAATCAAGTGGATTTGCTAAACATTGGGCGTTACTCTTGCACCACCGTTAATACCCCTTGTTCTGGTGGCGGGAGTGGTGTCCGTCCCAACATGGAGTTGCTGACACCATTCCGCCACCTGGGTTGCTGGGTCATTGTCCTCCTTATTTGACAGGAGTCTAAGGACTCAGCGGGAGAATAGAATTATTTCAACAGCATGAAGTTTAGCAATGGTTGCATAACGGGGTAAATTTACCTCTCATCTCCCCAATTGAGAAGCCGTACGGTACTCTTCCATTCACCACCTCTACTACTCCTCTAGCAGTCATAGTGTAGGTCTATGTTCTGAAGGTGGGGTTCTACTACAGCTTGGTAATTCTGTCCTCTCAGACCTATGGCTGCCTGCACCAAATGATCATTCACTCATTGGGGGTATTCACAATAGGATTCCGGTCAGTGACCCGTACATTACAATTTCGCCGTCGGTAAGCTTCGCTTGCTGCTGAACCAGGGCCCGGATCTCTCTTTGATTACTCCTCTCTGCCTTGGTCGGGCAATCTCAGCGAGCTGTTGGAGTAAGAACACAACTTCTCCCAAACAATTACCGATAATGTTAGTACCCAAAATGATATTTAAACCGTTCTCCTCATTTACAGTCTTTACTACCAGAAGCCCTTGGTCTTTCAACTCCTTTCTGCCCACCTTTACATCTACACATTTTGTTCCGAGTACTTCTACAGGAAGACCATTAGAAGCATACACAGTAAAGTCAAGGCTCGGGGTTTAAGACTGTCCATTGACAGTACTTGGATTATAGAGCATCAGGTATTAGGGTCACCTGGGACCCAGTGTCTAACAATGCTGGAACAGCAATACCATCTAGAATAATAGACAGGTAGGGTCGCCCGCCCACATACCTGCGGTTCCAGTCTAGGGGCCTGACGGGTATTCTTCCTGGGTGTTGGCCCTTGGACCCAGGTTCTGCCGTTTTAAAGGACACTGTGTAGACAGATGACCTTTCCGGTTGCAGCGATAACAGATGATCTCTCGACGAGAAGGGTGTTGATCAGAGGTTGCTCCTGGGGGTGGCGTTGTCCTCCTCCGGGGGGGGCGACGTCTTCTTTCTTCTCCGGTGCATCCACGGAACGTCCTCTGGGCAGTCAGCTAACAAGATCTTTCCTTCCTCCTCTTTCCGCAGCTGCAGGGCACTACATTACAGCGGCCAGATTTTTAGTCAGCTGGCGCACCTCTGAGCGCAGACAGTCCAATTCACTAGGAGGTGTCACCTGCGTTTTTGGTTTCTGCCACTAGCGGGGAACAGGGGGTTACTGCCGGTTCCAGAGTGACTTCACCCTGATGATGTTGGGTGGCCACCTCAGGTTTGCCCAGGGGTCGCAGCCCTTTTATTGCCATGTCTTTTAGGGCATCAAAGGTAGCATCCGGATGATCTAAGGACCACCAATTTACAGTTCTGCGTTCCTCTGGGGATCTCAATCCCTGTATAAATTGTTCTTTCAGCATTCTATTCTCGTCGATAGCATTTAAATTGTTAATTTGCTTGAGGGCTCTCAGGGCTCCTGTAGTCGGCAAGCATAGTCCCGAATGCTGTCACCTGGCTGTTGTGAACAGTGATAGAAGGCCAACCGGAGATCCGTTTCTGTGCGGTCTTCAAATATGGCATGTAGCTTAAGGAAGATCGCAGGTACCGACTCCTGATCAACGGTATCCCAAGTCTCCACTTCCCTCTCAGCAGCGCCAGTTAGCTGCCCTATTAGCACAGCAGCTTTTTGTCTCTCAGGCATGGAGTACATTTCTAGGATGCTGCATAACTTCCGCTTGAAGCCTGCTAATGTGCCTGGCTCACCGCTGTATTGGGGAAGCCATTTCGCCCCAGGCATATATGGGAGCGTTAGTGTCATGATCGGGACTACCGGACTGGGTGCAGGGCCTGCGCCCCCATCTGGCGCTACAATACCAGACGGTGCGGGATTGGGGACTCCGGCCGGGCCGCACTGTCAGCCGGTTGTTGTGACATCTTAGCGCCCCTTGGTTAAACGGAGCCTACCGGTTTCAGATGCTGCTACTTCACAGGCACCGCAGTGGGAACAGGACCTTCGTCGCAGGCGCTCTGATGTCAGAGCGTTCACTTCCTGTCGCAGGACCTGCCGCTCTATTTTGCGATGCAATTTGCGATGCGGATTGCAATGCAGATTGTGATGCAGTTTGCTATGCGGATTGTGATGCAGATTGCTATGCAGTTTGCGATGCAGATTGCGATGCGGTTTGCGATGCGGTTTGCTATGCAGTTCGCGATGCGGTTTGCAAAGCAGATTGTTATGCAGTTTGCGATGCGGTTTGCGACGCAGATTGCTATGCAGTTTGGGGTGCAGGTTGGGGGCGTGTCCAAGACTTTGCGCGCTTTTTCAGGTCCGCCCACCTTCTTCTCCAGCGCCTGAGGGCGCGAATATGGCGGCAAAATGGCGGATTTTAGCGCCAAACAATAGCAACAGTCTTTTTCATCAAAACACTCCACAGGCACACAGGGCTCGCAATGCTGCAAGTTTCGGATCCTGTTCGTGACGCCAAGTTTTTGTGTCGACCCGCCACCACAATTGTGGGTTACCAGGGCAATGGGGTACTCAGAGCCGAGCCCGTAGAAGTCTATGGGATTTTGTCACAGGTAGCTGTGGCTCGGTCTGTGGCCCTGGCGGTCTGGCGTATGTTGGGGGAATATTTACAGGGATAGGTTTATATACAGTTCGTGACGCCACCTGTAGTATTCTGGTAATTTGTACCAGCGCTGCTGTAGATCTCTGAGGGGATGGTGAGGCAGCTAGATGTCGGGTCCCCTACAGGTGGGACTCTTCCCTCAGGTCGGTAGTTAGGTAGGGATTGTGCAGGCATGCAATAATAACTCAGTCTCACACCGTCAGCGTCTTTCCATACCTTTACTTGTAAGATGTTCAAGCAGGTCCCAGGGAGGCTGATGGGGTTGGTGGAGGATGAGCTTTGAGGCAAACAGCTAAGTAAGTTAGGGGCCTCCTTTACTGTCCAATGAAGATGGAGTACGACCAGCCTGAAGCGTAGTCCCCTCTATGATTCCAGCTTATCCAAAGCTGTGCTTCCCAGTCAGTTTAGTGTTAGGAGCCTTTCTATGAGGGAGCTGAATTCTTATTTTGTCCTGCAGAAACTCAAGTCTTCACTTCCCCTGACCCAGATACGTACTGACTATAAGGGGGTGTTTGCCGCGACCTAGGGTCCGGTAAATCTCTGGTTTTCTCCTCACTATGCTTGTAACAATAGTGATTCTTCGGTCCCCAGTGACCGGTAGCAATGTGCAGGACTTTTCCAAGCCAAACGCACTTTTCCAATAATCTTCCTTCCACTTTGCCCTTCGATTTGCTCGACTCTTAATAGATAGTTCAGTCTTTCTTCCAGTGGGGCACAGCTCTGACTAGACTAAGGTGAATTAGACCACCTGTACCAGCCTCCACGTTCTGAACTGATGACAGGCTCAAACTGGACACGTCTACTCTGTCCAAGGACAGGAAACTGACTGACTAGAAATCACTCCCTTCCACACCCTGCTGGGTGTGTCAGAAGTGTACATGATGTCATGAAGAGACCTTAACTGTTACCTCTCCACTCATCCTCCTGGTATTGTGTACCAGGGCTACACAGTGATAGATGGAAAAAAAGCAAGTGGGAAGGTGTATATAAATGATTGGCCCGCTGTGAAGCACCGGAAGCAAAAACAGTCATTATGTGCTGACAGTCCCTTTAAAGGAGCAATCAAAGCAAAATGAATACACAATATTTTGCCTAGTTGAGTACTTGAGGGGGCTGTTCATGACACAGGGATTCTTTCTTTGGTGTTCTTCCAATCTCTATCCCATGTGGTGCCCCTAGAGACTGCACAATGCATAACACAGTACATCAGTGAGTGTCTCTCTTCTGGCATGGTACTGTATACAGGGTATATACAAAATATTCAGGGAATGGTTCATGCAGTTCAGTTCTCATGTGCTACTAAATTGGCTGGGATATCAAAGGCTATCTAATTAACATTGAATTTATGGAGACTTGCTGAAAAGAACAAAGCAGACCCTTGATGTTATCACATGAGAAACATTCATCTTAAACGATTTAAAATCTATAGTGCCGAGATTCTCCACTGGATTACTTAAATAGCAAATGGGACACATCTATACCAATCCTAAGCGCAAGTGTATAATTTTTCATTCCAAAGTCTTGAACTATTCTGCGCCATGTTTACACCATTTTATGTTGGCCATCAACTAAGCCATCCCATTGGGATTTACAGCTATCTGTAAAGACTTATAAACTACTGTATATTCAAAAGGCTATTCCCCAAATAGCAAGTTATCCACTGTCCCCTAACTTGCAAATTGCAGGGTTGGGTTAAAAGGGGGGCAGTCTGGCAGCTGGGACCACCAGTGATCCAGAGAATGGGACTCTGCAGAACCGTGTGTTCAATGAAGCAGGGGTACACATGCTCACCTCCACAAAATTCAAGACGATGCTTGGCAGAGCCCTGTTCCTGAAATAGGCAGAGACCCATTCTGAGAGTATTGGGAGTTCCAGTGATCAGATCATCTACCCAATTTAGGGAATAACCCATTAAATGGATGGTCTCATCAAAACCGTTCTTAATCATATGTCTTTTTGGCCATTTGGACACCACAGAGGGGTTTTATATACTTTTAGATCTGTAATATTATATTTCCCTTCTTATCTGCTGCTGCAGATAAAACATGAGCCGAAGAAACTTCAAATATTACAGAAGCAGAATGCTCCAGAATGTTCCAGAATGTGGTGATCAGCGATTGCTGGATGGTGATATCTTTTTTGTCTTTATGAGACAATCCCATTTTAAAATGTAAATCTTTAAAGAAGCCCTCCTCCTCCTCCCATCAAAATTGTTATCTTTTTAATATATTGCAATCATCATATTATATAGCACTCTATTCTTACAATTGCTCATTTTGCCTTTCTACCCAGATAATTCTTCTCTTTTCCATTAGGTCTATGACATCACGCGATTAAAAACTGACTAGCTGAAGCCTTCTAAGCTATGTGTAGAAACCGGAAGTCTCTTTTCCTTGCATGAGTCATCATTAAAACTACAATTCTACATTACTGCAAAGTCCCTGGCACGAGGGAGGAGCGGAGCAGCTGGGTCAGGAGTTTAAGAGGGGGGATGACTCACACAGGGAAAAGAGACTTTCTGTTTCCACATAGAGCTTAGATGGATTCATCCAGTCATTTTTGAATCACGTGATGTCATAGACCTAATGAAAAAGAGAAGAATTAACTGGGTAGAAAGGCAAAATGAGCAATTGTAAGTTCACAGTGCTATATAATACGATGACTGCAATATATTAAGAGGATAAAAACTGATGGGAGGAGGAGGAGGGCTTCTTTAAATAATAATGATAACATTTTGTTATAAAATAAAGATAATATGATTCATGAAAGTAATGTAGTAACATTAGTGGTACATATTACTGGAGAATACATTTTAATACAGTAATGTAGGTAGCAACATTGGGGGGCATATATTACTATAGGGTACATTAATAATACAATAATGCGCCAACATTGGCTACATACAGTATTTTACTGCTACAGAGCACATTAATAATGCAGCAATGCACGCCCCCGGAAGAAGCTGACGGCGAAACGCGCGTCGGGGTGACGGGACACCGCCACGGGTATATTGCCAGGTATATACTTTGCCTTTTTTATGATCTGTAGCATATCGTTTGTTGGTAACACTATGTACCATTCATGGTAGCACTTGACCGGACATTGTTATCTAGATATCTATGTGACATTCGCTGAATATATTGTGCACACTGATGTGAATGACTATATGTATACCTTTTCCTAGCGAGTTTCTCTTGCAACTTTAACCCTCTCCTGGGTAGTGCTCTCATTGATATATTTGGCTTCATACGTATTATTCCTGGCTTTTACCTTAAATATATATTTTTTGAATTTGGGCCTATTTTGAAATGCTGAGTTTATTGATTGTAGTATCTACTTTATATAAGTTTAATATAATATACACTGTTATGTGATTGATTGTGGATACTATTATAGTATTTACTACCGGCCCATAATCAGAATATTAATATGGTGACGTCCTTGTTTGGGGACACTCTGTTTTTTATGGTGTTACTATGTGATTTTAATATTGATAAATAAAATATTTTTATATTTGGATCGCTTCTTTTTCTGGTGGTTTTCTTGTTAACTCCAGGATCATTATTCATACAGTATTTTACTGCTACAGAGCACATTAATAATGCAGCAATGCAGTTAGTAATATTGGCGGCATATGTTACTACTATACAGTATAATAATGCAATAATATTTGCAACAAAGGCAGCAAATATTATATAAATAATACAGTAATCTAGTTAGTAATATTGACCACATATATTACAACTATATAGTACATAAATAATACAGCAATATTGGTAGTAACATGGGCCACATATATTACCACTATAGAGCAATAAATAGTACAGCAATGTTGGTAGTAACATCGGCGGCACATAATACTACTATAGAGCACATAAGTAGTACAGCAATGTTGGTAGTAACATCAGCGGCACATAATACTACTATAGAGCACATAAGTAGTACAGCAATGTTGGTAGTAACATCAGCGGCACGTAATATTACTATAGAGCACATAAGTAGTACAGCAATGTTGGTAGTAATATCAGCGGCACGTATTACTACTATAGAGCATATAAATAGTACAGAAATGTTGGTAGGAACATCAGCGGCACATAATACTACTATAGAGCACATAAGTAGTACAGCAATGTTGGTAGGAACATCAGCGGCACGTATTACTACTATAGAGCACATAAATAGTACTGCAATGTTGGTAGTAACATCGGCGGCACATAATACTACTATAGAGCACATAAATAGTACTGCAATGTTGGTAGTAACATCAGCGGCACATAATACTACTATAGAGCACGTAAGTAGTACAGCAATGTTGGTAGTAACATCGGCGGCACATAATACTACTATAGAGCACATAAATAGTACTGCAATGTTGGTAGTAACATCAGCGGCACATAATACTACTATAGAGCACGTAAGTAGTACAGCAATGTTGGTAGTAACATCAGCGCAAGTATTACTACTATAGAGCACATAAATAGTACAGCAATGTTGATAGTAACATCGGCGGCACGTATTACTACTATAGAGCACATAAATAGTACAGCAATGTTGATAGTAACATCGGCGGGACACATTTTACTACTATAAAGAACATTATGAAGTGTAAACAGACTGAAGTACATGCTCGAAGCTGTTCTCCATGCAAAGTATTCTATGCAAATGACTCCAACAGAGCGACTTCTCTTCTGTTTAGCACTGCAGGGCTGGAACTGATACCTGTGTGTCTGTTAAATGAGCGTAATATAACTACTCTTAAAGGTACAGTATTCTTATTACACGTAAAGTAAATGATGCCTGTTTCATCAGACCAGCATTACTGTTCACCTCCTGCCAAATAGAACGTATACAGGATATTTACCGTAATATATACTGGACAGAAGACCATAAAAGATTTACTGTGCTAGAGGAGTAACGGAGGCCATACACACGAGGTAAGTGTCAGCTGAATATTCACTTGTCAGATGCCTCATACACTTTAACGCAACTCTCAGCTAAGCAGTCATGTGTTTTCAATGTGGAGAGCGAGGAAAGTCATCACCAGACTCTTCTTGCAGCAGCTTATCTCCCCTGCAAACAAAAGGATGGGCCATTGAAATTGCAACTTGTTGATTCTTCTCTCACTCAACATCATCTGTTACGGGAGAGCTGGAAGCCCCCCATCCACTTCAGACGGTAGGCCTGTCCTGCCACAATCTGTCAGAACTCCATTGTCGGGTGTCCCAGAACCAGGGGCTCCTTCCCTGTTCCCTGGATTACTTATGATAGTGAAGACACTGGGGACATGTACCTTGCCTTAGCTCCTGAATCCACCCTCAGTCTGTACCCTTCCCCCACTCAGGGAAGAGAGGAGTAGTAGTGTACTGTAATACACCAACCAGATTAACAAGGTAATACGAACAGGGATAAAGGAAAATACCAGTCATACAAATATACTCACACAAACAACAGAGGTAAACACTGGGGAGTGGAGAATGGGGTAAAACCAAAGTAGGAGAAGGAAAAGAATTAGCACACACCCAAAATCTGGCAACAGTCTCAGATAAATCCACCAAACGCCTTCTCAAACAACAACCACAAACCACCATCTCCTAACCATGTAGCATAAGCTAGATCTGGCAATGAGTGCTAGCCAGGGCCCAGATTATATAGCAGATGTGTGTAGCTAACAGTGAACAGCTGAGAGCCTTAATGCAGGAAAGCTTCAAGAGCTCTCAACTGAACAGATTAACCCCTGCACTGCTAAAATAAACCTGCACCGTTTACTATGAAGGTGAAGTTGCTTCTAATCAGTGCAGGAATAGAAATCAGACACTGCGGTATTCTGGCTCCTGTCTGTCACGGGAAACCTGTGACATAATCAGAAGGTCCTATAGACTGTCATCTAATGTGTGTGGGAGTCTTTAAATTCTCAGTTATTATCTTTCTCCACATGGACAATTACAAACTGTGATCTGATTGTTATCAGCACAACTTTTACCACTGATAATTCATATGAGAATCAGCTCTTAATATAATATCTGACCTTTTAGCAGGACTGGGGAATAAAATAATGGGCATGTTGAAACTCTACATGCCTGATCCTTGCTTCCCTTTAAATCACATCAGGGTCAACTATGTTCCTATGAACAGATTGTTGATTGAGCCAAACTAAATTAGCATGAATTAAGCTAATACATATAGCCAACTTAATGGGGTTGTTTAACTTTGTAAGCCTAATTTGAAGAACCCTAATAAGGAAGAGAAGTGTTACTCAGAGGAAAGTTGAAGTTTTATGGTTTTATGTTACTTATCCGTTTAGCCAGTATAGAACATGGCTGCAAAGACCATTTGTCGCCAGGGGCGTAACGATTGCAGTCGCAGAGGTTGCAACCATGACTGGGCTCGTGCGGATGAGAGGCCCGCCAATGCCAGCGCAAACTTTAACTGGATGTGCATCCTTGGATGTACATTCAGCTGAAGTGTATTGCAGTGCCGGTTACCCACCAGGTCCATGTGCTGCAATACATGCTGCCGGCCAATCAGAGGTTAGCAGCTGACGTCGGCATGCATGTGACTGGGGCGCATGACAGTGACGTCATGCACTCCCGCCGCTTGCATACTGCAGTCAGCTGCCGGCTTCAGAAGAGGACGTGGCTGGGGAGCGAAGAAAAGGTGAGCAGAATCATTTATTTTTTTCTGTGCATTAAAGAACAGCAGCAGAAAGGGGGACATATACCAGGATGGGGGGTATATATATACCAGAATGTGGCCCAGGATAATAGACATATATATATATAATACAGTGCCAAAATGGAGGATATATATACCAGGGTGGGGCCAGGAAGGGGAATATATATACCAGGATGGGGCCAGGATGAGAGACATATATATATATATAATATATATATAATATAAATATAATACCAGGATGGGGCCAGGATGAGGGACATATATACCAGGAAGGAGCCCAAGATGGGGGACATTACTACATAATGGGTGAGGAGGTGCAACTTGTATGTCCTTATAGGATTTAGAATGCTACAGGGTCCCATACAACTGACTAACATGCAGGGGGGGCAGGTCCAAATCTTGCACCGGGGCCCATCGGACTCTAGTTACGCCATTGTCTGTTGCACTGGAGGACCCTGCATGTCACAGCATTACATGCACAACCCACTAATTTTAGTAGGGACTGTGTAATATTTCATATCCCTGCACAGATGCTGTAACTGAACTGAGCTGCCTTTAGTCTGTGAATGACAGGTAACTGCTGAGATCTCAAAAAGGAGACCGGTCATTCAAAGACCGGAGGCAGGTGGAAGGGCTGGTAATCACGGATAGGGAGGAGAAGACCCAGTGCACAGTCCGGCCTCTGTGCACCGAAACCAAATTAGCAGAAAACTTCAAATGCTGATTACAGAGGAACAACAAAGCGGATTTCTTCACCAAATATATCAATGTAATCGGTATTATAGTGTCATTACAGGCATGTCTTTAATTTGCAATACAAAGTCGTGCTGACAGGTTTTCTTTAACATTTTGTTAATTAACTATTTAAGTGAAAATTGTCATTAGGTCTGTTCCTTTTACTGGAATATGTGGACAGTAACCAGCATCACAAACCTCTGGCATGGAGTCAGTATGGTCATATATACACTAAAGACATTTCAGTATAAATATGCACCGGGCCCTGATTTATGAAGAATGGTGTTTTTTACCGGAGTCATATATGAGGGAGTAAGGAGCGCAGAATTCAGTAGGAGGAGTGCGCCTCTTAATGATTGAGGCACATCTTTCAATTTGTCCTATACCATTGCTAGAAATGTTGCTGCAGCTAGGGCCTGGCTTACATAGTGTGGTAATTTACAACGTTTGTGGGGTAAATGATGATGCATTTGTCAGTTATGCTTAGCTATGCCCCATCCTGCACGTGCATCTCAGACTTTTAAAAAAGCTGGCCGAACTGGCTGGGATTAATGTAAAAATGTAGATTAAAAAAAATGAAAAATGTTTCCAACACTTCGAGTTGCGACAAAATTTTGTGACAATTAATTCTTATGACAATTCTGGCGAAAACTACTTAATGAATCGGCCCCCTTTATCTCTTTTCAGATATAGATTACATCCTGAAATGCTGACGCATCCCATACTCGCTGTTCAACAATTCTGTAATCCATGACAAGGAAACGAGTCCGGCACTAGGAGTGCCACATGAAAATATTGAGCCTATCTATTATATAAAAGTCACTTTAAGGAATGTTACAGAAATGGAAAATCCTGAACTCCTGTTTTCAAAAGCAACACACAGTGGGGAGCGTGGAACAGAAGATTAAGCTAGACTTAACTGGGCTGACATTCCAAACCCCACTCCACCCAAATTATATCATCAAAGGGAAATGATTGTGCTCAGAATACTGATATCAGACTTGCCAAGAAAAGCAACGTTTTTCAGTCATTGTTTTTTTTTTTTCGTTTGTATTCTGGTGTGAAATAATAGTTAAACTACCAGCTTTATTACTTTGGTCCTAACGTATGTGCAATATATTACAGCCACTACATTGTCTGAGCTTCAACCGCTTCTGAAGCCCTGAAGGCAGCAGAACAAGACAAGCCACCTGCTTCTTCTGACAGTGAAGGAGCGGCAAAGCATCAAACCTAATACAGATGCATTGCTAATATCACAATGTTAAGACCATGGGCAGTGCCGAGATGCCACATTGTTCCTCAAATTGCCTCAAACTAGTGATTGAAAGCAAGAAGTTTACACCCGGCATCTCATCTAAAAACTACGAGTAGGAAAAAAACGGAAGAAGAAATGGTTGCCCCGTTAGTGGCATCGTTGACATTCCCTATAGAAATATTGTGACCACCAAAGGTGTCACATTCTGCCCCATGACTTTACCAGTATTTCACAGACTTTTTCATAGCACACATACACTTATACGTGGGTCTTCTACTCACCCATCATCACCCCACATCTCAATTAATACTGTCTATTTTTCTGGGATGAAGGCACCATTTTAAGGTAACCGTGCAAATTAAAAAATAATTACTGGTAAACCTGATGATTTTGGTGGGATTGGCCTTTTATCTAATAAGTACAGATGTCTCCCCACCTAACCCAGTGGCAGGTATGAAGTCAAAGAAAGATCAAAGATCATGATGTAATCCTCTGTTCCCTCAGGAGATAAGCCACTAAGACTGTGGACTTGCATACTGACATGGTAGCCTTCATGAACCACTAGGTATTAGTGGGGTGTTCCCATGTTGCAAAAACATGGTATCTCAAAAATGTTCCATTATTTAGTTCCCCCTCTGTTGCCTTCACCAATTCTGAAAGGGAATGGTCAACTAGTGTTAAGTCCTCTGCTAAATTTTCAGTGGACAGTGGCCCTTCCGACCTCCTCAGAGCGCCTGGGACTGCAGCCTGTCCCATTCACATGAATGGGGTGTGCAGAAAGGGGTGGGGGCACTCAATATCAGATCAGTGGTGGTCCAACTTCTGGCATTGCCACTGATCCACTGAGAGGGCTTCAAAAACCACCCCACATTGACCAAAGTTGTGAAAAGTAGACAACAAAAACAATGCTACAAGCAGAACTGTGCGACGACTGTAATTATACAAGTCACTCCCTGCCAAATTTCCCTAATATACTGATCTAGAGGGAAGTGAATTATTAGCTGTTACGCTCTTGGTCAGTGGGAAGTGCTTAGAGGAAGAACAAGCAAACAATACAGATAGTCAGAAGATAAACCGAGCCTACGCGTCGTTAATACGCCAGATGCATAAAGCAGCAAAGTGACTGCTGTGATACAATGGGTTAACAACAGCACGAAAATTGTAGGTTTTCCCACGTTAAATACTTGATGCAAAATCTATTGTTGTTCTGTAAAAATTACACCCATGAGATTATGGTTGTGCAAGGGCCAGGGGTAAGAGTAGCAATGGGGTCAACTAGTTGAGAAGACTAATGTCTACCATACATATAATGTCAGTCGAACCCTTGGATATTGATAGTTTCGGCCAACAAGTCTATTGTGTATGGGGGTCCCACACAATTGATTGTCGGTGGAGTTAGGGATCAGGTACGTCCAATTTCGTAACCAGAAACAATTTTATTCTCCCAGAACTAGAGAACACAGTTGCGCTCGGTAGTGCCAGAGAGACAGCCGAGATATCTGCCGGCCAAACCATCATTCGGCCAACAGCTGAAAAAGATGGACACAAGGATGGCACGTGGAAGAAAAAAATGGACACACAGATGGCACATGAAGAAAAAGATGGACACAAAGATGGCACATGGAAGAAAAAGATGGACACACAGATGGCACATGGAAGAAAAAGATGGACACAAAGATGGCACATGGAAGAAAAAGATGGACACACAGATGGCACATGGAAGAAAAAGATGGACACACAGATGGCACATGGAAGAAAAAGATGGACACACAGATGGCACACGGAAGAAAAAAATGGACACACAGATGGCACATGAAAGAAAAAGATGGACACACAGATGGCACATGAAAGAAAAAGATGGACACACAGATGGCACATGGAAGAAAAAGATGGACACACTGATGGCACATGGAAGTAAAAGATGTACACACAGATGGCACATGAAAGAAAAAGATGGACACACAGATGGCACATGGAAGAAAAAAATGGACACACAGATGGCACATGAAAGAAAAAGATGGACACACTGATGGCACATGAAAGAAAAAGATGGACACACAGATGGCACATGAAAGAAAAAGATGGACACACAGATGGCACATGGAAGAAAAAGATGTACACACAGATGGCACATGAAAGAAAAAGATGGACACACTGATGGCACATGAAAGAAAAAGATGGACACACAGATGGCACATGAAAGAAAAAGATGGACACACAGATGGCACATGGAAGAAAAAATGGACACACAGATGGCACATGAAAGAAAAACATGGACACACAGATGGCACATGAAAGAAAAACATGGACACACAGATGGCACATGAAAGAAAAAGATGGACACTCAGATGGCACATGGAAGAAAAAAATGGACACACAGATGTCACATGAAAGAAAAAAATGGACACAAGGATGGCATGAAAAAGAGACACACAATGGCATGAAGAAAAAGATGTACACACAGATGGCACATGAAAAATGACACACGATGACATGGAAGAAAAAATGACACACAGATGGCACATGGAAAAAGATGACACACAGAGGCAATGGAAGAAAGATGACACACAGATGGCACATGAAGAAAAGAGGCACACAGATGCACTGAAAAAAGATGACACCGAGCACGATAAAAGTACATAGATGGCACATGGAAGTAAAAAGATGTACAAAGATGGCACATGAAGAAAAAGATGTACACACAGATGGCACATGAAAGAAAAAGATGGACACACAGATGGCACATGAAGAAAAAATGACACACAGATGGCACATGAAAGAAAAAGATGTACACACAGATGGCACATGGAAGAAAAAATGGACACACAGATGGCACATGGAAGAAAAAAATGGACACACAGATGGCACATGAAAGAAAAACATGGACACACAGATGGCACATGAAAGAAAACATGGACACCAGATGGCACATGAAAGAAAAAGATGGACACTCAGATGGCACATGGAAGAAAAAAATGGACACACAGATGTCACATGAAAGAAAAAATGGACACAAGGATGGCACATGAAAGAAAAAGATGGACACACAGATGGCACATGGAAGAAAAAGATGTACACACAGATGGCACATGAAAGAAAAAAATGGACAACAGATGCACATGAAAGAAAAATGAAGATGCACATGAAAGAAAAAGATGGACACACAGATGGCACATGAAAAAAAAAAATGGACACACAGATGGCACATGAAAGAAAAAGATGGACACTCAGATGGCACATGAAAGAAAAAGATGAATGAGCACACAAAGATGGCACATGGAAGAAAAAGATGGACACACAGATGGCACATGGAAGAAAAAGATGTACATATAGATGGCACATGGAAGAAAAAGATGGACACACGAATGGCACATGGAAGTAAAAGATGGACAAATGGATGGCGCATGGAGCTAAAAAATGGACACATGGATGGCATATGTAAGTAAAAGATGGACACACAGATGGCACATGCAAGAAAAAATATGGACACATGGATGGCACATGGAAGTAAAAGATGGACACACAGATGGCACATGGATGAAAATAATAAAAAGATTGTTCGAGTTTCGGGATGAAACGCGGACGACTCTTCATACGCCCGTCTGTAGGTGCCCAAGTCTGATAAAGGGAGAGGTGTCCATTGTGCTGTAGGCAGTGGACACCACAATAATACCATATATATATATATATATATATTGTGAGACAGTGAGAGTATGTGTATTGAATGGGGTGTATATTTCACTAGCCACTTTACTGACTGGTATAAGGGAGGTGTGTGGCTTTGTAGACCTAGTGGTAGAGAAAGGTCACTACACCTTACATTCAGTACGCACTTGCAGCTCAGGCCTGAAATCACTCAGGTGTTAATTAGGAGACCAGAAGTAGGTGTGTTGGAACACAGTCAGAGAGCACGGTTAGTCTGGACACAGGAAGGTGTCCGGCACAAGAAGCCGTCTCCAGGAGTTTGAGCTATCTCAGTCTGGGTGCAGGAAGTACCCCGGACACAGGAGTAGTCTCAGTGTGAATCCGTGTGAATAGCGGCTGAATAGGAGTGGATCTCTCTCAAGTCTGGACATTGAAGGTGCCTTCAGACACAAGGAGGAGTATCTGTGAAACTCCATACTGGTAACATATATCATATGTGTTGTTTTGGGTCAGGCTGGTAGAGCCGGGACCCGGATAGACAGGGCAATCGATCTATGTGTAATTAGTGGCTAGACAAGCCCAGGTTTTCTGTTTATGCTTTATTTTATCTGTTTGCTGTGGACTTTAATAAAGCTGGTTGCGGCCAGTTTTCATCAGAACTGCTGTCTGAATGAACGGTTTTCATGTCACTCTGTCTACCCAGACAGCGATCCTAGAGCTATATCCCCTGGAAATGCTACAATTGGGGAGAATGCTGGGGCAGCGCAGTGGCTGATACAGTTAGTGCTGGAGTGTGCGTGAGGCACAGTGGCTTAAAGACAGCAATAAAGGTGAAGTCTGTTGAAATAGCAGCAGAGAAAAAAAAAAAAGTGTGTCAAGAGAAACGTCTGATTGGAGCAGTCTTAAAGAGACAGTAGCCCTAATAGAGTTTGCAAAAGAAAAAAAAAAAGTGTGTCTGCACAGCAAAGCTGAACTTGTTGTGGAAAAGATTGTGGAGTGTGCAGCAGCAAAAGAGAAACGTCTATTGGAGCAGTCTTAAAGAGACAGTGGCCCTAATAGAGTTTGCAGAAAAAAAAAAAAAAAGTGTCTGCACAGCAGAGCTGAAGTTTCTGTGGAAAAGTCTGTGGAGTGTGTATGTCTTGAGTGAAGACTGCCGTTGTTGAGACAGAGAAGTCTGACAGCATGGATGACAGCATGGAGGCGCTGTTTGAACAAAGGGCGCAAGTGAATGTGCAACATAAGACTGCCGGGGTTGAGACAGATAAGTCCGGCAGTATGAAGGAGCTCATTGAGTACCTGGCCCAGGCCCAGCGAAGCCTGCAGCAGAGCATGGAGCAGCAGCGCCTGCAGCACCAGCAGCGCATGCAGCAGGCCCAGCAGCAATTCCTGCAGCAGCAGCAGGAGAATAACCGGTTGTTTTTTGAGCAGGTTGCAGCACAACAAAAGACTTGTGGCGCATCGTCCCAAAGTAATGTTGCAAAGTCACCTGCATTGTCCGCTGTAAAGAAGGCGGTAAGGCGGTCCCTGAAAAAGATGACACCTCGTGATGATGTGGAGGTATATCTCACTAGGTTTGAGAGATTGGCAGAGAAGGAGAATCTGCCCCTATCTGAATGGGCCATGATGGTCGCACCCTATCTGATTGGAGAGCCCCAAAGGGCATATGCTGACCTGAGCGAGCAGGACAGCCAAGACTATGGCAAGCTGAAAGCGGAGATTCTTACCCGGCTGGGTGTTACGGTGACAGCCCGTGCCAGGGGAGTTCATGACTGGAGATACAGTTGGGAGTCTGCAGTCAGCAGGCTTGATTATGGAGTTGAAAAGGTGATAGTGGACCGCTACACCCAAGCACGTCCTCCTGAGGTACAGCCGTCTGAGAGGTCGTCACTTCGGAGTTCCCGGACGCTGAACTCTCGCGGTAAGAGCGTTCCAGCTGTTGGGGACATGGGGTATACTGATAAGCGGGTTCAGGCCCGAGGGGACATGTGGGTGGGAGAGTGTGATGGACAGTGTTGGAGCTGGCGTGAAATTGCAGCCAACTGTCCAATAGAGGGGGAGCCTATGTGTTGTGATGTTGGCAGATCCCTCTCTCTCTGCGCAGAACCTGTGTGTGTGTCCACCTCAGCCGAAGAGACTGGACCACAGGGGTCCCCGGTGGTTGTAAATGACTGCCCAGCACAGGCCCTCTTGGACTCAGAGAGTCCAGTGACTTCCGTATGTGACAGCCTGATTGATAGGGACTTCATCCCTGATAAGCACCTGAGTATGGTGTGCATCCATGGAGACACCAAAGTCTACCCAGAGACTGCCGTGGACTTGGTTCCCAAACTCGGGGAGGTTTCATATGAAGTGGGGGTAGTGAAGAACCTGGTGCACCCATCATATTGGGTAATGACTTTCCCCGGTATAAGGATCTCTGGGGGAGAAATGTTTCTGATGGACAGTGTGATGAAGCTCCTATTGAGGGTGCGCAGTCCCGAGGGGCGGAACACAATGCTAGTGGGCCGTTAAACTTATGTGATGATGATGATCATGATAATGATGATGACCATGATAATGATGATGATGATAATGATAATGATGATGATGATGATGATCATGATAATGATGATGACCATGATAATGATGCTGATGCTGATAATGATAGTGATGATGATCATGATAGTGATGATGATACTGATCATAGTCATGATAATGATATTGATAATAATGATGACTGTGATAGTGATGAAATTCCTTTGCAGGTGATGTTGGGAGACGAGGATGGTGGTTCTCAGGAACCGAGTGTCCCTGACTTGCCTGTGTCCTGTGACAATTTTGGGAGTGAGCCGGTGCGAGACCCCACTCTTAAAACGGCACAGGAAAATGTAATTGTTCTGAATGAGGTTCCCCAAGAGCCTGGCTCTGAGGAGAGGTTTCCTCATGCTGCCATGAACAATAACCTATTGTATAGGGACACTGAAGTCCAGGGAGAGGTCGTGAGTCAGCTCCTAGTACCTGAGCTATATAGAAGTATAGTGCTGGGGTTGTCACATAGTCACATACTTGGGGACCAGATGGTGAAGTTAATGTTGTGGATGACATGTTAACTAAGGTTCCAGATCAAGATGTGAATGAAAATGAATTGTATAACCTGACAGTGAGCAGGATGTGAATGAAAATGAATTGTATAACCCTGACAGTGAGCAGGATGTGAATGAAAATGAATTGTATAACCCTGACAGTGAGCAGGATGTGAATGAAAAATGAATTGTATAACCTGACAGTGAGCAGAGATATGAATGAAAATGAATTGTATAACCCTGACAGTGAGCAGGATGTGAATGAAAATGAAGTGTATAGCCCTGACAGTGAGCCAGATGTGGCTGAGAAAAAGGGGTCAGATAGTGATAGTGAATCATCTGATGACCATAAAGCAACCAGTGCAAATGAGGAAGGCATGGTAGCAGAGGAGGTTCAGAGTCCTGAGAAGAAAGCTGATGCTGACCTTACAGCCAGACAAAGATGGCATCTGAAGATGTTTTACAGTTGGCCGGTTCCCTGGCGAAGACTAAGGTGAAAGGAGGAGAGCTGAGCTTTAAAGGCAGGACTCTGAAACTGAACACAGCACAAGTGGATGCTGTTGAAGATGAGAAGTTGTCGGTGTGTGTGGTGTGGATCTGCATCATGCCAAGGACTCTGAAGGTGATGCTGCAGAGGTGGAAAAAGCCATGGAAGTGGTAGACACCAAACCAGATGCCTCATCAGTAGCTGCAACTCGTGAAGCTCAGGCTGGAAGTTCGGCGCCCGGAGCCCCAGCAGTGTTCCGAGTGATACCAAGGATCTGGATAAGTCACAAGATGAGATTTTGAGACATCGGGCTGGCGTTGGTGAGCTCAAGCGCACTTTCAGGGAGGCTACATCGGAGCCACGTCCCAACAAATGGGAAAAGCGATGTGTCACTCCGTTGCCGCTACAGACACACGGGAGCCCAGATGGGATGCAGAACGTGGTGGAAGGAAGAATCCGGCGGGTTCTGAGTATACAGATGCCGCTATCAAGGAGAACTTGAAAGCTGGAATGAATGGAGATGTTGGAGACCATGGTGATGTGACTGAAGAGGCAGAGTGTGGGACTGACGGTGGGGCTTCTGGGCATGTTCTACCAGAAGAGCCTGTACAAGGAGAGGATGAATTATGTGTACCGAAAAAGAAAAACGATCAGCTTCCTTACAGTGCCAATTGTGGAACAGTGTGGCTCAAAATGGTCAGAGACCATGGCAGAGGTGCTTAAGTTCTGGGAAATAGAATTTATGAACCAACTGATATTTAAGAAAGTAGATGTGCTAAAAAAAGGTTCAGGGGGAATTAGAGAAAGGTGAAAAAAAACCCTATACCTCCTGTGACAGTTGGTGACACAGGGTCAGTGCCCCAAAAACAGGAGGTACGAGAGTTTCTGTGGAAGAATCCGCAGAGGTGTTCTGACGTGCCTGGTCGTACTTCTCTGGCCAGGCACTATGTCGAAACTGAGCCGGCCCTAAGGTCAAGATGAAACCGTGCAGGATACCCGAGGCCCGCAAAGAGCATAGGCCTGGGAGGGTACAGGGGTAGTACGGATGCTTCAGATGAAGAGAAAGCTGATGTTGGCTATGACTCAGGTGAAGATACAAATGACAGTGGTGAAGATGAAGCTGATGAGGGCCATGACTGGTCCAGAGTGCACTGTCTCTGTTGGATTGTTAACCAGCCCTCGGTCTGGATGACCAGCCCTCTGGTCTGGAGAAGAGGGGGGGGATATGTGAGACAGTGAGAGTATGTGTATTGAATGGGGTGTATATTTACCTAGCTACTTTACTGACTGGTATAAGGGAGGTGTGTGGCTTTGTAGACCTAGTGGTAGAGAAAGGTCACTACACCTTACATTCAGTACGCACTTGCAGCTCAGGCCTGAAATCACTCAGGTGTTAATTAGGAGACCAGAAGTAGGTGGTTGGAACACAGTCAGAGAGCACGGTTAGTCTGGACACAGGAAGGTGTCCCGGCACAAGAAGCCGTCTCCAGGAGTGGGAGCTGGCTTAGTCTGGACACGGAAGGTGTCCCGGCACAAGAAGCAGTCTCAGGAGTTTGAGCTATCTCAGTCTGGGTGCAGGAAGTACCCGGACACAGGAGTAGTCTCAGTGCGAATCCGTGTGAATAGCGGCTGAATAGGAGTGGATCTCTCTCAAGTCTGGACATTGAAGGTGCCTTCAGACACAAGGAGGAGTATCTGTGAAACTCCATACTGGTAACATATATCATATGTGTTGTTTTGGGTCAGGCTGGTAGAGCCGGGACCCGGATAGACAGGGCAATCGATCTATGTGTAATTAGTGGCTAGACAAGCCCAGGTTTTTGTTTATGCTTTATTTTATCTGTTTGCTGTGGACTTTAATAAAGCTGGTTTCGGCCAGTTTTCATCAGAACTGCTGTCTGAATGAACTGTTTTCATGTCACTCTGTCTACCCAGACAGCGATCCTAGAGCTATATCCCCTGGAAATGCTACAATATTATATATATTATATATATATATATATATATATATATATATACACACAGTGGCCGTGTTAGGTCATATTAGCCGACATCAGTGTGTAGCCCTGGTACACAATACAGGAGGATGAGTGGAGAGGTAACAGTTAAGTTCTCTTCATGACATCATGTACACTTTGACACGCCCAGCGGGGTGCAAGGGAGTGATTTAGTCAGTCAGTGTCCAGACTTCAGAGAGAGAGTCTGTTTCCTGTCCTTGGACAGAGGATACGTGTCCTGTTTAAGTTTATCATCGTCAGAAAGTGGAGGTCTGGTGTAGGGTCTGTATACACCTTAGTCTAGTCAGAGCTGTGCCCCACTGGAAGAAAGACTGAATATCTATTAAGAGCAAGCAAGGCGAAAGGCAAGTGGATTATAGAATTGGTGCTACAGGTTGCAGAAGTCCAGCACCTTCCCACCGGTTACTGGGGACCGAAGGATTACTATTGTCAGATAGTGAAGAGAAAAACCAGGAATCTACGGGCCCGGCGCGGCAGACAAGCCCTTTAGTCAGAACGTGTGGAGTCAGGGGGTGTAAGACTTTGGTTAGTGACGAAAAAGAAAAAGATTAGCTCCCTCCAGGAAGGCTTCACACAAATTTGTTGGGCAAAAGCTAAAGATTGCTGGAATCTAGGAGGATAGTTCAGGTGGTCGTACTCAGCTTCATTGGAAAAGTAAAGGGGGGCCCCTAACTTGTTAGCTGTTCCTCAAAGTCACCCCATCACCCATCAGCCCCCCCCGGGACCTGCCACCATCTTGCAAGTAAGGTAGGAAAGACGTTGATGTGTGGACGAGTTATTATTGCATGCCTGCACAATCCTACCAACTACCGACCGAGGGAAGAGCCCAATGTAGGGCCCGACATCTAGCGCCTCCCATCCCCTCAGAGATCTAAGCAGCGTGGTACTAATTACCGAATACTCAGGTGGCGTCACGAATGTACTAAATCAATCCCCTGTAAATATATCCCCAACATACGCCAGACCGCCCCGGGCCACAGCCGAGCCACACTACCTGTGACAAAAATCCCCATAGACTTCTACGGGCTCGGCTCTGATTTACCCCATTGCCCTGGTAACCACAATTGTGGTGGCGGGTCGACCAACATTTGGGCACGAACGGGATACGAAACTTGCATCATTGCAGGCCCTGTGTGCCTGGTGGAGTGTTTTTGTGAAAAGGATGTTTGCTTTTTGGCGCTAAAATCCGCCATTTTGCCGCCATATTCGCCCCCTTTAGGCGCTGGGAAGAAGGTGGGCGGCCTGAAAAAGCGGCTGTTGCTTGGCCCGCCCCCAACCTGCACCCCAAACTGCATGCAATCTCGTCGCAAACCGCACGCAAACGCATAACAATTGCAGCGAAACCGCATAGCGAACTGCATAGCAATCTGCATCGCAAACCGCATAGCAAATTGCATCGCAAACCGCATCGCAATCCGCATCAAACTGCATCCAATCTGCATTGCAATCCGCATAGCAAATTGCATCGCAAAATAGAGCGGCAGGTCCGAACAGGAAGTGAACGCTCTGACATCAGGCGCCTGCGACGAAGGTCTGTTCCCACGCGGTGCCTGTGAAGTAGCAGCGCTGAAACGGTAGGCTCCTTTTTAACCAAGGGGGCCTAAGTGTCCAACAACCACTGACGTGCGGCCCACCGGGAAAAGTCCCAACCCCGCCCCGTCTGGTATTGTAGCCCCAGATGGGGGCGCAGGCCCCTGCACCCACCCGGTGCCCGATCAGCCACAAAAGCTCCCATTATCCTGGGGGGGAATGGTTTCCCCCAGTACAGCGGTGAGCCAGGATCTAGCAGGATTCAAGCGGAAGCTATGCCCTCTTAGAAATGTACTCCATGCCTGGAAACAAAAAGCTGCTGTGTGATAGGGCAGTTAACTGGCGCTGCTGGAGGGAAGTGGGACTTGGGATACCGTTGATCAGGAGTCAGTACCGCGATCTTCCTTAAGCTAATGCCATATTGAAAAATCACCAGAAAGGATTCCGGATGGCCTTCTATCATGTCACAGCAGCCAGGTGCAGATCCGGGACTTCGCTTGCCGACTACAGGGAGCCCTGAGAGCCCTCAAGCAAATTAACAATTTAAATGCTATCGACGAGAATTTAAAATGCTGAAAGAACAATTTATACAGGGATTGAAAATCCAGAGGAACGCAGAAAATGTAAATTGGTGGTCCTTTGATCATCCGGTGCTACCTTTGATGCCCTAAAGGCATGGCAATAAAAGGGCTGCGGCCCCTGGGCAAACCTGAGGTGGCCCCCAACAAAATCAGGGTGAAGTCACTCTGGAACCGGCAGTAACCCCCTGTTCTCCGTAGTGGCAGAAACCAAAACGCAGGTGAACCTCTAGTGAATTGGCTGTCTGCGCTCAGAGGTGCGCCAGCTGACTAAAAAATCTGGCCGCTGTGATGAGTGCCCACAGTGCGGAAAGAAGAGGAAGGGAAGATCTTGTTAGCTGATGCCCCAGAGGCTTCCGTGGATGCACCGGAGAAGAAAGAAGTCGGCCCCCCCGGAGGAGGACAACGCCCCCCCAGGGGGCAACCTTGACAACACCCCCTTTTCGTCGAGAGATCATCTGTTATCGTGCAACCGGAAAGGTATCTGTTAACAGTGCCTTTAAACGGCAAACCTGGGCCAAGGGCCAACACCCAGGAGAAAAACCCGTCAGGCCCCTTGACTGGAACCGCAGGTTTGTGGGGGGGCGACCCTACCCGTCTTTATCCTAGATGGTATTGCTGTTCCCGCATTGTTAGACACTGGGTCCCAGGTGACCCTAATACCTGATGCCCTATACCAAGTACTGGTCAATGGACAGTCTTAAACCTCCGAGCCTTGACTTTACTGTGTAAAGCTTCTAATGGTCTTCCCGTAGAAGTACTTGGACAAAAATGTGTAGATGTAAAGGTGGGCAGAGGGATTGAAAGACCAAGGGTTCTGGTAGTAAAGACTGTATGAGGAGAAACGGTCTAAAAATATTTTTGGGTATAACATTATCGGTAATTTTTTTGGGGAAGTTTTGTTCTTGCTCCAAACCGCTCCTGAGATTGCCGACCAGGCAGGAGGAGTAATCCAAAGAGAGATCGGCCCTGGTGTGTCAGCAGCAAGCGAAGTTACCGCGGCGAAATTGGTAATGTACGGGTCACTGACTCGGATCCTATTGTGATACCCCAATGAGTGAAATGATCATTTGGTGCAGGGGCCAAGGTTGAGAGGACAGAATTTTCCAAAGCTGTAGTAGAACCCCACCTTCGAACATAGACCTACATTATGATGTAGGGAGTGTAGAAGTGGTGAATGGAAGAGTACCTGTACGGCTTCTCAATTGGGGAGATGAGAGGTAAATTTACCCCGTTATGAAACCCTTTTGAAAAAACTTCATGCTGTTGTTAAATTTATTCCCCCGGTGAGTCCTTAGACTCGTCAAATAGGGGGAAAATGCCAGAACCCCCAGGTGGCGGAATGGTGTCAGCCCCCCCATTTGGGACGGACCCCCCCCGTCACCAAAGAAAGGGGGTTTTTAGGGTGGTGCAAGAGTACGCCCAATGTTTGAAAAACCCCCTTGTTTTGGGGGAAAATTAAAAGGGAGTACAAACAAATCCCACGGGAAAATACCTCCCATCAAGAGCGTATGGCCCTACCTCCAGCTCACTTAAAAAAGCAAAAGAAATGTTGAAGATATAAGAAAGTGGGGTTAAGGGATGTTGTACCCCCTGGGCAGCCCCTCTAGTTCGGTTTTAAAAAGAAAGATGGAGTTTAAATGTGGGGTTACAGGGGTGCCCGCATAACACACAAGGATGCATACCCGTTACCACGTTTTTGAGGTATTAGCTGCTCTAAAAAGGGGTAACAAATTTTCTCCCCCTTATCTGATATGGTTTTGGAATGGCTGTGGCTGAGGGGTCGGAGAAAACGGCTTTCACCACCCCAATGGGGCTTTTGTGATTCGACAGAATCCCGTTTGGGTCATAGGCCCCAGGACATTTCAGGAGTGATGGAAAACTGTCTGGGCTCTCAATTTTGAAACCGTGCGCATACCAGACACGTTATTTGTATTCCAAACATATGGGACCATCTAAAGCAAAATGGCAGAAGTGTTTGAGCCCCGTCCAGGTGGGTGAATTTAAAAAAACCCCCAAAAAACCATCTATCAAGCAAAGGTACAATACTTTTGGGGACTGTCAGCCGGAAGGAGTAGCGCCGGACCCAGAGAAAGTCACTGCCCCCCAGAAGTGGCCCCGGGCGAAAAACCCTTAAGGAAGTCGACAGTTCCTGGGTAAAGGGTTACTAAGGAATTGTGAAGATTCACGAAAAAGGAGTCCTTTGAGGCCTCCTGGTAGGACAATCCCCTTTAAAAAGGAGAAACCCCCCCCTTTTAAATTTGGGGAAAAAAAGGCTGAAGCATTCCAAAGAGAAAATCCTTTTAGGGATGAGTCTTAAAACCATCCCAAAATTCCCAACCGTTCCCCTTGTAAGACGCCCCAAAGAAGGGTTGGGGCCCCTTTCAGTCAAACAGAATGGCAAAAAAAAGTCATCCCATCTAGCAGAAAACCAGGCCCCAAATGAAAGGAATCCGGAAAATTAAAGCACTTTAAGCTAGAGTTTCTGGCGTGGGGGTTTGGGCCCCTTTCCGAAGATTTAACACTATTTGGCCTCCAATAAGTTCACTGCGTTTAAACAACAACCCCCTTTAAAGCACCCGGAAACCGCCCCAACGGGTGCCTGGGGCGATGGATGGTCGGTTTTCCTTTTTTCCGTTTACTTCAAGAAACCCGGGGGTCGAAAGAAAGATAATGCTGATGCGTTATCCCGAATGCCCCTGATCTGATACGGAAGAAAAAACGGACGACCCCGGGGGAAAAAATTGAGCTTCCCGCGTTCCTCGAAATGGGGGGAGCCACGGCATCAAAACCACAGAAGCAGAAAAGGGCAACATTAAACCTTTACCCCATCACAGCGGAAAGACTCAGGCATGATCCAGTGGTGCCCCCTCAAGGAGTTTTAAGCAGGAGGCTCCTCTTTGGAAAAGGTGCACCGATGTCAGCCAAGTCCCCTGGAACGAGGAAAACAGGTTGTTCCATAGTGAGAAGGTTTTTCAAAGTACGTCAACCCCCAACCCTGAAAAAGGGCTGGCAAATCGTGGTCCCCAGGCAGAGTCCCGGTGTTGGAAGCATACCCCCTCAAGCGGGAAACCCCTTTGCTGGGGGAAGTGGAGACCCTGTTGAGAGCCGGTTCTATTGGGTAGGGTGCGCAGTCCCCCGAGAGGTGTGTGGAATGTGGACCCTTGGTTAGAAGAAAGGGGTACGGAAGTTTTTGAAAAGGCCCCCTGCAACCATCCCCGGCGACTCGTCCCTGGGGGTTGTGGCCCTGGACCCGTCAAACGTCCCGGTAGTCTGGATATAAAAGCCTTACCTGGTGGACCATTTCCAGTTTTGGTAGTCGTTCCAGTGAAAGACCAGCCGCAGTGGGGCCCCCAAAACCCCTTTAAGAAAATTCGCAGACGCATGGGTATCCCCCGGAAGTTTCCCTCGGGACGCTTTTGGAAGCCCCTTTTTAAAAAATTTGTATTGTAGGGGGGAGAAAAAGAAAAGCCCTTTTCCCCCCCCAAAAAAGGTTTTGTGAAAAGATAAAAAATTTTCCTTTTCTTTGAGATCCTACCTTTAGACAGGAACGATGGCC
>JARQOD010000008.1:53040609-53130346 GCA_033576555.1 Oophaga sylvatica | reverse complement strand
GGGCTCACTATGCCCTTCTGTTTCCAGTCCTTCATGAATGACTTTTTTGGGGTTTTTGTGGATAAATTCTGTTTTTTTTTGGTGTATCTTTTTTTTTTTCCAATGACTGTGTATTTTTGGTAAACATTTCATATCCTTTGGGGCTTGGGTGCGATGAAAACACAGGGTAAACAGTTTGTTATAAAAAGTCCTTTTTTACTTCAAACAAGTTGGCGAAAAAGTCCACAGTTGCAGACACAAAACAGAGCACAGGGGGCCAGAGAACCAAAGTTCAAATCACTCTAAAATACGTTTCGGATCTTCTTTCTGTTACCAAAACCCCCAGAAAACGGGGGTTTTTAAGGGGGTTTCAATCCACAATTTAAATTTTCCTCAGTAGGAATATGGATAAAGGGGTCCGGGTTACGGGAAAGTCACAGGTTCACTGCGGCTAGATTCAAAAGCATGATTGCTCACTGGGTGCTTAAGAAGCAAAGGAGAGAATGGGCGGGAACATGAATGGAAACTCATTTTGACTGGGGAAAAGATACTGCCAAGAAAGTAAAAGGGAAAAAACAAAGGGTTCGGAAATAAATAACCTTACATTCCCCCCCTTAAGGACAACCTGGGATGACCCGCCCGGGGTTGTGGGGTACCTCTGTAAAAAAAGGACAAGCGAGGTTAATTTATTGCCGGGTTTCCCCCATGATTGTCCTCCCTGGGTGCCCGCCTTTAAAATCGATATTTAACTGATTTCTATCACCTGAATCTAAAATCCTTTCCCCCCCAAAATTTTCTTCCTGACCTCGACTTGCACTGGGTCAGGGAAGGGGAGAGGAACTCCAGGAAACGTATTGGGGGCGCAGCCTTTAGTAGGGATCAGAAAGCAGGGGGGATTTCATAGTTCGGGCAGTTGAAGACGACAAGCAAGGGGCCTTTTTTTTTATATTTTTGGGTCCAATTATTTGTCCAAACAGACGGGGAAAAACCTTTAAAAATTAAGATTTTGGGTGACGCCAGACCTTTTCCTACCTTGAAAGCGGTGCAGGTTACGAAATTTTCTGCTGCTTTTTGTACCTTTTTGAGCCGATTCCAGATTTTTTGAAAACCATTTTCTTTTGTAAAGACGTGATTTTTTCAGCCCTGCGGGGAAAGGCGTTTCTATGGGAAATCGTGGTAAAAGTTAGGATAAAACCCAATTAGATAAAAAGGAACGTTAGGGGGGGCACTCTGGGGTTTTTTTATCGAAAAATCAGTTTTAAGGAAAAATGACCCCCCCAATCATCCTGTAGGGGGAGATAAGCACGGAGATACGCTCCGGGTTTTTATTGGTTCGTTGGGGGTTTTTCCATTAGTCGGGGAGAAAGCAAAAGAAATTTTCTTTAATGTCCATTGCACAGAAATTTTGCCAAAACCCAGAAGTGAATTGCCCCCTCGTCCGAAATAACCCCATCCGGTACTCTGTAACGAAAAAATTTTAAAATCAAATTGATGTCTGTTTTGCAGGGGTACCCGCAAAGGGGGATAAAATGACTCCTTTGTTGACGGTCACCACCACTAGAATGGTGTTTTCCCCTGAGGGTTTTGGTAACCCCAAATGAAGCCAAAAAAGGACCCCCAGGGCGGGGGGGGTGGGAGACTTAAAAACCATTGGGAGGAGGGGGGTTTTTTGCTCTTGCACAGACCTCACTGAATGACTTTTTAAAAACACCTTCCTGAAGTGGCCCCAAAAAACGAAAAAAAAATTCGTGTCTTTAGAATTCCTTGCCCCTATTTGGGGAACGTGAATGGTTGCATCTCTTAATCTGCTGTTTCAGGAATATCAGCGTTTTCCCGAATCACAACTATTCTTAAAGACAAGACTTACGTCCCTTTTGGGGGGTTTGCCAAAAAGGAATCCGATGGTATGCTTCCTTGATGTCCTTAAGTGGTCTGGGGTTTTGAATTATCCTAGGGGAAATTGAGTCAGGAAGTAGTTTTGGGGGTAATTGGCTGTCTCTGCTGAAAATCCTAGAAGTCTCGCCTTTCCTTGGCGATCCCGGGCTATAGAGATGTAAAATTAAATTGGTTTAAGAAAGTTTTCCCGGCCTGGCGGGAGGGAGGGGCTTACCGACTGATAAACCCAAGGTTAGGGGGTCTTTTGGGACTATTTGCTGTCGCTCCCGAAAAAAGGGTCTCCATTTTTTTAAGGCGGCAATTTAAGGCCAACAATTCTTATTGCCCACTCGATTCCCTCGCCAAGACACTGCTGGAAAAGAAGGACAGGGAGCAAACATTCTTCTCACCCTTTTTCCCAAGGTTTTCTCCATGGCACAGTCTAAAAAATCCCCCTTTTTTAAAACGTGGGGGGGGATGTCTGGGGGAAAAGGGGCAGGGAAATTTTCTTTTAGAGGGGGAAAAAGCTTTGGGTTGGGGAGCCGGAAAACCTAGACTCTTTGGGGAATTGGTGATGGGGGACACCCTAAGAATTTTAATAAAATCTATAAAGGAAAACCCCATGAAGCGCGTTCCCCTTTTAAATTTCTAGGGCTTGGCAAAACCTTTATGGTTGGGTTTTGTTCCCCCCTACAATTCCTTGGGACGTACTACCCCAAAAATTGAATTTGGGGGCCGGGAAAATTTACTTTTCAAGTTTTTTAAAGATGATTTTGTTTGGTTTTTCCAAGACCTTTTTTCCTGCCCCTGAGTTCCTCGGGATTAGAAAAATTAAATTCATCCAAATTTTAATTTTCCCCCAAGTACTGGAGATTGGGTGTCATTCCCAAATTTTTGGGGGAAAAGGGGGGGGGCGGTACTCAGCCCCAAAAGGCATAACAGATATTCAAAGTTCCTTTGCTGCCTGAATGAGTCTTCCATTCATCCCCGGGCTAATCGGATAAGTTTACCCCCCCCAGTTTTATTTTAAAAAAAAATTTTTCATGTGCACTTTCCAAAAACTCGGGGGAAAAGGGGAAAGGATAACGGTTTCTAAAGAAAACCCTTTTTGAGTTCCCCTTTGTTCCGGTTCGAGATCCATCTTTCTTTTTACAAAAAATGGGTCCCTGAGGAGATGAAGGGGGGCGTATGAAGCCCTTGGCTAGATTTCCTCTATGAATTTTTAAAGCTTTAGCTCGGCCCCCCCAGGGGGGAATCTTACCAAAAGGTTCTCTGCTCCAGGCAAAAATTCAATTGGAAATCAAGGGGGGTGAGGAGGAAGCTGGTCAGCTTTTCCTTGTCCAAAATCCACATAGTCCGGGGATACAGTGGTATTCAGGGCTGACAGTTCCTTTAGGAACAGAGCAAGCTAAACTTTTGGACTCATTGTTTTCGGAAAGTGTAATTCCTTGTTCCAGTTAATGGTAGGATTCTGAGCCTGCAGCCTGGTAGCCCTAATAATGGGAAAGGGGGAGAAGAGATAAGCAAAAGGACTTTTTTCTCTTGTGACTTTCCCATAAGAACCCTAAAGGGCCCCTTGTTTCCTGCCAGGGTCCAGAGGTCAGGGGGGGCCATCCCTTTCCATCTGTATGGGTAGCCTTCTTCACTGAACTATTCCCTGTTTCAGAGCAAAGGAGACTCCATAAAATTTCCATTTCCCCCCCTGATCGATCATAGCAGAGAAAAACACCCAACTGAGAACCCCCAGAGTTTGAGGAAAAAAAGCAAGAAATTGTTTTTTTTTAAAACTCGGGGGGAAACCCTGAAAAAATTGAAAAATGGCAGCGTTTCACATAAATCCCCGAGGTAACGGAGTTTAAGCCGAGAAATCAAGATCTGTTCGGAGACACTCGGACCTGAGGCTCGGACTGACAGATCCCCTCTCGCAACACCCACATATGATGCTGCAGTAGTTTCGAGAAGGGGGGGGCATTTATATGAAGTGCCCTGATTACCACAATAGAAACTAGTTTCCCAAAAAAAAATGATTTCCTTGCTGATCAAAAACCTTTTTGTAAAGAGTCTACCGCATGGGTTCAGGTTCAGGTTCCCGTGAATCCTTCAAAGGTTCCTTCTGGGGGAAGGTGGAAAAGGTTAGTCGATTGCTTTCGAACCACTTCTTGCCTGCGTTCAGTCAACAGTATCAATACGGATGCATAGTTAATAAATCACCTAACGCGGGGAGGGTCGGCACGGCAAGTTCTCCTTAATCAGTGGAGAAAACCCCTTTGAAAAAAAGATTTTTTGGCGGAACTGTCCAGGTGGTATAAAGGGGGCCCCATTCTCCTGAAATCAAAGGCTTTCAGCACCAGTGCTTACCTTGGCGCAAAGCTAACATGGTGCTTCAGCTGTTTGCACCTCGATTGGGGTATCAACACCTGCCCCTGGCAAATAAAATCTCAAGGTGATTCAAACAATCTCCTCAGTCTCATCAGAGGGTTTGCCCACATTAAACCTTGTTGGTAAGCAAAATAATTATAGTAAGCACCAATCGTTCATTGGGAAATTGTGAAGCATGTGCAGAAAAAAAAAGATTGCATTGATTAATAAATCCCCTGAATTTCTCACGTTCACCGCCAAAACGAAAAGGGGGCAACTTGGGAATCCCAGCACTCGGGCTACGGCAGGAGCCTGGACTCGCCCCTCTAGAACCTCAATCCTGGCTCGCAAATCCTGGGTAGTCTGTCCAACCACTTGCAAATTGTGATTATTGAGGTCCTGTAGATTTGTAAAACGGGTCTTATATTCTGCAAATCTGCAAGGATATTATAGTCACTCCGCAAAGTTCCTTTATGCGGGCCTCCATTTTCCAGATCTTTTAAGACAGGATTACTGGAAGAAGAGGAGAGAAAAAAAAACAATAGTGTTCACCTGTGGCAAACACTGCAGAGAGAAAAAAAATTTAAGGGAATGCTCACCTGGAATGGTTGTGAGAAGTCACAACCACTATCATCACAGAAAGTTTCAACCAGACATCTGATATCCAGAGTTACAGCGAAACAAAAAAGAGAAAAAGAAAGGAAAAAAAAAAACAATAGTGTTTACCTGGTAGTAAATTCCCTAAAGGTCGCCTTTTTAACTTGTCTGTACCTGAACATGACGCTATGCGGTCTTAATCAAGGATATTGGAGAGGTCATATCAGACCATCCTCTTCAACCCTTAGGTGCCCGGTTTTTCTTTGTGGCCAAAAAGGATGGTTCATTAAGTCCGTGTATTGATTATCATCTTTTTGAACAATATTACTGTGAAATATCAATATCCGTTACTCTTTATTTCTGACCTGTTTTCCAGGGTGAAAAACGCTACTTGGTTTACCAAGCTTGACCTCAGGGGGGCATATAACCTTATTCGCATTAACACGGGGATTAAAGGAAGACGGCATTTAATACCCCTGAGGGGCAATTTTGAGTACCTTGTGATGCTTTGGGTCACTAATCTCCTTCTGTCTTCCAGTCCTTCATGAATGACATTTTCAGGGATTTTGTGGATTAAATTTCTGATTGTTTATTTGATGATATCTTGATTTTTTCCAATGACTGTGTAATGTATGTAGTACAGTTCATATAGCGTCTTGTGCTTGGGTGCGATGAAAACACAGGAGTCACAGGTTTGATATAGAAAAGTCTGTATTACTTCATACAAGTTGGCAGAAATAGTCACACAGTTTGCAGACACGAAACAGGAACACAGCAGGCCAAGTATCCAAGCTCAGCAATCACTCTCCAATACAGATTCAGGACTTCTTCTCTGTTACCGTAAGTCCATGCAAACGTGGGTCTTTCAAAGAGCAGGGTTCAGAGTCCACAAGTGCTTCAGAGTTCCTCGTAGGAATAGCTGGAGTACAAGGTCCAAGGCTTACAGGAGTCAAGTCACAGTCACTGCAGGCTAGATTCTGAAGCACTGATTGTCAGCTGTGGCTGCTTAAGAAGCAAAGGAGAGAATCAGGGCGGGAACATGCAAGCCTGGAAACTCCATTTTGCTGAGGGCAAGATAGCTGCAGCAAGACAGAAAGTAAAATGGCTGACGAACAAACTGAGTTTCAGGAATATATACATAGAACCTTACAGACTGGGACTCTCATGTGAAACATGTTCGAACTGTATTCCAGATTTTGAGAGAGAATGCTCTGTATGTGAAGGGATCATAGAATCATAGAATCATAGAATGGTAGAGTTGGAAGGGACCTCCTGGGCCTTCTGGTCCAACCCCCTGCTCAAAGCAGGATTCTCTAAATCATCCCAGACAGATGTCTATCCAGCCTCTGTTTAAGACTTCCATTGAAGGAGAACTCACCACCTCTTGTGGCAGCCTGTTCCACTCATTGATCACCCTAACTGTCAAAAAGTTTTTTCTAATATCTAATCTGTGTCTCCTCCCATTCAGTTTCATCCCATTGCTTCTAGTCTTTCCTTGTGCAAATGAGAATAAAGATGATCCTTCTACAATGTGACAGCCCTTGAGATATTTGTAGACAGCTATTAAGTCTCCTCTCAGTCTTCTTTTTTGCAAGCTAAACATTCCCAAATCCTGCAACCGTTCCTCATAGGACATGGTTTGCAGACCGGTCACCATTCTGGTGGCTCTTCTCTGAACTTGCTCCAGTTTGTTGATGTCTTTTTTAAAATGTGGTGCCCAAAACTGGACACAGTATTCCAGATGAAAGATCAAAGTGTCTTTTTGGCGTACAGAGGATCTCATTTTTGGGATTCATTTTGTCCCCATCTGTTATTGAAATGGACCCGGTCAAGGTTCAGGCCATCTGTGATTGGGTCCAACCTACTTCATTAAAGGCTCTTCAAAGATTTTTGGGTTTTGCCAATTTTTATCGTAAATTTATTGGTAATTTCTCGGTTATTGTTAAACCATTAACTGATTTGACCAAAAAGGGTTCTGATGTGGTGAATTGGCCTCCTGAGGCAGTCTCTGCATTTCAGGAACTTAAGCAGAGATTCACTTCTGCTCCTGTTCTACGGCAGCCTGATGTTTCTCTGCCATTTCAGGTGGAGGTTGATGCCTCTGAAATTGGGGCAGGTGCCGTTTTGTCCCAAAGAGATCCAGAGACCTCTAAAAGTAACCCTTGTGCCTTTTTCTCTCGAAAATTTTCTCCTACTGAACGTAATTATGACGTGGGTAATCGGGAGTTATTGGCCATGAAGTGGGCTTTTGAAGAGTGGAGACATTGGCTGGAGGGAGCCAAACATCAGGTGGTGGTCCTTACGGACCATAAGAATCTGGTTTATCTGGAATCTGCCAAGCGACTTAATCCTAGACAGGCCAGGTGGGCCTTGTTTTTCACACGTTTTAATTTTGTGGTTTCCTTTCTTCCTGGCACTAAGAATGTTAAGGCGGATGCCCTCTCAAGGAGTTTCCTTGCGGACTCTCCTGAGTTATCTGATATTTCTGTTATTTTGAAAGAAGGTGTAGATCGTTCCGCCATCTCGCCCAATTTGAGACTGGCTCTGGAGGGGTGTCAGGAGGATAGGCCCGAGCGCTGCCCTGTTGGGAAATTGTTTGTCCCGGACCAGTGTAAAAAGAGTGTGATGTCTGAGATTCATTGTTCCGCGTTGGCCGGTCATCCCGGAATTTTTGGTACCAGAGACTTGGTTAGTCGGTCCTTTTGGTGGCCTACCTTGTCTCGTGATGTCAGGGAATTTGTGCAGTCCTGCGGGACTTGCTCTCGCTCTAGTGGTTTTTTGATGCCATTGCCTGTGCCCAAGAGACCATGGACCCATATCTCTATGGATTTCATTTCCGACCTCCCTGTTTCTCAGAGAATGACCGTCATCTGGGTGATTTGTGATAGGTTTTCCAAGATGATACATCTTGTGCCATTACCTAAGTTGCCTTCCTCCTCTGAATTGGTGCCTTTGTTCCTTCAGCACGTGGTTCGTTTACACGGCATTCCTGAGAACATTGTGTCTGACAGAGGAGTCCAGTTTGTTTCCAGATTTTGGAGGACCTTTTGTTCTAAACTTGGTGTTCAATTGTCTTTCTCCTCGGCGTTTCATCCTCAGACCAATGGTCAAACTGAGAGAACAAACCAGACATTGGAGACTTATCTAAGATGCTTTGTGTCTGCTGATCAGGATGACTGGGTCTCTTTTTTGCCTTTGGCTGAGTTTGCTCTTAATAATAGGGCTAGCTCTGCCACTTTGATGTCTCCATTTTTCTGTAATTCTGGGTTTCACCCTCGATTTTCTTCAGGACAGACGGAGGCTTCTGTCTGTCTGGGTGTTGACTCTGTTGTGGAGCGTATGCAACAGATTTGGGACCAGGTAGTGGAGAGGTTGTCCCTCTCTCAGGAGAGGGCCCAGCGGTTTGCTAACCGGCATAGGACTGATGGTCCTCGGTTTAAAGTGGGGGACTTGGTCTGGTTGTCCTAAAAAAATATTCCTATGAGAGTGGCATCTCCTAAATTTAAGCCTAGGTTCATTGGACCTTATAAGATCATGGAGATCTTAATCCTGTTTCTTTTCGTTTGCTTCTTCCAGGGACATTTAAGATCCATAACGTGTTCCACAAGTCCTTGTTGAAGAGGTTTGTTGAGCCAGTGGTTCCTACTGCTGTGCCTCCTGACCCTGTTCTGGTTGAGGGCAATCTGGAGTTTGTGGTTGAGAAAATATTGAATTCTCGTTTTTCTAGACGGAAACTCCAGTATTTGGTTAAGTGGAGAGGTTATGGTCAGGAAGACAATTCTTGGGTGTTTGCTTCGGACATCCATGCTAGGAGACTCATCCGTGCGTATCATAGAACTCATCCTGACCGACCTGGTTGCTCAAGTGAGGGTTCGGTGACCCCTCCTCAAGGGGGGGGTACTGTTGTGAATGGACTTGAAATGAGTTCTGAGCAGAGGCTCCCTCTGGTGGTTACAAGCGGTACTGGACTGTCCAATGAAGATTGTGAGGATTGGGAATCAGGTGTTACTGACTGGTCTTATATAAGGGAGTCGCCTTCCCATCAGGGTTGCCGGTGATCAATTGTTCTGGTCTCAATCCTTGATTCCTGTTTCCTTTGTAGCCTGCTGTTTCGTGTCTGCTTCTCCTGCTAACAGATAAGACATTTTCTTCTTTTTGTTTTTGTGCTTGATTTTTGCATTTTGTCCTGCACTTCTGTGGGGCCTTCAGGGTCCCCTCCGGGGCTTTTGCCCTCTCAGTTTAGTTCAGCCACTGATGTTTTTACATTTGCTTTTTTCCAGTTTTTTCAGTGGCTGCTGTTTTGATTTTGTTACACCAGAGAACTAATTTAGGTGGTAGAGGTCGTGTGATCTCAGGTGTTTTTGAAATTAGTAGAGTTGGTGCTTTTCAGGGTTTTTTGGGATTGCAGTAAGTGCCCTTCCTATCCTTTTCTATTTAGGTAGTTTGGGCCCCAACGTTTGCTCATACTATTTTCTGTCTGTGTCAGTATTTCTTCTTGTCTCACCGCCATTACTTGTTTGGGGGCTTTCTATGCTCTTTGGGGATCTGCTCCGGGGCAGATAGTTTTCCTCTTTCTATTGTAAGCTTTTCAGGGGATTTAGCTCTGGGATCGCTGTCTGGGTAGACAGAGTGGCACGAAAACAGTTCATTCAGACAGCAGTTCTGGTGAAAACTGGCCGCAACCAGTTTTATTAAAGTCCACAGCAAACAGATAAAAACAAATCATAAACAGAAGACCTGGGCTTGTCTAGCCACTAATTACACTTAGATAGATTTCCCTTTCTATCCGGGTCCCAGCTCTACCAGCCGGGGCCAAAACAACACATATGTTCAGCATTTACCAGCATGGAGGTTCACAGAGTCTCCTCCTTGTGTCTGAAGGCACATCCAACGTCCAGACTTGAGAGAGCTCCACTCCTATTCAGCCGCTATTCGAACGGATTCTCACTGAGACTACTCCTGTGTCCGGGGTACATCGAGCACCCAGACTGAGATAGCTCAAACTCCTGGAGACTGCTTCTTGTGCCTAGACTCCTTGTCCAGACTAAGCGAGCTCTCTGACTGTGTTTGCAGACACCTACTTCTGGTCTCCTAATTAAGACCTGAGTAGTTTCAGGCCTGAGCTGCAAGTGTGTAATGAATGTAAGGTGTAGTGACCTTTCTCTACCACTAGGTTTACAAAGCCATACATTTCCCTTATACCAGTCAGCAAAGCATCCAGGTGAAATGTACACCCCATTCAACACACATTCCTTCACTGTCTCACATATCCCCTCCCTCTTCTCCAGACCGGAGGGCTGGTCATCCAGACCGGAGGGCTGGTCAACAATCCAAAAGAGACAGCGAACTCTGGACCAGTCATGGCCTTCATCAGCTTCATCTTCACTACTGTCATCTGTATCTTCACCTGAGCCATAGCCAACATCAGCTTTCTCTTCATCTGAAGCATCCGCACTACCCTGTACCCTCCCAGGCCTATGCTCTCTGCGGGCCTCGGGTATCCTGCACGGTTTCATCTTGACCTTAGGGCCGGGCTCAGTTTCGATATAGTGCCTGGCCAGAGAAGTACAACCCGGCACATCAGAACACTTCTGCTGACTCTTTCTCAGAAAACTCACGTACCTCCTGTCCCTGGTGCACTGACCATGTGTCACCAACTATCACAGAAGGTATAGGGGGTTTTTCACTTTTCTCCAGTTCCCCTTGAACCTTCTTTACTTCATTGAGCTTCTCCAGAAGATGCTCATGGCTCTCATCACGCTCCTTCATCACAGTTTGGAGTTTTTTCTGAGAAGTAATCAATTCATCTTGTACCTGTTGGACGTCCTTTATGTCTTCAGCCCCTTCTTCAGGCTCTTCTGGTAGGACATGCTCAGAAGCCCTACCGTCAGTCTTACATTCTACTTCTTCAGTCACATCATTATGGTCTTCAATATCTCCATTTATTCCAGCTTTCAAGTTCTCCTTGATAGCTGCATCTGTATACTCCTAACCCGCCGGATTCTTCTCTTCCACCACGTTCTGCATCCCGTCTGAGCTCCCGTGTGTCTGCAGCGGCAACGGAGTGACACACCGCTTTTCCCATTTGTTGGGACGTGGCTCCGATGTAGACTCCATGAAAGTGCGCTTGAGCTCACCAATGCCAGCCTGATGTCTCAAAATCTCATCTTGTGATTTATCCAGATCCTTGGTATCACTCGGGAACACTGCTGGGGCTCCGGGCGCCGAACTTCCAGCCTGAGCTTCACGAGTTGCAGCTACTGATCCGGACCGTAACCCGTCCACGCCGCTGTCTTCGGCAGAAACAGATTCCTGGACAGAGTCAGTCCCCATATCTTCAGTCTTGTTCCTCACAGCTTCACTTGAGACCTCAGCTTCTGATGAGGCATCTGGTTTGGTGTCTACCACTTCTATGGCTTTTTCCACCTCTGCAGCATCACCTTCAGAGTCCTTGGCATGATGCAGATCCACACCACACACCGACAACTTCTCATCTTCAACAGCATCCACTTGTGCTGTGTTCAGTTTCAGAGTCCTGCCTTTAAAGCTCAGCTCTCCTCCTTTCACCTTAGTCTTCGCCAGGGAACCGGCCAACTGTAAAACATCTTCAGATGCCATCTTCTGTCTGGCTGTAAGGTCAGCATCAGCTTTCTTCTCAGGACTCTCAACCTCCTCTGCTACCATGCCTTCCTCATTTGCACTGGTTGCTTTATTGTCATCAGATGATTCACTATCACTCCCACTATCCCTGTCTGACCCCTTTTTCTCAGCCACATCCGGGTCACTTTCAGGGTTATACAATTCATTCTCATTCTCATCCTGCTCACTTTCAGGAGTATACAATTCATTCTCATTCACATCCTGATCTGGAACCTTAGTTAACATGTCATCCACAACATTAACTTCACCATCTGGTCCCTCAAGTATGTGACTATGTGACAACCCCAGCACTATACTTCTATATAGCTCAGGTACTAGGAGCTGACTCACGACCTCTCCCTGGACTTCAGTGTCCCTATACAATAGGCTATTGTCCATGGCAGCATGAGGAAACCTCTCCTCAGAGCCAGGCTCCTGGGAAACCTCATTTAGAACAATCATATTTTCCTGTGCCGTCCTAAGAGAGGGGTCTCGCCACTGCTCACTCTCAAAATTGTCACAGGACACAGGTAAGTCAGGGACACTCGGTTCCCGAGAACCACCATCCTCGTCTCCCAACATCACCTGCAAAGGAATTTCATCACTATCACAGTCATCATTATTATCAATATCATTATCATGACTATGATCAGTATCATCATCACTATCATGATCATCATCACTATCATTATCAGCATCAGCATCATTATCATGGTCATCATCATTATCATGATTATCATCATCATCATCATATAAGTTTAACGGCCCACTAGCATTGTGTTCCGCCCCTCGGGACTGCGCACCCTCAGTAGGAGCTTTATCACACTGTCCATCAGAAACATTTCTCCCCCAGAGACCCTTAGATCGGGGAAAGTCATTACCCAATATGACGGGTGCACCAGGTTCTTCACTACCCCCACTTCATATGAAACCTCCCCGAGTTTGGGGACCAAGTCCACGGCAGTCTCTGGGTAGACTTTGGTGTCTCCATGGATGCACACCACACTCAGGTGCTTATCAGGGATGAAGTCCCTATCAATCAGGCTGTCACATACGGAAGTCACTGGACTCTCTGAGTCCAAGAGGGCCTGTGCTGGGCAGTCATTTACAACCACCGGGCACACCTGTGGTCCAGTCTCTTCGGCTGAGGTGGACACACACACAGGTTCTGCGCAGAGAGAGAGGGATCCGCCAACATCACAACACATAGGCTCCCCCTCTATTGGACAGTTGGCTGCAATTTCACAACATCTCCAACACTGTCCATCACACTCTCCCACCCATATGTCCCCTCGGGCCCGAACCCGCTTATCAGCATACCCCATGACCCCAACAGCTGGAACGCTCTTACCGCGAGAGTTCAGCGTCCGGGAACTCTGAAGTGACGACCTCTCAGACGGCTGGTCACGGAGACAGTCTTTGCTGGCGAAGGCCTTCTCCATCAGGCTGACTAGACGATTGGCGTCCTGGTGGTCTCCTTGTCCGACCTCTGGCTGTACCTCAGGAGGACATGCCTGGGTGTAGCGGTTCACTATCACCTTTTCAACTCCATAATCAGGTTTGCTTACTGCAGACTCCCAACTGCATCTCCAGTCATGAACTTACCTGGCACGGGCTGTCACAGTAACACCCAGCCGGGTAAGAATCTCCGCTTTCAGCTTGGCATAGTCTTGGCTGTCCTGCTCGCTCAGGTCAGCATAGGCCCTTTGGGGTTCTCCAATCAGATAGGGTGCGACCATCATGGCCCACTCAGATAGGGGCAGATTCTCCTTCTCTGCCAGTCCCTCAAACCTAGTGAGATATACCTCCACATCATCACGAGGTGTCATCTTTTTCAGGGACCGTCTTACCGCCTTCTTTACAGCGGACAATGCAGGTGACTTTGCCACCTTACTTCGGGACGCGGCACCGAAATCCTTTTTTTGTGCTGCCATCCGCTCAACAAATAACCGGTTATTCTCCTGCTGCTGCTGCAGGAATTGCTGCTGGGCCTGCTGCATGCGCTGCTGGTGCTGCAGGCGCTGCCGCTCCATGCTCTGCTGCATGCTCCGCTGGGCCTGGACCAGGTACTCAACGAGCTCCTCCATACTGCCGGACTTATCTGTCTCAACCTTGGCAGTCTTATGTTGCACATTAACTTGCGCCATTTGTTCAAACAGCGCCTCCATGCTGTCATCCATGCTGTCAGACTTCTCTGTCTCAACAACGGCAGTCTTCACTCAAGACATACACACTCCACAGTCCTTTCCACAGAAACTTCAGCTCTGCTGTGCAGACACTTTTTCTTTTTTTTTTTTTTTTTCTGCAAACTCTATTAGGGCCACTGTCTCTTTAAGACTGCTCCAATAGACGTTTCTCTTTGCTGCTGCACACTCCACAGTCTTTTCCACAACAAGTTCAGCTTTGCTGTGCAGACACACTTTTTTTTTTTTTTTTTTTCCTCTTTTGCAAACTCTATTAGGGCTACTGTCTCTTTAAGACTGCTCCAATCAGACGTTTTTGCTGACACACTTTTTTTTTTTTTTTCTCTTCTGCTATTTCAACAGACTTCACCTTTATTGCTGTCTCTAAGCCACTGTGCTGCACACACATTCCAGCACCAATTGTATCAGCCACTGTGCTGCCCCAGCATTCTCCGCAAATTGTAAGCTTTTCAGGGGATTTAGCTCTGGGATCGCTGTCTGGGTAGACAGAGTGGCACGAAAACAGTTCATTCAGACAGCAGTTCTGGTGAAAACTGGCCGCAACCAGTTTTATATAAAGTCCACAGCAAACAGATAAAAACAAATCATAAACAGAAGACCTGGGCTTGTCTAGCCACTAATTACACTTAGATAGATTTCCCTTTCTATCCGGGTCCCAGCTCTACCAGCCGGGGCCAAAACAACACATATGTTCAGCATTTACCAGCATGGAGGTTCACAGAGTCTCCTCCTTGTGTCTGAAGGCACATCCAACGTCCAGACTTGAGAGAGCTCCACTCCTATTCAGCCGCTATTCGCACGGATTCTCACTGAGACTACTCCTGTGTCCGGGTACATCGAGCACCCAGACTGAGATAGCTCAAACTCCTGGAGACTGCTTCTTGTGCCTAGACTCCTTGTCCAGACTAAGCGAGCTCTCTGACTGTGTTTGCAGACACCTACTTCTGGTCTCCTAATTAAGACCTGAGTAGTTTCAGGCCTGAGCTGCAAGTGTGTAATGAATGTAAGGTGTAGTGACCTTTCTCTACCACTAGGTTTACAAAGCCATACATTTCCCTTATACCAGTCAGCAAAGCATCCAGGTGAAATGTACACCCCATTCAACACACATTCCTTCACTGTCTCACACTACCTTTAGGTGTAGTTAGTTTCTCAGGCTGTGACGAGGCGTCTAGGACCAACGTAGGAACGCTCCACGGCTGCCTCTAGTTGTGGTGGTTAGTCAGGGTACTGCAATCTCATAGATTCCAACCGCTCTGGTGTATTGCCTTTTTACCTGCACTCCTCAGCTACCGAAACATAACAGAGTACGGTTTTTCTCTCTGCAATGCCATGTTGTTCTGGGTTGTTTGGAATGGTAGTCTGCAACACAATTCCATTCTTTTTCAAAATGGTTTGCACCTTACCACTTGTATATTCGGTTCCATTATCTGCATGCAGGGCTTTTGGCATTCTTCCAAATTTGTTAAACACTACAGCAAGATATTCTTCAAGTTTCTGTAGATCCTTACTGAGAAGCAGGTAGGTGACTTCTTGCTAGGAGTTTGAACACTCATTGGACCACATACATCTGTATGTATCAGATCCAGAGGCTGTGCAGATCTAATGGTGATTACTTTAGGAAAGGATTTTCTGGACATTTTCACTTTAAGACAGCTAGTGCACTTCATCATTTGACTACACTGGTTGATTTCAATAGCATTTGCAAGTTGAGCTAGCTGCCTTACTGCTTCTGGGTCTCTGTGCCCTAGACATCGGTGCCATACATGGATACAGTTCTTCTGCAGATCTTGTCTAGCACTGTACACTCTTTCTTTGCATTTTAGCTGATGAAGTTCATCTTGGATTTTTCCTTCTGCAAGAGTGTGACCCTTCTTTGAGATGATACAGCTGATATATTTAAAAGCAACTACAGTACATTCCCCTTTTACGTGAGCTTCTTTACTGACAGAAAATTGCTTTCAAGGCTGGGAACATCCTCTATTGGGATCTTTCTGCTTTGTGCTGAGGAAACTGGACAGTGGAGGTAGCGGTCTCCTACTCCTTCTGAAGTCATATAGTGATCATTAGCAGGGCCGGATTAACGTAGGGGCTGATGGAGCTGCAGCTCCAGGCCCCTTGTTAGAGATAGGCCCATCCGCGGCTGCTCTCTGCTCTCCTCCCTTCCCTGTGCTGATGACGTCAGCCTGGTGGTGGAGGGGGAGGTGAGGAGCCAGGAGAGACTGTGTGCTGGAGGGGGAGAGAGGAAAGCTGCCGCTGAAAGTACTGTAGGAGAGGAGTCGGCAGCAGCACAGTGTTATCTCATTCACCCAATACAGAAGCAGGATGTAAATGAAGGCAGAACATGTGACCACAGAGCAGCCAGTCACAGCTCACCTTTCACTTGTCATCATCCATGCACTGTCTTCTTCCATCTTTGCCTATTGGCATCCTGCCCTGTGTTCAGTGTGTTGTAGTGACGGTACCTGTCTGGAGGAGAGAGTTAGAGACAGGCAGGCAGAGGTGTGTGTGCTGTTACAAGAATCCCAGCCATATTACAGTCATGGCCAAAAGTTTTGAGAATGACACAAATATTAATTTTTACAAAGTCTACTGCTTCACTTTTTCTAATGGCAATTTGCATACACTCCAGAATGTTATAAAGAGTGATCAGCTTAACAGCAATTACTTGCAAAGTCAATATTTGGCTAGAAAATGAACTTTATCCCCCAAAACACATTTCAACATCATTGCAGCCCTGCCTTAAAAGGACCAGTTAACCTCTTTTCAGTGATTGCTCCATTAACACAGGTGTGGGTGTTGATGAGGACATGGCTGGAGATCAATCTGTCATGATTAAGTAAGAATGACACCACTGGACACTTTAAAAGGAGGCTGGTGCTTGGCATCATTGTTTCTCTTCTGTTAACCATGGTTATCTCTAAAGAAACACGTGCAGTCATCATTGCAATGCACAAAAATGGCCTAACAGGGAAGAGTATCGCAGCTAGAAAGATTGCACCTCAGTCAACAATCTATCGCATCATCAAGAACTTCAAGGAGAGAGGTTCCATTGTTGCCAAAAAGGCTCCAGGGCGTACAAGAAAGACCAGCAAGCGCCAGGACCGTCTCTTAAAAGTGTTTCAGCTGCGGGATCAGGCTACCAGCAGTGCAGAGCTTGCTCAGGAATGGCAGCAGGCAGGTGTGAGTGCATCTGCACGCACTGTGACGCGGAGACTCTTGGAGCAAGGCCTGGTCTCAAGGAGGGCAGCAAAGAAGCCACTTCTCTCCAGAAAAAACATCATGGACAGACTGATATTCTGCAAAAGGTACAGGCAGTGGACTGCTGAGGACTGGAGTAAAGTTATTTTCTCTGATGAATCCCCTTTTCGATTGTTTGGGACATCAGGAAAACGCCTCATTCGGAGAAGACAAGGTGAGCGCTACCACCAGTCTTGTCTCATGCCAACTGTTAAGCATCCTGAAACCATTCATGTGTGGGGTTGCTTCTCAGCCAAGGGAATCGGCTCTCTCACAGTCTTGCCTAAAAACACAGCCATGAATAAAGAATGGTACCAGAATGTCCTCCAAGAGCAACTTCTCCCAACCCTCCAAGAGCAGTTTGGCGATCAACAATGCCTTTTCCAGCATGATGAAGCACCTTGCCATAAAGCAAAGGTGATAACTAAATGGCTAAGGGAACAAAACATAGAGATTTTGGGTCCATGGCCTGGAAACTCCCCAGATCTTAATCCCATTGAGAACTTGTGGTCAAGACGGGTGGACAAACAAAAACCTAAAAATTCTGACAAAATGAAAGCATTGATTGTGCAAGAATGGACTGCTATCAGTCAGGATTTGGTCCAGAAGTTGATTGAGAGCATGCCAGGGAGAATTGCAGAGGTCCTGAAGAAGAAGGGTCAACACTGCAAATATTGATTTGCTGCATTAACTCATTCTAACTGTCAATATAAGCTTTTGTTACTCATATGTTTGCAATTATTATATTTCTGTCTGTGATAAAAACATCTGTCAAACACACATAAAAACCAGAGGGCAGCAGATCATGTGAAAATATAATATTTGTGTCATTCTCAAAACTTTTGGCCATGACTGTACAGTGAAAGCAGATGGAGAATCCTGAAGTCTCTGCACAGGTTTGTGTTGTAAAGTGTGTGGTTTCTGACAAATTCCATCAGTAGCATTGAATGGCCCATAGTAATATAGGGCAGCATTGAGAGGCCCTCTCAATGCTGCGCTATATATACTATGGGCCATTCAATGCTGCGCTATATACTAGAATGGGCCTCTCAATGCTGCCCTATATATACTATGGGCCATTCAATGCTGCGCTATATACTAGAATGGGCCTCTCAATGCTGCCCTATATATACTATGGGCCATGCAATGCTGCGCTATATGGGCCTCTCAATGCTGCATTATATATACTATGGGCCATTCAATGCTGCGCTATATATACTATGGGCCATTCAATGCTGCGCTATATACTAGAATGGGCCTCTCAATGCTGCCCTATATATACTATGGGCCATGCAATGCTGCGCTATATGGGCCTCTCAATGCTGCATTATATATACTATGGGCCATTCAATGCTGCGCAACTATGGGCCATTCAATGCTGCGCTATATATAGTATGGGCCATGCAATGCTGCGCTATATGGGCCTCTCAATGCTGCATTATATATACTATGGGCCATTCAATGCTGCACAACTATGGGCCTCTCAATGCTGCGCTATATGGGCCTCTCAATGCTGCATTATATATACTATGGGCCATTCAATGCTGCGCTATATATACTATGGGCCATGCAATGCTGCGCTATATATACTATGGGCCATGCAATGCTGCGCTATATGGGCCTCTCAATGCTGCATTATATATACTATGGGCCATTCAATGCTGCGCTATATATACTATGGGCCATGCAATGCTGCGCTATATATACTATGGGCCATTCAATGCTGCGCTATATGGGCCTCTCAATGCTGCATTATATATACTATGGCCATGCAATGCTGCGCTATATATACTATGGGCCTCTCAATGCTGCGCTATATGGGTCTCTCAATGCTGCATTATATATACTATGGGCCATTCAATGCTGCGCTATATATACTATGGGCCATTCAATGCTGCGCTATATACTAGAATGGGCCTCTCAATGCTGCCCTATATATACTATGGGCCATGCAATGCTGCGCTATATGGGCCTCTCAATGCTGCATTATATATACTATGGGCCATTCAATGCTGCGCAACTATGGGCCATTCAATGCTGCGCTATATATACTATGGGCCATGCAATGCTGCGCTATATGGGCCTCTCAATGCTGCATTATATATACTATGGGCCATTCAATGCTGCACAACTATGGGCCTCTCAATGCTGCGCTATATGGGCCTCTCAATGCTGCATTATATATACTATGGGCCATTCAATGCTGCGCTATATATACTATGGGCCATGCAATGCTGCGCTATATATACTATGGGCCATGCAATGCTGCGCTATATGGGCCTCTCAATGCTGCATTATATATACTATGGGCCATTCAATGCTGCGCAACTATGGGCCATTCAATGCTGTGCTATATATACTATGGGCCATTCAATGCTGCGCTATATGGGCCTCTCAATGCTGCATTATATATATTATGGGCCATTCAATGCTGCGCAACTATGGGCCATTCAATGCTGCACTATATATACTATGGGCCATGCAATGCTGCGCTATATGGGCCTCTCAATGCTGCATTATATATACTATGGGCCATTCAATGCTGCGCTATATATACTATGGGCCATTCAATGCTGCCCTATTGTCATGTGTGCATTGCCACGAAGATCATCGCGGTTGCACATTTTGACTTCTCACAGCTGATCTGCTGTTTCTTTGTGTTTGGCAGCTAGGGAGTTAATTCTGTCTGTGCTCGGTGCTGGGACTGGGTGCAGTTTCTCCCGGCTGCAATTGATTATTTGTTGATTGGTTTCCTTTAAATTTCTGGTTGTCTGCTTGGGGAGTTGCCAGTGAAACCTTCATGCAGACCACAGATAGGAATGAATCTGTATAGACTTTAGTTGTGAGCTCCTTAGTTGTTCTAAGCTCAACTTGGTTAGAGTTTATTTCCCAGACCATTTATGTTCCTTTGGTGTTTGAGTGTGTATGCAAGCGAGTGTTATCCTGTCTGTCTTATATGTCTAATCTGTGTATTTAGCTGAGATCAGCCCATATCCCTTTGGTGGTAGTCAGGATCCTTCTTAGGACTGATTACAGGGTTCAGGGTCTGATAGGAGACAGGGTTAGGTTGGAGACTTGGACCTCTGAACCATTATCAGTACCTCCAAGGTGAGGGATTAGTTAGGACCCCAGTTTAGGGTCAGGTTAGATCCCGGTCCACCTCTTTCCTGTTTCAGCTCATCAAGTCCTCAAGATTAACCCTGAGTTCAGCAGATATCGTGTCAGGTAAATCTATTCTATACTTACATGCTGATGTTGCTATACTAGTTGTTGTATAGAGTGTTGTTCCTGTATTAATAGTTTACTGACATTGTATACATATCATTAGACAGCGTGACATTTTCACTGGCCATAAAAATTATCTCCAGTTACCATGGATCCAGTAGCCCAGCTGGCTCTGCAGTTGCAGGGATTATCCATGGAGCTGACGGACATTAAGTCCAAAGTTTTGTCTCCCCTGGAGCAAACCAGAGTTGAACCTAAAGTAGCTCTCCCGGACAGGTTCACTGGTGGGCGAGACAAATTTTTCACCTTCCGGGAGGCATGTAAATTGTATTTTCGGCTTCGGCCTCGATCATCAGGGAGTGATGAGCAGAGAGTGGGAATTGTTATCTCACTTCTGCAAGGGGACCCTCAATCCTGGGCATTTTCCCTTCCTCCGGGATCCCCGGCTCTACTGTCTGTAGATCAATTTTTTACTGCCCTGGGATTGGTATATGATGACCCAGATCGGGTCTCTCTTGCTGAGACAAAATTACGTAAGATACAGCAGGGAGATCGTCCTGCAGAGGAATTTGCTTCTGAGTTTCGTAGATGGGCCACAGATACTCAGTGGAATGACCCAGCTCTTAGAAGCCAGTTTTGTCATGGGCTTTCTGATAAATTAAAAGACGTTTTGGCTCAGTATGAGTCTCCTCATTCACTGGAGGCTGCTATGGCCTTAGCTATCCGTACTGATAGACGGCTTCAGGAGAGGGGTGAGGTAACCCCACTCCCTGTTGTTTCTCCACCTACCACTAAAGTCCCTTATGTTGAGGTTCCCCTTGTCTGTTCGGATGAGCCTATGCAGTTGGGAGGGACATAATTTCGTAGGAGTGGATTGGCAGTACGCCGCAGGACTAGAAGATGTTTTTTCTGCGGGAAAGAGGGACATTTTGTTGGAGAATGTCCATCCCGTGCCTTGTTGAGCCAAAAGTCGCCGGAAAACTGTTAATCCCAGGTTGTGTGGTGGACGACAACCTGGGAGTATGTATTTCATCCGCCAGTTCTTCTCAGTTCCTTGTACCAGTGGAGGTGGTAGTTGGTACGAGAGTGGAGAGATTGTCTGTTCTTCTTGATAGTGGTTCTGGGCTAATCTGGTTGACGCTCAGTTTGCTCAGGCTCAAGGTATGCATCTGAGTGTATTGGTCAAACCGATCCCTATATTCTCCATTGACGCCAGGCCTCTCGGCCAAGGTAGCTTTGTTCATGAGGTTCATAACATTGACCTTCGGGTAGGGGCAATACATAGGGAACAATTATCTTGTTATGTGTTGGAGGGTCTACCTACTCCCATTGTGTTGGGACTTCCTTGGTTGGTTAAACATAACCCTGTGATTAATTGGCAGTCCAGAGAAATAAGCCAATGGGGTGAGTTTTGCAAAAGCAACTGCATGAACACAGTCATCAGTGCGGTCGTGCCTAGTACATTGCCTCCTTTTTTGGAGGATTTTGGGATGTTTTCTCTGAGGAGGGGTGTCAGGAGTTGCCTCCTCATCGCGTGTATGACTGCTCTATTAATCTCCTTCCTGATGCTAAGTTGCCTAAAGCTAGGTTGTATAATCTTTCTGGTCCTGAGAGGCAGGCTATGAAAGATTATATTTCTGAAAGTCTGGCCAAAGGGCATATTAGACCTTCATCTTCCCCAGTAGCCGCGGGTTCTTCTTTGTGAAGAAGAAAGATGGAGGCCTACGCCCTTGCTTGGATTTCCGCGAACTTAATCGGATTACTGTTCGAGATCCGTATCCACTCCCTCTTATTCCTGATCTCTTCAATCAAATTGTTGGCGCCAAATGGTTCTCTAAATTGGATCTCAGGGGGGCGTATAATCTGATTAGGATAAAAGAGGGGGATGAGTGGAAAACGGCGTTTAACACGCCGGAGGGACATTATGAGAACCTTGTCATGCCTTTTGGTCTGACTACTGCACCAGCAGTATTCCAACATTTTGTTAATGACATTTTTCGTCACCTTGTGGGGCTGTTTGTGGTTGTATATTTGGACGACATTTTAATTTACTCGCCAGATCTTGTGTCTCATCAGGAGCATGTGAGACAGGTGTTGCAGATCTTGCGAGACAATAAACTATACGCCAAACTGGAGAAGTGTGTATTTGCCGTACAGGAACTTCAGTTTTTGGGTTTTTTGGTGTCAGCCTCCGGTTTCCGTATGGACCCTGAAAAGGTGAGAGCAGTGCTTGAATGGGATCAGTCAGGGGATCTTAAGGCTCTGCAGCGTTTTTTGGGGTTTGCTAACTACTACCGGAAATTTATTTGTAATTTCTCATCTGTCGTCAAACCTCTCACTGACATGACAAGAAAAGGGACGGATTTTTCTAAATGGTCGGACAAAGCTTGCCAAGCCTTTTCCTCTTTGAAGAAATGTTTTGCTTCGGCACCCGTTCTCATTCAACCAGATGCATCTCAGCCGTTCATTGTGGAGGTGGATGCGTCTGACGTAGGGGTGGGTGCTATATTGTCCCAGGGTCCGTCCCCTGGTAAATGGCATCCGTGCGCTTTCTTTTCTAAGAAATTGTCGTCCGCCGAAAGGAATTATGATATCGGCAATAGGGAACTTTTGGCCATTAAGTTAGCTTTTGAAGAATGGCGTCACTTTTTGGAGGGGGCAGTCCACCCGGTTACCGTTATTACTGATCACAAGAACCTGTTGTATTTGGAATCCGCTAAGCGTCTGAATTCCAGACAAGCTCGATGGTCGTTGTTTTTTACCAGGTTTAATTTTGTCGTCACTTATCGCCCGGGGTCTAAGAATGTAAAGGCTGATGCCTTGTCTCGCAGTTTCCCAGGGGCCGGGAAAACGGATGACCCGAGTCCTATCCTTCAGGAGGGGGTGGTAGTGTCGGCTGTATTTTCTGAGCTTGAGGAGGAGGTGTTAGAGGCTCAGGGGGACGCCCCTGCAGGACCTCCAGGGAGACTGTTTGTCCCAAATCTGTTGAGACAAAAGGTTATTGAGGCACATCATAATTCTGCTCTAGCAGGACATCCAGGGAGTAAGGCTACTTTAGATCTCCTTTCTCGCCGGTTTTGGTGGCCTAATGCTAATAAAGATGTTATAACTTTTGTCGCGTCATGTGGGGTGTGTGCTCGCTCTAAAACCCCTCATACCCGTCCGTCTGGGACCCTTTTACCCTTGAAACTTCCGGAGCGTCCATGGACTCATTTATCTATGGACTTCATTACGGACCTTCCTCCGTCGTCAGGGAATACTGTCATACTGGTGGTTGTTGACAGGTTCAGTAAGATGGCACATTTCGTTGCTCTTCCTGCACTCCCTAATGCTAAAACTCTGGCGCAGGTGTTCATTAGGGAGATCGTTAGACTTCATGGGTTGCCTTCTGATGTGGTGTCAGATAGGGGGTCTCAGTTTGTGTCCAAATTTTGGAGGGCATTTTGTTTACGTCGGGGATGCAATTGTCATTTTCCTCGGCTTTTCATCCGCAGACCAATGGTCAGACAGAGCGTCTGAATCAGAGCTTAGAGACATATCTCCGGTGTTTTGTTTCAGAGAACCAGGAGGACTGGTCTTCTTTCTTGCCTCTGGCAGAGTTCGCTCTTAACAACAGGCGGAGCGAGTCCACTGGTAAGTCCCCGTTTTTTGGGGCATATGGTTTCCATCCCCAGTTTTGTACTTTCAATGGGGGGGGCCCTTCTGGGGTTCCTGAGGAGGAGCGTTTCTCGTCGTCACTTGCTTCTGTGTGGAGAGGTGTATTGAATAATCTGAGTGCGATGGGGAACCGTTACAAACGTATGGCTGATAGGAGGAGAGTTTCTGGTCCAGATCTGAATGTGAACGATCTGGTATGGGTGTCTACCAGGAATATAAAACTTAAGGTGCCCTCCTGGAAACTGGGTCCCAGATTCATCGGGCCGTACAGGATCAGTTCCATAATTAATCCTGTGGCATTTCGTCTGGAACTCCCTCCTACGTTTAAAATTCATAATGTGTTCCACAAGTCATTACTTAAAAGGTATGTGGCACCAGTCATACCGTCACCTCTACCTCCTCCTCCTGTGTTGGTCAATGGTAACTTGGAATTTCAAGTATCAAAGATCATTGACTCACGTCTGAATCGCCGGTCCCTTCAGTACTTGGTGCATTGGAAGGGGTATGGTCCAGAGGAGAGGACGTGGGTCCCTGCGTCTGATGTTAACGCAGATCGTTTGGTTCGGACCTTCCACAGAACTCACCCGGGCAGGCCTGGCCCTGAGGGTCCGGAGGCCCCTCGTAGAACGGGGGGTACTGTCATGTGTGCATTGCCACGAAGATCGTCGCGGTTGCACATTTTGACTTCTCACAGCTGATCTGCTGTTTCTTTGTGTTTGGCAGCTAGGGAGTTAATTCTGTCTGTGCTCGGTGCTGGGACTGGGTGCAGTTTCTCCTGGCTGCAATTGATTATTTGTTGATTGGTTTCCTTTAAATTCCTGGTTGTCTGCTTGGGGAGTTGCCAGTGAAACCTTCATGCAGACCACAGATAGGAATGAATCTGTATAGACTTTAGTTGTGAGCTCCTTAGTTGTTCTAAGCTCAACTTGGTTAGAGTTTATTTCCCAGACCATTTATGTTCCTTTGGTGTTTGAGTGTGTATGCAAGCGAGTGTTATCCTGTCTGTCTTATATGTCTAATCTGTGTATTTAGCTGAGATCAGCCCATATCCCTTTGGTGGTAGTCAGGATCCTTCTTAGGACTGATTACAGGGTTCAGGGTCTGATAGGAGACAGGGTTAGGTTGGAGACTTGGACCTCTGAACCATTATCAGTACCTCCAAGGTGAGGGATTAGTTAGGACCCCAGTTTAGGGTCAGGTTAGATCCCGGTCCACCTCTTTCCTGTTTCAGCTCATCAAGTCCTCAAGATTAACCCTGAGTTCAGCAGATATCATGTCAGGTAAATCTATTCTATACTTACATGCTGATGTTGCTATACTAGTTGTTGTATAGAGTGTTGTTCCTATATTAATAGTTTACTGACATTGTATACATATCATTAGACAGCGTGACACCTATATATACTATGGGCCATGCAATGCTGCGCTATATGGGCCTCTCAATGCTGCATTATATATATTATGGGCCATTCAATGCTGCGCTATATGGGCCTCTCAATGCTGCATTATATATATATATGGGCCATTCAATGCTGCGCAACTATGGGCCATTCAATGCTGCGCTATATATACTATGGGCCATTCAATGCTGCGCTATATGGGCCTCTCAATGCTGCATTATATATACTATGGCCATTCTATGCTGCGCAACTATGGGCCATTCAATGCTGCGCTATATATACTATGGGCCATTCAATGCTGCGCTATATGGGCCTCTCAATGCTGCATTATATATATTATGGCTATTCAATGCTGCGCAACTATGGGCCATTCAATGCTGCGCTATATATACTATGGGCCATGCAATGCTGCGCTATATATACTATGGGCCATTCAATGCTGCGCTATATGGGCCTCTCAATGCTGCATTATATATACTATGGCCATTCTATGCTGCGCTATATATACTATGGGCCATTCAATGCTGCGCTATATGGGCCTCTCAATGCTGCATTATATATATTATGGGCCATTCAATGCTGCGCAACTATGGGCCATTCAATGCTGCACTATATATACTATGGGCCATGCAATGCTGCGCTATATATACTATGGGCCATTCAATGCTGCGCTATATATACTATGGGCCATTCAATGCTGCGCTATATGGGCCTCTCAATGCTGCATTATATATACTATGGGCCATTCAATGCTGCGCAACTATGGGCCATTCAATGCTGCGCTATATATACTATGGGCCATTCAATGCTGCGCTATATGGGCCTCTCAATGCTGCATTATATATATTATGGGCCATTCAATGCTGCGCAACTATGGGCCATTCAATGCTGCGCTATATATGCTATGGGCCATGCAATGCTGTGCTATATGGGCCTCTCAATGCTGCATTATATATACTATGGGCCATTCAATGCTGCGCAACTATGGGCCATTCAATGCTGCGCTATATATACTATGGGCCATTCAATGCTGCGCTATATGGGCCTCTCAATGCTGCATTATATATATTATGGGCCATTCAATGCTGCGCTATATATACTATGGGCCATTCAATGCTGCGCTATATGGGCCTCTCAATGCTGCATTATATATATTATGGGCCATTCAATGCTGCGCTATATATACTATGGGCCATTCAATGCTGCGCTATATGGGCCTCTCAATGCTGCATTATATATATTATGGGCCATTCAATGCTGCGCTATATGGGCCTCTCAATGCTGCATTATATATATTATGGGCCATTCAATGCTGCGCTATATATACTATGGGCCATTCAATGCTGCGCTATATGGGCCTCTCAATGCTGCATTATATATACTATGGGCCATTCTATGCTGCGCTATATATACTATGGGCCATTCAATGCTGCGCTATATACTAGAATGGGCCTCTCAATGTTGCCCTATATTACTATGGGACATTCAATGCTGCACCATATACTAGAATGGGCCAGGAGCGTTTAAATGCCCTCTCTCTGTTATGTATTGAAAATAGATTGCTGAATGAGCTTAATCTTGATTCTACAATTGAGGAATTTGCAAGCATAACATAACAGACTTTCTATATCCACTATATTTATATTAGGCATGTATCATATATTTACTTTGTTTATATCTTTTACGTTACATTTTGGCCTTTGTGAATTGCCGTGTTTGGCCCCACCCCTTGCCCCGCCCCTTCAGCTCCAGGCCCATCATGTTCTTAATCCGACCCTGATCATTAGCTAAGATGACCTTTTCTGACTTGCTTTCATTAAGGTCAGTGAAGAAATCCTTGTTATTTGTCATATGGCTGCTTGCACCAGAATCTATACACCATATATGCTTTGCAGATGGGCCTGTACTGGCATTAAATGCTGCTTCAACACATGGAGAATCTTCCTTTATAGCTGTCCTTTGATGACTGTTCTGCTTTTAAGCTGACTCATTCTTGCTTTCCAAATTCTGCAGTCTGCTTTAAGGTGGCCGGGCTTTTTACGGACAAAACATTCACGAGTTTCTCTTAGATTGCTCTTATATTTAGGGAAATCCTGTGTCTTTAATGCTGTTTCTGCTCTGGATTCATTACTGCTGCCTACATGCTGCATTTTTCTCTTGAATTCATCCACAAGTTTGCCTTTAACATACTCTAGTGTCAGCTCATCATTTGCATCTAGTGCAGTCACAAGTATGTCATAACTCTCTGAAAAACCACTTAATAGAAATGCAGCAACATGAAAATCTTTAATTTTTTCTCCAATACCCCTGAGATGCTTCATAATCTCTAGGGTGTTTCTTATATAGTCCTGCATATTCTGTCCATCACTTAGCTTAAACTGATACAACTTTCTCATGAGATAAAGCTTATTGCTGAGATTTGAGTTTTCATGCATTTTCTGTAACTCATTCCACATCTCCTTTGCAGTTGCACACTTGCATATATGCACAATCTGATTATCATCTACACTGAGGGAGATCGTGCTTTGCGCTTTCTGATCCTTCTCTAGCCAATTATCTGGTAATGGATGAGGCACTTGGTTCCTGAGTATATTTTCACGTACCTCCTCTTATGAGCAGCATCTTCACCTCGAATTTACAAGACTGGTAGTTCTGGTTAGTGAGGCTTGGCACTGAGAACTTGACAGGATTGCTGCTAGTGGACATCTTTCTCTTGCTCTGGGGTTCTGTGTCACTCTGGGCCCATAACCTGTTGGCAGCGGATTATTCAGGATACTCTCCAAGCGTGTGACAACAGAGCTTCTTTATTCAAGAACAAACAGGAACAATATATGATATAAGCTTAATAGATCAGGAATAAATCATTTGTGTGTCTCTATCTGTGCAGCATCTACAGCAGGCTGCTTCTCTCATACACAGACACAGGAAAACAGGAAATACAGTCACACGCTCTTCCTGTGTGAGCCTCTGGGAGGTTTTTTAACTTTGTAAACAGCATACAAATCTAGACAGGAATGGAGTTGTTCCACCAAACATATTCCAACAGTAATTCTCAGTATCTGTATTATTCTGTATGTATACACTGCACAGTATCACTTCTCCTGTCCTGTATAGTGGGTGTAATTCTCAGTACCTGTATTATTCTGTATATATACATTTCACAGTACCACTTCTCCTGTCCTGTATACTGTGTGTAATTCTCAGTAACTGTACTATTCTGTATATATACACTGCACAGTAACCACATCTACTGTCCTGTATACGTGGTGTAATTTTCATTGTCTGTAGTATTCTCTCTATATATATATCCACTTTTGTTGCCCTGTATACTCGGGGGAAGTGATCATTATTAAGGGGCCTTGCAAATGTGTGCAAACATTTTTTGGTCTTTTGTGAATTTTGGTCCAGTTGTCTAGAAAGAATTGAATACTAGATTTACATCCCTGACGCTGTTGTATTGTGTTTGTATTGTAGTCACAGAGTTTGTGCATCTGTGTACTTATTTAAAACTTTACAAAGTGTCAAGAACTCTAGGTATTTTACACATCGTCCCTTATGCTAAATACGTCAGGGCACCAGCAGCATTCACTAGGACCTTTCGCAGGTGGATGGTCACAACTCTACTCAATAGATATATGGGACGTGTGCACTACTGGGTATGATGGTGCCGAGTTAGGTTCCCAAACCAGGTTATATGATATAGTAAAACAAGGCACTCAACTTTTATGCTCAAACAAAGGAAATTTTAATGATAGTCCAGGCAAAACGTTTCGGCTGTAACATAGCCTTCATCAGTTGCCAATTGGTATATTTTACTTGGGAGGATGGGTGTGCACTACAGGTCATAAACTGGTGGAGGTGCTGGTGAATGTGGACCTATTCGGACCAGCTACTATCAAGATATGAAATTCACCGCACACACTATTGATTTTTAATTTTGCAAAATGATAATTTATTGTGTTCCACAATGCTGAGTGAAGTGCCGTGTAAAAATAACAAAGATACCCCTACATTCACGTATACCCGACGTTTCGACTCTACATGAGTCTTAATCATGGGGTACTGAATGATGGGTAATAAGAAATATGGGCACTTGTCACAGTAATGCAATTGAGGTAGTAGTAATGATTATGCAGCTCTGTATCATCAGGTTTGTCAAGGCCTGATCGGAGGCTGTATGCAGACAAATATCTGGATGGCGGCGCTCCCGCTCCCTGCCACGGCTGCTTAATGCGCATTAAGCAGCCTCCGATCAGGCCTAGACAAACCTGATGATACAGAGCTGCATAATCATTACTACTACCTCAATTGCATTACTGTGACAAGTGCCCATATTTCTTATTACCCATCATTCAGTACCCCATGATTAAGACTCATGTAGAGTCGAAACGTCGGGTATACGTGAATGTAGGGGTATCTTTGTTATTTTTACACGGCACTTCACTCAGCATTGTGGAACACAATAAATTATCATTTTGCAAAATTAAAAATCAATAGTGTGTGCGGTGAATTTCATATCTTAATTGGTATATTTTAGGTAGAGGACCTAAACAAATATGTACAGATATACTGATATACTCAAATCAATAAATGTTGTAAAAAGAAAGTATATACAAACATTATATACATGAAAATTGGTATAAATGTTTACATTGCATCAAGAGACATGGAATAAATATGGCACAATCCAATAAACTCATGGATGATAAGAAGAGACATACCGTTATGGTAGACTGTCAAAAATCAAATTCCTAGTAGAATAAGTACATATAGAGAATACCTGAGAGATATGAACGCATTAAACATAAGTGAGTATCCAGGTGAGTGTGATGTCTTATATAGATAGCTAAAGTAAGAAGCATACCCTTGTGATGAATTCAATACATCAATAGAGGGAGGTGAATCAAATGAGTTTCCTATAAAGGATTGATATATGTTGAAAAAGTGCAACGCATGCAGATTAATCCATGGGAGTATCAATGTGCTTACCAGATGCAATGGAGAAATTACGCTTCTGGTACTAAGTACATGAGAATGTGCTGCCTGAAAATAGTCATAGAGGCAGAATGACTCCGGTTAGAGGTATACCCTGTGTATAAGCAATGGCAATAAGTGCGCTTACCGTCTGTGACTGAAGACACGGGATCCGCCGCTAGTCTGTGGGTCTGTAATTGTGCCCGGTAAGTATGACGGCACTGTGAGGCTGTGCTTAAGAGGTATATATACAACGCGCCCGGAAGTGAGGGGCGCGCTGGATCTGCGTGCGTGTCACCTGGGAACTTCCGGTGTGATGGATACTGGGACCGGAAGTTCGGTGCGTTCCAACCTTGCGTTTCAAAGACTGACACATGGAGGATAAAGCTCCGCCTTAAGGACGTGCCTGCTACTGATGACGTAATCGGTGCTCGTTATTCAGTACAAAGATGGTGCTGTGTAACTTATCGTGGCTATACTGTGGAGATGGTATATTCGATATAAAGGTGATCAGTGCCGGTGACACAGATGGTAATCAATATAGACGGCTCTGAAAAAAATACAGAAAGCAGAAATTAGCCACATAGTATATGCATTTAAATAAAAGACATTAAATCAAATTCCCTATTTAGACCCCTGGGTGATATGGTCTCTAATGTGTGGATCCAAAAGGACTCTCTTTTCTTTAATTGTAAAATTCTATTGCCTCCCCGTCTGGGTTGGGGAATGGTTTCAATAACTTGAAATTTAAGTTGAGAGATGGTATGACCCAGTGAATGAAAGTGGTGGGGGATAGGGAGAAGTAAGTTTTTGCAGCGGATGGTGGATTTATGCTTGGAAATCCTATCACGCACTGATTGAGTGGTCTCACCAATATATAGTAAACCACAGGGACATTTGATTGAATACACAGCAAATGATGATTCACAAGTGTAAAATCCTTTAATGTGAAAGCTCCTGCCTGTATGTGGGTGGTGAATGGTGGAGCCTTTTTGTACGTTGCCACATTGGGCAAAATTCAGGCACGGAAATGTGCCTCGACGGGGCTGTGATAGGAATAATTGTTTTTTCAGATGGGATGAGCCCAAGTCTGCCCGTACGAGGCCATCCCTTAAATTAGGCGGTCTTTTAAAGCATGGCAGAAATGGTTCTGCGAAATCAGGTATATCCGGATGTGCTTGAGATAACAATGGCCAATGGCATCTAATTGCCCTATGAAGGATGAAGGCATAAGGGTGGAACATATGAACAAACGGGATGCGTTTGTTAGTTCTTCTAGAGCGGTTAATCGTTTGGTGGTTCTTAGCTGTAGTCAGAAGAGGAGGGGGGTAGCCCCTATTTAAGAATTTATTAGTCATCTCTGTATGTCTGAGATCCCGGAGTTGTGTGTCAGTGACTATTTTTGTTACCCTCTGGTATTGCGAGATTGGTATAGCGCGTTTCACAGAGGGTGGGTGGAAACTCTGAAAGTGAAGAATGCATATTGCGGTCTGTGGTTTTTCTATATAGGTCGGTAGTTAGATGGCCCTGGTGGTCCTTGAGGACAGTAGTGTCCAAAAAATTGACCATCGACAAGTCTGATGTTATGGTAAATTTGATACCAGGCCATGATGTATTAAGAAATGAAAAGAAATCATTTAGTGACTCCTGAGTACCAGTCCATAGACAAAATATATTGTCTATGTACCTTTTCCATAGTAATACATTTTGAATAAACAGTGGATGCTTGTAGATTATTGTGGTCTCAAATTCAGACATGTATGTATTAGCGTAGGGGGGCGCTACGTTTGATCCCATAGCTGTCCCGCGTACTTGCAAGTAATAGGTATCCTGGAAAAGAAAGTAGTTATTGAAAAGAATGATAGATAACAGATCAATGCATAAATTGGTTTGGTTAGTTTCCAACCCTGAATTTGTAAGTAAATGATGTACAGCGTTAATCCCTTCAATGTGTGGGATGGATGTGTACAGATCACTGACATCAAGAGTAACCAAAATAGTATTTGGTGGTACTGTATCAAGCTCTCTAATAATTTGTAAAAAGGTACCAGTATCTAGGAGGAAGGATGGTGATGTTTGGGTCAATGGAGTCAAAATCTTCTCCAAGAACTTGGAGATGGGGGATAGGATGGATTCTGTGGAGGCCACAATTGGCCTCCCTGGGGGATTCTCCAAGTTCTTGTGTACTTTGGGTAGAGTGTAGAACACTGGCGTTATAGGATGAATCTTGTGTAAATATTCACACGTTTGGGTATCCAATACTGTAGAGTATTTGTCAAGTACCTTTTGAATTTTAAGAGATATTTCATGTGTTGGGTCTCGAGTTAGTTTTAAATAGACAGTTTGATCGTTCAACTGTCTATTAATCTCGTTTATATACTGAGTTTTGTCCATAATGACTAATGCTCCGCCTTTATCAGCGGGCTTGAAGATCAAATTGGTATCACTACGTAGTGATAATAATGCTTGCTTCTCTACAGGTGAGAGATTAGATGGGAAAAATAATCCCTATCCCCCACCACTTTCATTCACTGGGTCATACCATCTCTCAACTTAAATTTCAAGTTATTGAAACCATTCCCCAACCCAGACGGGGAGGCAATAGAATTTTACAATTAAAGAAAAGAGAATCCTTTTGGATCCACACATTAGAGACCATATCACCCAGGGGTTTAAATAGGGAATTTGATTTAATGTCTTTTATTTAAATGCATATACTATGTGGCTAATTTCTGCTTTCTGTATTTTTTTCAGAGCCGTCTATATTGATTACCATCTGTGTCACCGGCACTGATCACCTTTATATCGAATATACCATCTCCACAGTATAGCCACGATAAGTTACACAGCACCATCTTTGTACTGAATAACGAGCACCGATTACGTCATCAGTAGCAGGCACGTCCTTAAGGCGGAGCTTTATCCTCCATGTGTCAGTCTTTGAAACGCAAGGTTGGAACGCACCGAACTTCCGGTCCCAGTATCCATCACACCGGAAGTTCCCAGGTGACACAAACGCAGATCCAGCGCGCCCCTCACTTCCGGGCGCGTTGTATATATACCTCTTAAGCACAGCCTCACAGCGCCGTCATACTTACCGGGCACAATTACAGACCCACAGACTAGCGGCGGATCCCGTGTCTTCAGTCACAGACGGTAAGCGCACTTATTGCCATTGCTTATACACAGGGTATACCTCTAACCGGAGTCATTCTGCCTCTATGACTATTTTCAGGCAGCACATTCTCATGTACTTAGTACCAGAAGCGTAATTTCTCCATTGCATCTGGTAAGCACATTGATCACTCCCATGGATTAATCTGCATGCGTTGCACTTTTTCAACATATATCAATCCTTTATAGGAAACTCATTTGATTCACCTCCCCTCTATTGATGTATTGAATTCATCACAAGGGTATGCTTCTTACTTTAGCTATCTATATAAGACATCACACTCACCTGGATACTCACTTATGTTTAATGCGTTCATATCTCTCAGGTATTCTCTATATGTACTTGTTCTACTAGGAATTTGATTTTTGACAGTCTACCATAACGGTATGTCTCTTCTTATCATCCATGAGTTTATTGGATTGTGCCATATTTATTCCATGTCTCTTGATGCAATGTAAACATTTATACCAATTTTCATGTATATAATGTTTGTATATACTTTCTTTTTACAACATTTATTGATTTGAGTATATCAGTATATCTGTACATATTTGTTTAGGTCCTCTACCTAAAATATACCAATTGGCAACTGATGAAGGCTATGTTACAGCCGAAACGTTTTGCCAGGACTATCATTAAAATTTCCTTTGTTTGAGCATAAAAGTTGAGTGCCTTGTTTTACTATACAGTAACGATGTATATCTTTGTACCGTGTTAGCCAGTAGATAGAAAAATATTTAGAGTTGAGAGTCTTCAGTGGTTGATACCTTTTAATGGCTAACTGAAAAGATGGTAACAAATTGCAAGCTTTCGAGACTACTCAGGTCTCTTCATCAGGCTGAACTAATACAAAAAAAAAAGAATGGATCTACCTGTGGCAAAACATTTTTGCTCCCCTGATCATAGCTTGTCAGATATGAAAATACTTGTACTAAGAAGCAAATTCACATCTCAGAGACAGAGAAGAATTTGCGAATACAAATTGATGGTGACCTTTGACACTCTTAATGCTGGAATGAACCTGTCACATGGTTTATGGCCTATTACATCAATTAAGGAATTTACTCCAAATACCCTGTGAAAACATCACAAAACATTACCAGACCCCAATCAGAGGGTAATAAAACTTTCTCTCCTTATCTATGAACTGTTCCAATATTTATGCTCATCCCTCTGCCATAATGACTATTCTGCTTCAAGTCACTTGTCTTACCTATTGCATTTTTTTTGTGTTTTTGTGTATAAATATGTGATTCTTCAGATGTTGTATTAGTTATGCCTGATGAAGAGATCTGAGTAGTCTCGAAAGCTTGCAATTTGTTACCATCTTTTCAGTTAGCCATTAAAAGGTATCAACCACTGAGGACTCTCAACTCTAAATATTTTTTCGTTTTACTATATCAACTCTACTCAATAGCCTGCACGCCCTCATGAGGATAAAAATTGATATTGCAACTGGATGCATCCTACAATTTCTACAATCAGGAAGAAAGGCGTTATGTGTAAGAGGATGCATATCAGTTGCTCACATGTAACTTCCTCTTGGTTGAAGAAAGAGAAGAAATACTGAGATGTGTAGAATTTCTTTCTCTAATTTCAGTTATGATTTGGTATAATGGTGGCTTAGGCTAGGTTCACATTAGCGTTTCTGTGCGTAGCGTATCATCTGCATGTACAAACGCATGCAAAAATGCATGCAAAAGCATGTTTACGCAGCGTTTTTGTCCGCATCATCTTAAGCATGACGCAAAAACCGCCGTGTGTATGCGGTTGTATGCTTTTTGCGTGCGTTGCGTTGTTTATGCGCAGCGTTTCGATATTTCCAGGTTTCTTAATCAGTTCCTGGACTGAAGTCCGCATGCGCAATCGAACGCATCCATGCGCATGTCTTTGCGTACCAATGCGTTCCCATAGACAGTAATGCGTTGGTTTTGACACATCATCCGCATGCGCATCAACTGCGCACATTTGACGATTTTTGATGCTTCAAAAAAATGCAGCATGGTTGCGTTCCCCGACACTACAAACGCTGCATGCGTACGCAACACAAGTTCCCTGCAACACCATGTTAAAGATATGTACGCATGAACGCATGCGGATCTATGCGGATTAAACGCTGCACAGATAAGCAAATGTGAAACCAGCCGTAAGTGTTAGAGTTGGGCAGGACGTTGTAACTGGTTTATTCTGGTTATGCAGCAAACTCTGAAGTAGCGTTTGAAAACATTCAGTAATGACCTTGGGTAACTTAAACAAGGAGAAAAAGCAATGGCTAAAACAGAGAGAGTTGAAGATTAGGGTATTTTCCAGGTCAGAAACATTCAGATTTGCCTGCGAATTAGATGCTGTGTACAGCCGCAGCGTTGAATCCGCAGCGTCCAATGTTACAGTATAGTGGATAAAACACGCAAGGCCATAATGTTAAGGACTGCAAGCTACCAATTATATTTATGGAGCAGCCTATCCTTGAAGGAATTGATATTTTCACATAAAATGGTTAATGTTTATTATAGAAAAAAAAATTCTCAACTATACATTAAATATACACTGCTCAATAAAATAAAGGAAACACTCAAATAACACATTCTAAATCTGAATGAATGAAATATTCTCATTGAATACTTTGTTCTGTACTAAGTTGAATGTGCTGACAACAAAATCACACAAAAATCATCAATGGAAATCAAATTTATTAACCAATGGAGGCCTGGATTCGGAGTCACCCACAAAATTAAAGTGGAATGTAATGTCCTTAAAACAAGTCAAAATGATGCTCAGTAGTGTGTGTGGCCTCCACATGCCTGTATGACCTCCCTGTGCCTATATGACCTTCCTACAATGCCTGGGCATGCTCCTGATGAGGCGGAGGATGGTCTCCTGAGGGATCTCCTCCCAGACCTGGACTACAGCATCCACCAACTCCTGGACAGTCTGTGGTGCAACGTGACGTTGGTGGATGGAGCGAGACATGATGTCCCAGATGTGCGCAATCGGATTCAGGTCTGGGGAACGGGCGGGCCAGGCCATAGTTTCAATGCCTTCATCTTGCAGGAACTGCTGACACACTCCAGCCACATGAGGTCTGGCATTGTCCTGCATTAGGAGGAACCCAGGGCCAACCACACCAGCATATGGTCTCACAAGGGGTCTGAGGATCTCATCTCGGTACCTAATGGCAGTCAGGCTACCTCTGGCGAGCTCATGGATGGCTGTGTGGCCCTCCAAAGAAATGCCACCCCACACCATTACTGACCCACTGCCAAACCGGTCATGCTGAAGGATGTTTCAGGCAGCAGATCGCTCTCCACAGTGTCTCCAGACTCTGTCACGTCTGTCACATGTGCTCAGTGTGAACCTGCTTTCATCTGTGAAGAGCACAGGGCGCCAGTGGCGAATTTTCCAATCCTGGTGGCAAATGGACAGTGTTGGGCTGTGAACACAACCCCCATCTGTGGACGTCAGGCACTCAGACCATCCTCATGGAGTCGGTTTCTAACCGTTTGTGCAGACACATGCACATTTGTGGCCTGCTGGAGGTCATTTTGCAGGGCTCTGGCAGTGCTCCTCCTGTTCCTCCTTGCACAAAGGCGGAGGTAGCAGTCCTGCTGCTGGGTTGTTGCCCTCCTACGGCCCCCTCCATGTCTCCTGGTGTTCTGGCCTGTCTCCAGGTAGCGCCTCCAGCCTCTGGACACTACACTGACAGACACAGCAAACCTTCGCATTGATGTGCCATCCTGTATGAGCTGCACTACCTGAGCCACTTGTGTGGGTTGTAGAGTCCGTCTCATGCTACCACGAGTGTGAAAGCACAACCAACATTCAAAAGTGACCAAAACATCAGCCAGAAAGCATTGGTACTGAGATGTGGTCTGTGGTCCCCACTTGCAGAACCACTCCTTTATTGAGTGTGTCTTGAAAATTGCCAATAATTTCCCTCTGTTGTCTATTCCATTTGCACAACAGCATGTGAAAATGATTGTCAATCAGTGTTGCTTCCTAAGTGGACAGTTTGATTTCACAGAAGTTTGATTTACTTGGAGTTATATTCTGTTGATTAAGTGTTCCCTTTATTTTTTTGAGCAGTGTATTTATATTATTTTCAGCGGGTACTAATTTAAACAATAATGATCTAAATGCATTATATATATATATATATATATAAACAGTTTATATATACCTATATATATACACACATATATATGTATTTATGTATATATTTTTTAATTCAGCTCTGGAGTGGTGGCACTAATGTACATTCGCTGACCCCAGTATTGTACTCACCAGCTGTCATCTTCAGCTGATTCTGTTGCAGCTACATTCCCTCGCCTCCATCTTGTGACCACAACTTCTGACTGACCAGAAGTCAGAAGTAACGGTCACAATTTCTCAGTGTAAGTCTATGATAGGCTCCTTCTGGCCTTGTTCTGCTCCCATGCTCCCATAGACTTACATTGAGTAGTGATTTCCAGCTCGCACAGCAAACACTGGAGTGATCCATCAGGTCCCGAACTGCTGTAGACCAAACGTTAGCGGCTCCAATAACAGATGAAGATGCCGGATATATTGGTTTATTGGAATTCTGTATACTTTTCCACAGTAGCAGTAGGCACGGCAGATAGTGATCGGCCATCAGCAGATCATGGTGGCATTCTCAAGTGCATTGTAGAATTAAAGGCCTTTAGATTGTTATATCTTCTTCCTAACTCAAACTTTACCTTGCTGATAATGTCTGTACAGCGCTGCGGAACATGATGGCACTATATAAGTTAGAAGAATAAATACATAGTGTTAGGGATCATCTTCACACTTTATTAGGATCCAGGGTTGCCAACTTGACTATTTTTTTCTGGACAGCGTATCAAAACAATATTTTTCTACGGACACATTGGAAAACCATAATAAATCATTATGATTATAAGTTATGTACAATCCATAATTCTGGTATGAAGACATCAGCTACATTCACTTTAAGCTGTAAAACTGTAAAATGATGATTATTAAAAACAAAAATAAGTTTCTTCAGCCTCAAAAAAATCACAGATGGCTTAAATTTTTTTACGGACAGGGCAAAAAAGTGCAAAATTTTTATGGACTGTCCTAGAATTTCTGGATGTTTGACAACCTTGTTGGGATCCATAATAAATTGATTTAATTGTTTCCATCGTATGTAAAAGTACAAAACTAGGAAAAAATGTACAATAGACCCTTTGCAATAGCAAAATATTTGCGCCCTGTTTTCCATTTGCTAACTCGATTATTACGGAGTATTAGCAATGGTCCTAGTATAGATCACAATGCATGGACTGGCCGCGGGTCTCCCTAGAACAGGATCTTTATTACATTGTTAGTTGCAAAGAAGGTAATGTGCGATAAATCTGCAGTTTTTTCCCTAATGAAATTCATAATGGGTTTTTGCGACTGTGGATTTTGCTTGGATTTTCTGCTTTTGAAATTACACAGTGGATACAAGATGTGGTGGGAACTTACCCTAAAGATTTATTAACACCGCACTCAGGTAGGGAGACCCGCGGCCGGTCCGTTCTTTGTGGTCTGAGATTAGACCAATTGCATGGACGTCTGATTGAGCCCTAAATTGTAAGGCATAGATTGGGTAATCAATATTTTTAGGGAATAATCCCCTGCAAAATGTGAAGAATTAATTATGCCAACATACATTTAAAGCAGTTACGCAGGATTATAATGGATAACGTGTTATTTTATATAAAATATATCAGATAAAGGTCTGGATCTTTATTGGATCGTTAGCTGCAAAGAATGAAATGTGCAGCAAATCTGAAGCTTTTTTCATAATGGTTTTTGCCGCTGTCGATTTTGCTTGGATTTTCTAGTGTGGAATTTGTGCAGTGAGACAACTTGTGAGAACTTACAATAAAGATTCAGGAACTGGGGAAAAGTTTCAGGGAAAGGATCTTCCCCCCCAAAAAATATGGTGCTCTTAACAGGGCCTCGATCAGGGCATTACTGCTCTTACTGGCATACAGGACCCGGTCAGCAGAGGAAGGCCTGGTCCGATTTCCCCCTCTTCTGCTCTCCGAGCCCCAGGGGCAAGTTTCTGTCAGTTCAGTAACTGAACATGCATCCTTATACTCACGATCACATTCAGTTGAAATCTATTGCCGTGCAATAGTTATTGGCCACCAGCCAATCACAGACAGGCAGCTGATGTCAGGGCGCACAACGCCGAGTATGTGTCATGGGTGCATCGCCACGAAGATTGTCGCGATTGCACATTCTGACTTCTCGCAGCTGAGTTGCTGTTTCTTTGTGTTTGGTAATGAGGGAGTTAATTTTACCTAGCTCTTTGCTAAGACTAGGTCCAGCCTCGCCCGGCTGCTTTTGATTATGTTCTAATTAGCTTCCTTTATATAGCTGCCAGTCTGCTGGTTAGATGCCGGTGAAAGCATTCATACAGACTGCAGATAGGATCGGTTCTGAGAAGACTTAAGCTAAGAGCTCCTTTGTTGTTTCTCCTCTTCTTGCTTATAGTTTATCTCCTAGACCTTTGGTGTTCCCTCTGTGTTTAAATGTTGTATGCAAGACAGTATTTACTTTATCCCCTGTCTGTCTCGTTTGTCTATACTGTTTGTTAACCTTTACCTGTCCATTCCCTATGGTGGTAATCAGGGTCCTTCTAAGGACTAGATTACAGTTGTCAGGGATTTATAGGAGACAGGGTTTACGCTGGCGGCCTGGACCTCTGTACCATTAACAGTACCTCCAGGTAGAGGGACTAGTCAGGACCCCAGTTTAGGGTCAGCATAGACCCCGGTCCACCTCTAGCCAGAGACAGCGTGAAAAGGATTCAGTATTCACCCACAGGATATTATGTCAGTGTAAGGTTCTATGTATATATTCCTGAAACTCAGTTTGTTCGTCAGCCATTTTACTTTCTGTCTTGCTGCAGCTATCTTGCCCTCAGTCAAAATGGAGTTTCCAGCTTGCATGTTCCCGCCCTGATTCTCTCCTTTGCTTCTTAAGCAGCCACAGCTGAGCAATCAGTGCTTCAGAATCTAGCCTGCAGTGAACCTGTGACTTGACTCCTGTAAGCCTTGGACCTTGTACTCCAGCTATTCCTACTGAGGAACTCTGAAGCACTTGTGGACTCTGAACCCTGCTCTTTGAAAGACCCACGTTTGCATGGACTTACGGTAACAGAGAAGAAGATCCTGAATCTGTATTGGAGAGTGATTGCTGAGCTTGGATTACTCTGGCCTGCTGTGTCTCCTGTTTCTGTGTCTGCAAACTGTGTGACTATTTCTGCCAACTTGTATGAAGTAATACAGGACTTTTCTATATCAAACCTGTGACTCCTGTGTTTTCATCGCACCCAAGCACAAGACGCTATATGAACTGTACTACATACATTACAAGATTCTGAAGCCAAAACGTTAGTGTCTGCTGGGTCTGGAAGGCTGTGTCTGCTGTACTGTGGATATCAGACGTCCGGTTGTACTTTCTGTGATGACAGTGGTTGTGACTTCTCACAACCATTCCAGATGTCTGGTTGAAACTTTCTGTGATGATAGTGGTTGTGACTCCTCACAACCATTCCAGGTGAGCAGTTCCCTTAATTTTTTTTTTCTCTCTTTCAGTGTTGCCACAGGTGAACACTATTGTTTTTTTTTTTCTCTCCTCTTCTTCCAGTAATCCTGTCTTAAAAGATCTGGAAAATGGAGGCCCGCATAAAGGAACTTTGCGGAGTGACTGATAATATCCTTGCAGATTTGCAGAATATAAAGACCCGTTTTTACAAATCTACAGGACCTCAATAACCACAATTTGCAAGTGGTTGGACAGACTACCCAGGATTTGCGAGCCAGGATTGAGGTTTTAGAGGGGCGAGTCCAGGCTCCTGCCGTAGCCCCGAGTGCTGGGATTCCCAAGTTGCCCCCTTTTCGTTTTGGCGGTGAACGTGAGAAATTCAGGGGATTTATTAATCAATGCAATCTTTTTTTTTCTGCACATGCTTCACAATTTCCCACTGAACGATCTAAGGTGCTTACTATAATTATGTTGCTTACCAACAAGGCTTTAATGTGGGCAAACCCTCTGATTGAGACTGAGGATGATTGTTTGAATCACCTTGATGATTTTATTTCAGCGATGGGGCAGGTGTTTGATGACCCCAATCGAGGTGCAACAGCTGAAGCAGCCATGTTAGCTTTGCGCCAAGGTAAGCACTCGGTAGCTGAATATGCCTTGGATTTCAGGAGATGGGCCCTTGATACCACCTGGGACAGTTCCACCAAAAAATCTATTTTTCGAAAGGGGTTATCTCCACTGATTAAGGATGAACTTGCTCGTGCCGACCCTCCCACTGCGTTAGGTGACTTTATTAACTACTGCATCCGTATTGATACTCGTCTGACTGAACGCAGGCAAGAGAGATGGTTCGAAAGCAATCGTACTAACCTTTTCCTACCTTCCTCTCCAGCTAAGGAACCTTTGAGTAGGATTACACGGGAACCTGAACCTGAACCCATGCAGGTAGACTCTTTACAACGACGGGTTAGTGATGCACGCAAGGAACATCGTTTTAAGGAGAATCTATGTTTCTATTGTGGTAAGTCAGGGCACTTCATTATAAACTGCCCCAGCCGTTCTTGTAAGACTACTGCAGCACTCATTCATTGTGAGTGTTGCGAGAGGGGATCTGTCAGGTCCGAGCCTCAGGCTCCAGAGAGATCTGCAGCAACAGATCTTGATTTCTCGGACTTAAACTCCGTTACCTCTGAGGACGTTGACTGTGTAAACGCTGCCATTTTTCAAGTTTCCTCAGCGGTGTCCCAGCTGAGTTGTAAGAAAAACAATTCTCATGCTTTCTTTCCATCAAACTCTGGGTTGACTCAGCTTGGGTGTCTAGCTCTGCTATGATCGACTCAGGGGCAAGTGGAAATTTTATGGATGTCTCCTTTGCTCTGAAACAGGGAATACGTTCAGTGAAGAAGGCTACTCCAGTACAGATGGAAACTGTGGATGGCTCCCTGCTGACCTCTGGACCAGTGGATCAGGAAACAGAGCCTTTGAGGGTTCTTATGGGTAAAGATCATCAAGAGAAACTGTCCTTTATGCTTATCTCTTCTCCCCACTTTCCCATTATTCTAGGGCTACCATGGCTGCAGGCTCAGAATCCTACCATTAACTGGGAGACCAAGGAATTACACTTTCCAGAGAAACAGATGAGTCCAAAAGTTTCAGCTTGCTCTGTTCCTAAAGGAATCATGTCAGTCCCTGAACTACCAGCTGTATACCAGGACTATGTGGATTTATGTGACAAGAAGAACGCTGACCAGCTTCCTCCTCACCGTCCATATGATTGTCCAATTGAATTATTGCCTGGAGCAGAGATACCTTTTGGTAAGATCTACCCCCTGGCGGGGCCCGAGCTAAAGGCTTTAAAGGATTACATAGATGAAAATCTAGCCAAGGGCTTCATACGCCCCTCTTCATCTCCTGCAGGTGCACCCATCTTCTTTGTAAAGAAGAAAGATGGATCTCTGAGACCATGCGTAGACTATAGGGAACTCAATAAGGTTACTATTAGAAACCGTTATCCATTGCCTTTAATCCCTGAGTTATTGGAGAGAGTGCGACATGCCAAAATTTTTTCTAAACTAGATCTTCGTGGGGCTTATAACTTAGTCCGTATTAGACCTGGGGATGAATGGAAGACTGCATTCAGGTCACGCTATGGACACTTTGAATATCTAGTTATGCCTTTGGTCTGAGTACCGCCCCAGCCACTTTCCAACACTTGGTGAATGACATCTTCAGGGATCTCCTAGATACATTCGTGGTAATTTATTTGGATGATATTCTAATTTTTTCTAACTCCACAGAGGAACATCATGGACATGTGAGAATGGTCTTGGAACGTCTAAGACAAAATCATCTTTACATCAAACTTGAAAAGTGTGAATTCCATAGGACCGAAATTCAATTTCTGGGGTATGTACTGTCTACACAAGGAATTAGTATGGATGGAAGCAAAACCCAAGCCATCAAGGATTGGCCAAGTCCTAGAAATGTGAAGGAGGTACAGCGCTTCATCGGGTTTGCCAACTTCTATAGACGTTTCATTAGAAATTTCTCTGAGGTAGTGTCACCTATCACTCAACTTACCCGGAAAGAGTCTAGGTTTTCCTGGACTCCCCAAGCCCAGGAAGAATTTTCCCATCTAAAAGATAAATTTACCACTGCACCTATCCTAGTACATCCCAACCCCGAGCTTGCCTTCATAATAGAGGTGGATGCTTCAGACTGTGCCGTTGGAGCTATACTCTCTCAGAGAACAGGTGAGAAGAATGTCTTGCATCCCTGTGCCTTCTTTTCCCAGCAGTTGTCTTCGGCTGAGAGGAACTACGATGTGGGCAATAGAGAGTTGTTGGCCATTATTGCCGCCTTCAAAGAATGGAGACACCTTCTTCAGGGAGCTGCACAGCAAATAGTCGTCCTGACAGACCATCGTAACCTTGAGTTTATCAGGTCGGCTAAGTGCCTGACTCCTCGCCAGGCTCGCTGGAATCTTTTCTTAAACCAATTTAATTTTATCATCTCTTATAGACCAGGATCGCGCAATGGAAAGGCTGATGCACTCTCTAGGATTTACTCAGCAGAGACACGTCCAATTACTCCTCCTAAGACTATTCTTCCTGACTCTAGATTCCTAGGAGTAATTCATAATCAAGACCTACTTAAGGACATCAAGGAAGCATACCATGCGGATTCCTTTTTGGCACAACCCCCAAGGGACGTAAGTCTTGTCTTTAAGAATAGTGTGTGGATTCAGGGACAACGTCTGTATATTCCTGAAACAGTCAGATTAAGAGTATTGCAACTCATTCACGATTCCAAGATAGCTGGGCATAGAGGAATTCTAAAGACACAGGAATTTCTTTCTCGTTTCTTTTGGTGGCCCACTTGCAGGAAGGATGTTTTGAATTATGTCACTTCATGTGAGGTCTGTGCAAGATGCAAAACACCTCGCTCCTCACCAACTGGTCTGTTACAGCCTCTTCCCACCCCGTCCCGCCCGTGGGGATCCATTTCTATGGACTTCATTGTGGAGTTACCAACCTCTCAGGGGAAGAACACCATTCTAGTGGTGGTTGACCGTCTAACAAAGGCAGCTCATTTTATCCCTTGTGTCGGCTTACCCACTGCAAAACAGACATCAGATTTGATGATTAAAGATGTGTTTCGCTTACATGGAGTACCGGATGAGGTTATTTCGGATCGAGGGGTGCAATTCACTTCTAGGTTTTGGCAAAATTTCTGTGCAGCATTGGACATTAAAGTAAACCTTTCTTCTGCTTTTCATCCCCAGACTAATGGACAGACCGAACGAACCAATCAAACCCTGGAGCAGTATCTCCGCTGCTTTATCTGCCATCTACAGGATGATTGGGTGGATCTACTTCCATTAGCTGAGTTCTCGTATAACAACTCTCAGAGTGCCTCCACTAAACAGTCTCCTTTTTACTCTAATCTAGGTTATCATCCTAACATTCTACCACGATTTCCCATAGAAACGCCTTTACCAGCAGTGGCTGAAAGAATCACGTCTTTACAGAAGAATATGGATCTTCTAAAGGAAAATCTGGAATCGGCTCAAGAAAGGTACAAGAAAGCAGCAGATAAATTTCGTAAACCTGCACCAGCTTTCAAGGTAGGAGACTTGGTCTGGCTGTCAACCAGAAATCTTAAGTTAAGGATTCCATCGTCTAAGTTGGGACATAAGTACATTGGACCCTATAAAATCAGTAAAATTATAAGTGCCGTTGCTTGTCGTCTTCAACTGCCCAGAACTATGAGAATCCACCCTGTCTTTCATGTATCCCTACTAAAGGCTGCGACACCCAATACGTTTCCTGGACGTTCCTCTCCTTGCCCTGACCCAGTGCTAGTCGATGGTCAGGAAGAATTTGTGGTGGAAAGGATTTTAGATTCCAGGTTATATAGAAATCAGTTACAATATCTGATTAAATGGCAGGGCTACCCAGTGGAGGACAACTCATGGGAACCGGTCAATAACGTTAATGCTCCTCGCTTGCTCCGTCAGTTTCATCAGAGGTACCCACACAAGCCTGGTCTGAGGTCATCCGGAGGTTGTCCTTAAGGGGGGAGTAATGTAAGGTTCTATGTATATATTCCTGAAACTCAGTTTGTTCGTCAGCCATTTTACTTTCTGTCTTGCTGCAGCTATCTTGCCCTCAGTCAAAATGGAGTTTCCAGCTTGCATGTTCCCGCCCTGATTCTCTCCTTTGCTTCTTAAGCAGCCACAGCTGAGCAATCAGTGCTTCAGAATCTAGCCTGCAGTGAACCTGTGACTTGACTCCTGTAAGCCTTGGACCTTGTACTCCAGCTATTCCTACTGAGGAACTCTGAAGCACTTGTGGACTCTGAACCCTGCTCTTTGAAAGACCCACGTTTGCATGGACTTACGGTAACAGAGAAGAAGATCCTGAATCTGTATTGGAGAGTGATTGCTGAGCTTGGATTACTCTGGCCTGCTGTGTCTCCTGTTTCTGTGTCTGCAAACTGTGTGACTATTTCTGCCAACTTGTATGAAGTAATACAGGACTTTTCTATATCAAACCTGTGACTCCTGTGTTTTCATCGCACCCAAGCACAAGACGCTATATGAACTGTACTACATACATTACAGTCAGGTAATACTATGCTATATATACATGTTAATGTTACCTATTTATATGTTATATAGAATGTTGTCCCACTTGATAGATTACTGACATTATTGATATATATATCTGCTAGACAGCGTGACATTTTCACCGGCCATACTAAAGATTCTCCCCAGCTACCATGGATCCAGTAGCCCAGCTTGCCCTGCAGTTACAGAGGTTGTCCATGGAGCTTACGGACATTAAGTCCAAGGTTTTGTCCCCCCCGGAGCAAACCAGATCTGAACCTAAGGTTGCTCTCCCGGACAGGTTCACTGGTGGGCGGGACAAATTTTTTACCTTCCGGGAGGCATGTAAATTGTACTTTCGGCTACGGCCTCGGTCATCGGGGAGTGAGGAGCAGAGGGTGGGAATTGTCATCTCGCTCTTACAAGGGGACCCTCAATCCTGGGCTTTCTCTCTTCCTCCGGGCTCCCCGGCCCCCAGTCAGTAGATCGATTTTTTGCTGCCCTGGGGCTGGTGTATGATGACCCGGATCGGGTCTCCCTTGCTGAAACGAAGTTACGTAGGATACAGCAGGGAGATCGTCCGGCGGAGGAATTTTCTTCTGAGTTCCGTAGATGGGCCACAGATACTCAGTGGAATGACCCAGCTCTTAGGAGCCAGTTTTGTCAAGGGTTATCTGACAAATTAAAAGATGTTTTGGCTCAGTATGATTCTCCCCCGTCACTGGAGGCTGCTATGGCCCTTGCTATTCGTATTGATAGACGGCTTCGGGGAGGTGCGAGGTAACTCCGCCCCCTGTTATTACTCCACCCACTACTAAAGTCCCTTATATGGAGGTTCCCCTGGTCTGTTCTGAGGAACCTATGCAGTTGGGTGGGACATCATTTTGTAGGAGGGAATCGGCGGTGCGCCGCAAGACAAGAAGGTGTTTCTTCTGCGGGAGAGAGGGACATTTTGTTGGGGGGTGTCCCTCCCGTGCCTCATTGAGCAAAAAAGTCACCGAAAAACTGTTAATCCCAGGTTGTGTGGTGGACGACAACCTGGGAGTAGGTATTTCGTCCCCAGGTCCGTCTCAATTTCTCGTGCCTGCGGAGGTGGTGGTTGGTGCGAGAGTTGAGAGGATTTCTGTTCTTCTTGATAGTGGGTCTGGGGCTAATATGGTGGACGCTCGGTTTGCCCAGGTGCAAGGTATGCAACTGAGTGTATTGGCCAAACCGATCCCTATACTTTCTATTGACGCCAGACCTTCGGTCAAGGTAGCTTTGTACAAGCTGTTCATAACATAGACCTTCGAGTAGGGGCAATACATAAAGAACAGTTGTCTTGTTATGTGTTGGAGGGTCTTCCTACTCCTATTGTGTTGGGACTTCCTTGGTTGGCTAAACATAACCCAGTGATTGATTGGCAATCCAGAAAGATAAGCCAGTGGGGTGAATTTTGCAAGAATAACTGCATGAACACGGTCATCGGTGCGGTCGTGCCTAGGACTTTGCCTCCTTTTCTGGAGGACTTTGGGGAGATGTTCTCAGAGGAGGGGTGTCAAAAGTTACCTCCTCATCGCACGTATGACTGCTCAATAAAATTGACTCCTGATGCCTTATCTCGTAGTTTCCCAGGGGCCGGAAAGACGGATGACCCGGTTCCTATCCTTCAGGAAGGAGTGGTGGTGTCGGCTGTGTGCTCTGAGCTTGAGGAGGAGGTGTTGGAGGCTCAGGGGGACGCCCCTGTAGGACCTCCAGGGAGACTGTTTGTTCCTAATCAGTTAAGACAAAAAGTTATCGAGGCACATCATAGTTCTGCTTTAGCAGGACATCCAGGGAGTAAAGCAACTGTGGATCTCCTTTCTCGCCGGTTTTGGTGGCCTAACTTAAATAAAGAGGTAATAACTTTTGTCGCGTCCTGTGGAGTTTGTGCTCGCTCTAAGACCCCACATACCCGTCCATCTGGGGTTCCTGAGGAGGAACGATTCTCGTCGTCACTTGCTTCAGTTTGGAGAGGAGTGCTGAATGGTCTCAGTGCTATGGGGAATTGTTTCAAGCGGAGGTCTGATAGGAGGAGAGTGTCTGGTCCGGACCTAGGTGTGAACGATCTGGTGTGGTTGTCTACCAAGAATATAAAACGCAAAGTTCCCTCCTGGAAACTGGGTCCCAGGTTCATCGGTCCATACAGGATCAGTTCTATAATTAATCCTGTGGCATTTCGTCTGGACCTCCCTCCTACGTTTAAAATCCATAATGTATTCCACAAATCGTTGCTTAAGAGGTACGTGGCGCCAGTTATACCGTCACTTCTACCTCCTCCTCCAGTGGTGGTCAATGGTAACTTAGAATTTCAAGTGTGGAAGATCATTGACTCACGTCTGAATCGCCGGTCCCTTCAGTATTTGGTTCATTGGAAGGGATATGGTCCTGAGGAGAGGACGTGGGTCTCTGCGTCTGAGATTAATGCAGATCGATTGGTTCGGACCTTCCACACGACTTACCCGGACAGACCTGGCCCTGAGGGTCCGGAGGCCCCTCGTAGAAGGGGGGGTACTGTCATGGGTGCATCGCCACGAAGATTCGTGAAGTCGCGATTGCACATTCTGACTTCTCGCAGCTGAGTTGCTGTTTCTTTGTGTTTGGTAATGAGGGAGTTAATTTTACCTAGCTCTTTGCTAAGACTAGGTCCAGCCTCGCCCGGCTGCTTTTGATTATGTTCTAATTAGCTTCCTTTATATAGCTGCCAGTCTGCTGGTTAGATTCCGGTGAAAGCATTCATACAGACTGCAGATAGGATCGGTTCTGAGAAGACTTAAGCTAAGAGCTCCTTTGTTGTTTTTCCTCTTCTTGCTTATAGTTTATCTCCTAGACCTTTGGTGTTCCCTCTGTGTTTAAATGTTGTATGCAAGACAGTATTTACTTTATCCCCTGTCTGTCTCGTTTGTCTATACTGTTTGTTAACCTTTACCTGTCCATTCCCTATGGTGGTAATCAGGGGCCTTCTAAGGACTAGATTACAGTGGTCAGGGATTTATAGGAGACAGGGTTTACGCTGGCGGCCTGGACCTCTGTACCATTAACAGTACCTCCAGGTAGAGGGACTAGTCAGGACCCCAGTTTAGGGTCAGCATAGACCCCGGTCCACCTCTAGCCAGAGACAGCGTGAAAAGGATTCAGTATTCACCCACAGGATATTATGTCAGGTAATACTATGCTATATATACATGTTAATGTTACCTATTTATATGTTATATAGAATGTTGTCCCACTTGATAGATTACTGACATTATTGATATATATATCTGCTAGACAGCGTGACAGTATGATGTCACTGCTATTCTGTCCCCGGGGCCTGTGGCTGTAAATATGGCTCTGTGAGATGCCGGATCTCTTTCACCTTACTTACAATTGGCGACGATCGCAGATAGCTTAACTCAGCTTGCGGCACACATGTTATGAAGAATCCAGAAGAGACTTTGATTTCTTTAAGAATTCTTGTTGAATGCATACAAACAGCAGCAGGTAAAAAAGACTTTTTTCAGACAGACTGAAAACACATGTGATTCTGATAAAATCAAGATGGAGAATGAAACACAGGAGAAAGAAGAAGGAAATGACATCACACCAGAAGAGGGAGACAGAGAGACAGAAGGGACAAACTTGATGTAAAGGGAGGATTTCAGCTATGCAAACACAGGGACACATAGCAACAGTAAACAATATGAGAGACTGCAATACAGCATGTAAATACACAGGACAGTCTGTAAAATGTCTCATTCATGGGACATAACACTCCCCGTCTGAAATCTATAGATTTCATAATTTTATGATGTCCACTGGAGATGTCACTGTAGACCTGAAAGACAAAAGGAAAAAACAAGCATGCAGGTAATAACAACAACAGTTGAAGTCAATTGGCATGGTCCAATGTTCAGTTGGAGGCATGAAGTCCTCAACAGCGTAATAGTCCAAGTCCAAACGAAAACCGATCTTCGGATTGGGGAAGCCGCAACGTGCAAACACTTCCACCAACCCAATAATCCGCTGGAGAAAGTTAAAATATTACAATGTTCCAACACAGCTGGAGGAGTATATGGCGGTAGGCTCCCCGCCGTGAGCTGAGTTCAGAGACAGAGACGAAGCTAAGATCATCTGACTCCTGCTCGAAGGAGCCAGCAGATGATTCGCCTGAAATGTATGTCAGCAGATAGGATGGCTGACCAGCTGAAAGGATGTCCAGGGTAAAGAGAGCTCAGCTTCTGTACCTTTTTGCCGGTTTCTGAAGCGCTGGGAGAGGCTCCTGCAGCTGTAGTCTTCGTAGACACGTCGTAGGAAAGGTAGACTTGTCTCTTGATGATGGTTGAAAGAGTCTTTACAGAACTACGGGGCAGGACTTGTTGTAAGGCCTTTAGAGACTTCTTCGCCGTCTCCCATCTTTGCTGTCTCTGAGATGGTAGCATAGTGTTCCCGTTGATATCCGAAGTAGCAAGCTGTCTGTGGTACCCTGCCTAGAACTGCGATGGGTGTCTTAAACCCGAGAGGACCATCGATGCTGTTTTCAACAGGCGAGGCTCCTCGTTCGATAGCAAGTTCCTTACAGGGTGATGCTTGGGAAGTGAACGTGTCTTGTTCAACATCCGCCAGTGAGCTGAGGCTGAATTGCGTGGGGAAAACGCTGACACCATCGGTCAGAGGTAGGCTGTTGAGAGAGGGGCGCTCACTTTAAGCACTGAAGTCTAGCATGGCTTCGGTTTGACCAGGCTTGTGATGGAGATGGGTATCAAAGGTTGGGAACTTAGCAGTTACTTGCTCTGGATCCCTTGGCAACTTAGTCTTTGCTGGAAGAGAAGGTGAGGGAGCTACCCAGCTGTTATAGTTGTCTTCGGTGGGTTTGATGCTCATGACCCTGATGATCACTTTGTCTCCCTCTGTAGGTAATGAGTTGTTGTCCTTGGTTGAAGGATCGAATGCTGTTATCTCGAGGTTGTAGTCTCGAGGATAAAGCGGACTTGAAATATCGAATGGTTGCCGTTGACACGTAGTGTCATTTGACTTCTCCTTCATCCATTGGTGACGTGAGTATGACAGGGAGGACAAGTCGTTGTCAGCTGACGTAATAACGGTTTTGTAAGAGGAGATGTCGTTCTGATTCTTTGTCTGGTCACTACAGACATTGCCAATGATGACCCAGCCCAGCTCGAGGCGCTGGGCATATGGTTCATTGAGTAGTCCGTGGATTTGTTGACGCATCTTGTGCAGTCGTATAATGTCTCTGCCGAGGAGAATTAGGATGTTTGCCTTATCGTCCAGGGGTGGCATCTCTTTAGCTATCATTCTGAGATGAGGATGTGTGTCGACCCGCCACCACAATTGTGGATTACCAGGGCAATGGGGTACTCAGAGCCGAGCCCATGGAAGTCTATGGGGATGTCACAGGTAGCGGTGGCTCGGTCTGTGGCCCTGGCGGTCTGGCGTATGTTGGGGGAATATTTACAGGGGATAGATATATTTACAGTTCGTGACGCCACCTGTAGTCTCTGGTAATTTGTACCAGCGCTGCTGTAGATCTCTGAGGGGATGGTGAGGCAGCTAGATGTCGGGTCCCCTACAGGTGGGACTTTTCCCTCAGGTCGATGGTTATGGTGGGGTTGTGCAGGCATGCAATTAAATAACTCAGTCTCACACCGTCAGCGTCTTTCCATACCTTTTACTTGTAAGATGGTAAGGCAGGTCCCAGGGAGGCTGATCCAATGGAGGATGTGTTTTGAGTTAGCAGCTGGACAAGTTAGGGGCCTCCTTTACTTTCACAATGATGAGTCCAACCAGCATAAAGCGTAGTTCCCTCTATAACTCCAGCTATTCCAAAGCTGTACTGCCCGGTCAGTTTTGTGGTCGGAGCCTTCCTGTGATGAAACTAGGTTCTTCTATGCTTGGCCTAGCTCAAAGTTCCTATTCCACCTGACCCCAGTTACGTACCGACACTCCAAGGGCTGCTTGCTGTTACCTAAGGTCCAGTAAGCCTCTGGTCTTTCTACCACTATGCGTGAAGCTATAGTGATGCTTCGGTCTCCAGTGACCGGTGACAATGTGCAGGACTTCTCCAATCCTATAGCACTCAGAATTTCTACCACTGTGCCTTTCGCCTTGTCCGCGCTTGTAGCATAAGCATTCCTCACTTCAAAGGTTATATAAGTCAGTCCCTTTCTTAACTTCTTTCTTGAGCTTGTTGCTAGACTCTCAGTAATCCTCTAGGCAGGAGCACGTCTCTGAACCTTTCACTGTCCTTGGGACAGGAGACTGAAGTATATCTGCAACTCACTCCTCTCTCTTACTGCACAGACTGCACTTCCTGACTCCTTCGAGTCCAGGCTAGACTGACTTGTCTCTGCTGTCCGAAGACAGGAAACAGACTGACTTCTGCTGCATGTGACTAGACTATATACCTGTGGGCGTGTCTAAGTGTGTTGGAATGAATGTTCATTGAGCATTAAAACTGCTATCTCTCCACACATCCTCCAGGGTACTGCGTGTGCCTTCACACCAGGGCTACACAGATGCTGAAGAGCGACTTCTGGTGTTGGGATTTCTTCCCTATTGAATGGTATTTGGTTACACTCTACAAGCGTGGGTAGTGGTATCTCCGTGGCGCCTTTCTCGAGAGAAGTTATTATGAGGCCACTGGCCCTTCTTCCAGAGGTTTGTAAAACGCCGCTGCAGGTGCCCAAGGTGTAGGGATAGACGTCTCCTTTTAAGCCAAACAAGTCAAAGAGTTCTGACCTGGCTAATGATTTGTTGCTCTGGTCATCCAGGCTAACGTACACCTTGACTGCCTTCTCTGGATGGCCCTTGGGATACACCCATGTGTAATACTATTGTAGGAACTCGAGGATTCTGATAGCGTGGGGCAATGAACAATCAGAGACGGGTTTCTTTGAATGCAAATAATGTATTTGTGAAACAGCAAAACACCCAAAAACAATATTCAAACAACCCGTAGTGACATGCAATGAGTCCATATATATATACACAAGTCCAGTTATATGAATCCGGATATATAAGTCTTTGAACCTCTATAGCGAGGGTGGTAAAGTTCTTACGACGGAGTCCTCACACAAATGTGACCACAAGGTAAGTCTGATGCACAGATAACGTGGCTGGATTTACACACTGCTGGTGTGTGAAGAGTCAGATCCAGGTATGCAGAAAACACAGGGAGGTCCAGGAACAAGTTAATCTCAGTTGTGGCTTAATTCAGTGAAGTCCAACAACAAGTTCATATGTCAGTAAGGTTCCAGTAACAGTTCCAACAGCTCTCACCAGAGGTAATGCACAAAGGGTTAAACAGCAACAGTTCAGAAACACAGTTCTTATCAGATGGAGTGAACCAAGGGTTAAATTCCCAAGTCAACAGTTTAGTGATAACACAGTACTTTGTGCAACTTACATATGCAGAGAATGTCCAGAGCCATGGGTAGAAGCTGCTGTGGCTGAGAAACACCTGAAGATAAGGCTATGCACTTTCCTGGTAAACACACAAAAGATCTGTGAGGAACAAAGCAGCTGGGTTGCAGGGAAACGGAAGCAGAATATTCCAGCAGTGAAGCCAGCACCTGAGCCAGGCTTTAAACAAACGAACAGGAAGTAGGGCACACAAAACAGCAAACTCCATCTTAACAAAGGGCAAAATCATTGACAAAGTTACCTAGAAAACCCGGAATACTGACATTACTCCCCCCCTAAAGACGGCCTCCGGACGGTCCTGGACCAGGCCTGTCCGGGTATCTCCGATGAAACTGAGCAATCTTCAGAGGCGCATTGATGTTACTTACTGGTTCCCAAGAATCATTTTCAGGAGAGTAACCTTGCCATCTAACTAGATACTGAAGCCGGTTTCTATGAAGTCTCGAATTAACAATATCCTGTACCACGAATTGTTCTTCGCCATCAACCAACACTGGTGGAGGGGGAGGTACGATACGTCCCTGAAACGTGTTAGGAGAGACTGGTTTTAATAAGGAAACATGAAATACTGGGTGTACCTTTAAAGTCCGTGGTAGCTTCAACCGACAGGCAACAGAGCTCACAATCCCAGTGATCTTGAATGGACCGATGAATTTCTGTCCCAGTTTCTGCGAAGGAACACCCAATTTTAGATTCTTGGTGGACAACCAAACTGAGTCTCCTACCTTATACATAGGTGCTGGTTTCCGGAATCTATCGGCCGACTTCTTGTAACGCTCCTGTGCTGTGGTCAGGGAGTCCTTCAAAACTTCAAGATTACGTTGCAACGCCGTCACTCTGTCTTCAACCGCTGGTACCGAAATCGTAACCGGAGACCTAGGCAAAATACTTGGATGATAACCCAGGTTGGCAAAAAAAGGCGTTACCTTCGTGGAACTGCTTTGGGAGTTGTTGTACGAAAATTCCGCTAGAGGAAGTAGCTTCAGCCAATCGTCCTGCAAATGACTGACGTAACAGCGTAGATATTGCTCCAAGGTTTGATTTGTCCGTTCGGTCTGCCCGTTGGTCTGAGGATGGTATGCAGAAGACAAGCAAACATTAATGTGGAGCGCAGAACAAAATCCTTTCCAAAATCTAGAGGTAAATTGTATTCCCCGGTCAGAAATGATGTCATCTGGTACCCCATGCAGCCGGAAAATGTTCTGGATAACTAGATCTACTGTCTCTGTAGCTGAGGGAAGACCAGCACACGGAATGAAATGAGCAGCTTTCGTTAAACGATCTACTACCACCAAAATAGTATTTTTACCACCAGAGGTGGGTAACTCCACAATAAAGTCCATCGAAATAGACCCCCAAGGGCGAGACGGTACAGGTAGCGGTTTAAGAAGACCAGTAGGTGAAACGCGAGGAACCTTGTACCGGGCACAAACTTCACAAGAGCGGACATAGTCATTCACATCCTTCAAGCAGGTAGGCCACCAAAAAAAACGAGTTAACAATTCCTGCGTCTTCTGTACCCCCCTATGACCAGCCAATTTAGAGTCGTGGACCAATTTGAGAACTCGAAGTCTTACAGCCTCTGGGACATAAATACATCGATCTCTAAGCCACACACCATTCCGAAGGACAAGATTCACATTGTCAGGTGGAGCTGCAAGAAATACGTCACCGTCATAGGCCAGCTTGATCTCCTGCCACAAGTCCCGGTTCCGGAGCACTCCAACGAAATTGGCCTCCGACAAGATGGTCTTCGACGGGGTCCCAGGCACGGAATCCACGGTATGGATTCGGGATAATGCGTCAGCTTTCCCATTACGTGAACCTGGGCGGTACGAAATAATAAAATTAAACTGGTTCAAGAACAAACTCCACCTAGCTTGTCGAGGAGAAAGACACCTGGCAGACTTAAGGAATTCCAAATTGCGATGATCCGTGAGTACTACTACCTGCTGAGTTGCCCCCTGCAAATGGTGTCTCCATTCCTTAAAGGCAGAAATAATTGCCAAAAGTTCCTTATCTGCCACATCATAGTTAAGTTCTGCAGAAGATAACCTACGAGAGAAGAAGGCACACGGGTGCAGCAAACCTTTGTCTCCGGTACGTTGTGAGAGGATAGCTCCCAATGCACAGTCAGACGCGTCCACCTCCACGATAAAAGGCTGTGCAGGATCCGGATGCATCAATATTGGAGCCGTGGTAAAACAACCCTTCAGGCGATCAAAGGCTTCCTGAGCTTGCGAAGACCATTCAAACTTCTTCCCCTTCTTGGTGAGGAGAGTGATGGGACGGACAATTTCTGAAAAATTTCGGATAAACCGTCTATAAAAGTTAGCAAAGCCAATGAATCGTTGTACCTCCTTAATGTTTCCTGGTACCGGCCAGTCCAAGATTGCCTGGATCTTGCTGGACTCCATATTCAATCCCTGAGGCGAGATAACATAGCCTAAAAATTGAATTTCAGAACAATGGAACTCACACTTTTCGAGTTTGATGTACAAATGATTATCTCTCAAACGTCTAAGTACGGTCTTGACATGTTCCTGATGTTCCTGTAAGGAGTCAGAAAAGATTAAGATGTCATCAAGGTAAATTACCACATATTGGTCCAATAAATCCCTGAAAATGTCGTTGGCTAAATGTTGAAAAGCAGCAGGAGCGTTACAGAGTCCGAATGGCATCACCAAATATTCAAAATGTCCATACCGGCATCTAAAAGCTGTCTTCCATTCGTCTCCGGGCCGTATACGGAGTAAATTATATGCCCCACGAAGATCTAATTTGGTAAATACCTTGGCCTGGCGAACTCTTTCCAACAATTCTGGAATTAGGGGCAACGGGTACCTGTTACGAATGGTTACCTTATTTAACTCCCGGTAGTCAATGCAGGGTCTTAGAGTACCATCCTTCTTCTTTACAAAGAATATTGGAGCTCCCGCTGGTGAAGAAGATGGTCGGATAAACCCCTTGGCTAAATTCTCATCTATATACTCTCGTAAAGATTTTAATTCCGGAGCCGCCAACGGGTAAACATGGCCGAAAGGAATCGCTGCTCCAGGAAGCAATTCTATGGGGCAGTCATACGGTCTATGTGGGGGAAGTTGATCTGCCTTCCTTTTATCACAAATGTCTGAGAATTCCTGATATATCAGAGGGAGAGTAGGTACCTGTATCACCTCTTCCAAGTTCTGGGTAACTGGAGCCGCTACAGTTGGACTGATGGTAGAACTGCACTTCGGGAGAAAGGTTATCTCCTTGGTTTCCCAATTGATGATTGGATTTTGTGACCGTAACCAGGGAATTCCTAAAATTACAGGAAAATGAGGAGAAGATATTAACATGAATGAAAGTGTTTCTTGATGGTCTGGTTCCATCTTACACTCCAGAGGCACTGTCTCCCGATCTACTGGTCCAGAAACTAATGGGGAACCATCCACCGTTTCCATAGTGATTGGTGAAGCTCTTAGTTGTGTCTTTATACCATGTTCCTTTGCAAAAGAAGAATCCATGAAATTCCCACCTGCTCCAGAGTCTATCATGGCAGAACTTGATATCCACTGTTCCTCCCACTGAATCTGTATAGGAAGAGAACAATGTGAATATTTCTCCCCTTGATCTTTAGGGGAAGTCGGCATCAGTATTGGGGGAAAAACCGCATCTAGATGTAGACTGGTTTCCGAAACTTCAGACTCAGCGTCTGTGTTATCATAATCCCCTACTACCGCCAACACCTTGTTGGGTCGCCTAGGACATTTAGGACAATTGATGAGGAAATGGTCCGATTGACCACAATAGAAACATAAGCGCTCACGGAGACGGTGTTCGCGGCGTTCATTATTCTCACGTCTCTGCAGTGAGTCCACCTGCATAGGCACCTCCTCAGCCTCTCGCGGGTTTTTGCCTGTGGTTTCCCTGGACGGAAGAGAGTAATTAGTAATGCGATTTACAGCGGCCCATTTTTCTTGTCTGCGTTCAGTTAAACGGATATCAATACGTACACAGTGCTGTATAAACAATTCAAACTCCTGTGGAGACTCTGAACGAGCTAGCTCATCCTTGATTGCATTTGACAAACCTTTTCTAAAGATTGGTAATAAAGCATTGTTTTCCCACTGGGTGTCCACCACTAACCTTTTAAATTCAGTAACATATTCTATGACTGACTGTTTCCCCTGGCGTAAGGAAAGCAAGGCAGATTCAGCGGTAGCACGGTGGTTGGGATCGTCGAACATTTGCGCCATGGCTGCAAGAAAATTGTCCAAATTATTTAGACGGGTATCATGACTTTCAACCATAGGATTTGCCCAAGCCAGTGCACGTGATGTCAACAACATAATAATACATAGAACCTTAGATCTATCAGACCGGTAGTAGGAGGCATGTACATCAAAAAATAATATACATTGATTAACAAACCCACGGAATTGACTTCGGTCACCATTAAAACGGAATGGAGGCAATTTGGGCATACTGGTGGATGAGGTAGGCTCAGTAGGTAAGGCCTCCAGGACTCCTAACCTAGAACGTAGATCTTGGAGAGCCTGACCAAACCCCTGTGCATTGTGGTTAACCCGAGACTCCAAGTCTCTAATCTGATTGAGTGCAGCCGCCACCTCCTGCTGCAAGGAGTTAACTATGGTGAACAATTTGTCTGCCCGTGTCTCCGTCATTGCCCCAGCAGAATCCTCTTTTTTAGGCTGGAATATCCTGTAATACTATTGTAGGAACTCGAGGATTCTGATAGCGTGGGGCAATGAACAATCAGAGACGGGTTTCTTTGAATGCAAATAATGTATTTGTGAAACAGCAAAACACCCAAAAACAATATTCAAACAACCCGTAGTGACATGCAATGAGTCCATATATATATACACAAGTCCAGTTATATGAATCCGGATATATAAGTCTTTGAACCTCTATAGCGAGGGTGGTAAAGTTCTTACGACGGAGTCCTCACACAAATGTGACCACAAGGTAAGTCTGATGCACAGATAACGTGGCTGGATTTACACACTGCTGGTGTGTGAAGAGTCAGATCCAGGTATGCAGAAAACACAGGGAGGTCCAGGAACAAGTTTAATCTCAGTTGTGGCTTAATTCAGTGAAGTCCAACAACAAGTTCATATGTCAGTAAGGTTCCAGTAACAGTTCCAACAGCTCTCACCAGAGGTAATGCACAAAGGGTTAAACAGCAACAGTTCAGAAACACAGTTCTTATCAGATGGAGTGAACCAAGGGTTAAATTCCCAAGTCAACAGTTTAGTGATAACACAGTACTTTGTGCAACTTACATATGCAGAGAATGTCCAGAGCCATGGGTAGAAGCTGCTGTGGCTGAGAAACACCTGAAGATAAGGCTATGCACTTTCCTGGTAAACACACAAAAGATCTGTGAGGAACAAAGCAGCTGGGTTGCAGGGAAACGGAAGCAGAATATTCCAGCAGTGAAGCCAGCACCTGAGCCAGGCTTTAAACAAACGAACAGGAAGTAGGGCACACAAAACAGCAAACTCCATCTTAACAAAGGGCAAAATCATTGACAAAGTTACCTAGAAAACCCGGAATACTGACACCATGACAGGCAAATCTTCGCACAGGACTTGTCTCGAAGACCTTCTCCACAGACATTGGTGCATGAGGAAGATACTGCAACATGGCTTGTCACTTGGTCTGTACTCTCCCCGCCATGGCTTGTGGTGGGAGGTGAAGATGCAGAGTCAGGCTGTGATGGATGGAGGCCTGTACGTGGTCTTCGCTGTCGCACTCTAGACACATGATGGGGATGACACAGTCCTTAGCAAGATGTTCGGTAGAGGCGCAGCACCTGAAGCATACTCCAAACTTCTTCAAGAGCTCCTTTCGTTCTTGAAGGGGCTTCTTCCTGAAGCCGATGCACTTCTTCAGGGGATGTGGCAGTTTGTGAATTGGACACTGGCGATTAGGATTCTCAACCTTCTCACCTTTGTCGCTCTTATCTTGTGATACTGAAGGTGCCGGAAGAACATCAGTCTTCTTGATGGACATTGGAGCTTGGTGGCTCCTGTAGTTAAGACGTGGACTGTCGTGTTTAGTAGATGAAACAGGGTCGCTGTGTTCTCCATAGGAAAAACTTGGATCGGTCTTACACTCTGCGATATTTTCGATGAACTCGCAGAAGTAGGAAAATGGAGGGAAGGAGACTTGGTTTTCCCTTTTGTATTTTGATCCAAGCATGGCCCACTTATTTTGGATATTGGACGGCAGCTTGGAAACTATTGGGGTTACCCCATGAGCAGTGTCCAGGTAGCTGAGGCCAGGAAGGTACGGGTCTGCTTTGGCCAGCTGAAGCTCTAACAGGAGGTCGCTGAGCTCTTGGAACCTTGTACTGTCTTTATTAGATACCTTTGGAAAATCCTCTAGTCGTTTGAACAGGGCCCTTTCTATGACTTCAGGACTGCCATAGCTTCTTTCTAGCCTCTTCCATGCAGCAGTGAGACCAGCAATGGGATTACTGATGTGGACAGATTTAAGTCTCTTGACCCGATCCGTGGATTGTGGCCCAAGCCACCTGATTAGCAGGTCTAGCTCTTCAGTGGCGGTGATGCCGAGATCACTGATCGTGGTTTCAAAGGTACACTTCCAACCCCTGTAGTTCTCAGGTTTATCGTCAACTCTGTAAGACCGGTCTTAGTTAGATCGCGCCGAATCATGTACCTTGCGAGGCCAGTCATATCAGCATTCTCTGATTTTGGAAGGACCGATGCTGGCTGGATAGCTTTGTTCATACAGTCTGTGATTTGACCTGGGAATGCAGGTATATATGGGGCAGCGTAGGCATTCAGTCCATTAACTGGCTTAATGAGCTTAGTTTCTGCCACACATGGGACTGGAATTGTGTGATTGACCGGAGTGTGGTGACTGGCCTGCATATTGGCCTGTACGTAGGATTCTGAGTATAAGATTTGGTGATTTGCAGGTTTCTGGTACATTTCGGTGCACAGAGGTGGATCAGGATACAAGATTGGCAGCGTATTGTAATTGTACTGACCTTGGGTGGAGGATGGGAATAAACGCTCTGTGTCCTGTTGTCTCAGGGGAGCATCAGTGTGGTCAGGAAGGATTGCAGGAGCAGGGATAGCGCTGTGTTGGCTTTGTACATAGTCTCTAGTACGCTTAAGAGGGTCTTCAGTATCAAAACCACTTAAACTGATGCTGTCTCTTTGGCTCCCACTGATGGCTTGTTCCAGGACCTTTAACTTTGCCATGGCTATGGCGTGTTGGCGTTCCTTCTCTAGGGCCTCTAGGGCAGCTTGTATTTTAGTGGCCTCAGTTTTCATTTCAGTTTCCTTTTGAGCAAAGGCAGCTTGTATTTTAGTGGCGTCAGCTTCCGCACGTGCTTTTATGAGCTGTTCGCTGAGGGTTGAGGATTTTGGAGAGCGTGACTTAGATGGTCGCTTTGACTGTCTGGCAGAGCCAGAAATGCAAGATGACATCTCGGCTATTAGTGCGATTCTTGCCTCTGTTTTGGCTTTTATATCGCGCACCATGCTTTCTCTCTCAGAGTTAATTTTTTGGAAAGCTTGAAGCTCTTTGCAGGTAACTGATGGGTTAAGTCTTTTTAACACTGCGATATATTGGTCTGTTATTTCTGCATAACATTGATAATCTGAACACAGTTGTGCGAGAGCTCCCTCCAGTGGTCGTTGGAGAGAAGCAGGCTGAGATAGGCTATTTATGTGGCATAAGAGTTTTTGCCATAGCTCTGCTGTTGCACGGAGAAGATCAAGTTTACTGGATTCTAGATTCTCCCTTATTTTCCATGTTGGCTTTGTGACACGTCTAGCCTTCTCACTAAATGGTGGATTAGGGTCTATGCACTCTTCCTCTGACAATGGGTCTGGCAGAGACCGTGTAGACATTCCTTCAGCCATCCTGCTGCACAGGGAGAAGGGGAGCTGTATAGACTCTTATATGTTGAGAGCGGATGCTCTGCAGGAAGTTCTGTAGCTTTATAGAAGCTGTGGGTTTTACAGATGAATCTGAAAAGTCTTTTTTACTATTCTGTCCCCGGGGCCTGTGGCTGTAAATATGGCTCTGTGAGATGCCGGATCTCTTTCACCTTACTTACAATTGGCGACGATCGCAGATAGCTTAACTCAGCTGCCGGCACACATGTTATGAAGAATCCAGAAGAGACTTTGATTTCTTTAAGAATTCTTGTTGAATGCATACAAACAGCAGCAGGTAAAAAAGACTTTCTTCAGACAGACTGAAAACACATGTGATTCTGATAAAATCAAGATGGAGAATGAAACACAGGAGAAAGAAGAAGGAAATGACATCACACCAGAAGAGGGAGACAGAGAGACAGAAGGGACAAACTTAATGTAAAGGGAGGATTTCAGCTATGCAAACACAGGGACACATAGCAACAGTAAACAATAAGAGAGACTGCAATACAGCATGTAAAATACACAGGACAGTCTGTAAAATGTCTCATTCATGGGACATAACAACTGCCATGCGCTGGCACGCCTCGGATGGATGAAGGAGAGGATGCTGCTGGACCACGGTCGGTTAAGGAGAAATTTTTATACTTTTTTTGTAAATCCGGACTATGGAGGCAGGATGGGAGATCATATGGGACAGTATGGAGATACATGGGGCAGAATGGAGATGACGTGGGGTCAGAATGGAGACATGGGGGCAGAATAGAGACATATGGAGCAAAATGGAGACATCATGGGGGTAGAATAGAGACATGGGGCAGAATGAAGACATGGGGCAGAATAGAGACACATGGGGGAATTATGGAGACACATGAGGCAGAATGGAGACACATGAGGGCAGAATGGAGACACATGGGGCAGAATGGAGACATGGGGCAGAATGGAGACATGGGTCAGAATGGAGACACATGGGGAATTATGGAGACACATGGGGCAGAATGGAGACACATGGGGCAGAATGGAGACACATGGGGGAATTATGGAGACACATGGGGCAGAATGGAGACATGGAGCAGAATGGAGACACATGGGGGAATTATGGAGACACATGGGGCAGAATGGAGACATGGGGCAGAATGGAGACACATGGAGAAGAATGGAGACATGGGGCAGAATGGAGACACATGGGGCAGAATAGAGACATGTGGGAATTATGGAGACACATGGGGCAGAATGGAGACACATGAGGGCAGAATGGAGACACATGGGGCAGAATGGAGACACATGGGCAGAATGGAGACACATGGGGCAGAACGGAGACACATGGGGCAGAACAAAGACACATGAGGCAGAATGGAGACACATGGGGCAGAATGGAGACACATGGGGAAGAATGGAGACACATGGAGAAGAATGGAGATATGGGGCAGAATGGAGAGACACGAAGACAGGATGGAGAGACATGGTGTCATGTGTGCATCGCCACGAAGATCGTCGCGGTTGCACGTTCTGACTTCTCACAGCTAAGTTGCTGTTTCTTTGTGTTGGCAGTTAGGGAGTTAATTCTGTCTGTGCTCAGTTCTGGGACTGGGTGCAGTTTCTTCCGGCTGCAATTAATTATTTGTTGATTGGTTTCCTTTAAATCTCTGGTTGTCTGTGTTGGGAGTTGCCAGTGAAATTCTTCATGCAGACCACAGATAGGATTGTATCTGTATAGACTTAAGTTAAAGAGCTCCTTAGTTGTTTTAAGCTCACCTTGCTTAGAGTTTAATATCCCAGATCATTTATGTTCCTTCTGTGTTTGAGTGTGTATGCAAGTCTGTGTTTTCTCCAGTCTGTCTTATATGTCTAATCTGTGTATTTAGCAGAGATCAGCCCATATCCCTTTGGTGGTAATCAGAATCCTTCTTAGGACTGATTACAGGGTTCAGGGACTGATAGGAGACAGGGTTAGGCTGGAGACTTGGACCTCTGAACCATTATCAGTACCTCCAAGGTGAGGGATTAGTTAGGACCCCAGTTTAGGGTCAGGTTAGACCCCCGGTCCTCCTCTTTCCTGTGACAGTGTATCAAGTCCTCAAGATTAACCCTGAGTTCAACGGATATCGTGTCAGGTAAATCAATTCTATATTTACATGCTGATGTTGCTAATCTATATGTTGTATAGAGTGTTGTTCTTTTAAGAATAGTTTACTGACATCGTACACATATCATAAGACCGCGTGACATTTTCACTGGCCCATAAAATTATTCCAGTTGCCATGGATCCAGTAGCCCAGCTGGCTCTGCAGTTGCAGGGATTATCCATGGAGCTGACGGACATTAAGTCCAAAGTTTTGTCTCCCTCAGAGCAAACCAGATTTGAACCTAAAGTAGCTCTCCCGGACAGGTTCACTGGTGGGCGAGACAAATTTTTCACCTTCAGGGAAGCATGTAAATTGTATTTTCGGCTTCGGCCCTCGATCATCAGGAGTGAAGAGCAGAGAGTGGGAATTGTTATCTCGCTCCTACAAGGGGACCCTCAATCCTGGGCCTTCTCCCTTCCTCCGGGATCCCCGGCTCTACAGTCAGTAGATCGATTTTTTACTGCCCTGGGTTTGGTATATGATGACCCAGATCGGGTCTCTCTTGCTGAGACAAAATTACGTAAGATACAGCAGGGAGATCGTCCGGCGGAGGAATTTGCTTCTGAGTTCCGTAGATGGGCCACAGATACTCAGTGGAATGACCCAGCTCTTAGGAGCCAGTTTTGTCATGGGCTTTCTGACAAATTAAAGGACGTTTTGGCTCAGTATGATTCTCCTCCATCACTGGAGGCTGCTATGGCCCTAGCTATCCGTACTGATAGACGGCTCCGGGAGAGGTGCGAGGTAACTCCGCCCCCTGTTGTTACTCCACCTACTACTAAAGTCCCTTATGTTGAGGTTCCCCTTGTCTGTTCGGAGGAGCCTATGCAGTTGGGAGGGACATCATTTCGTAGGAGGGGATTGGCGGTACGCCGCAGGACTAGAAGGTGTTTCTTCTGCGGGAAAGAGGGACATTTTGTTGGGGGATGTCCATCCCGTGCCTTGTTGAGCAAAAAGTCGCCGGAAAACTGTTAATCCCAGGTTGTGTGGTGGACGACAACCTGGGAGTATGTATTTCGTCCGCTAGTTCTTCTCAGTTCCTTGTACCAGTGGAGGTGGTGGTTGGTACGAGAGTGGAGAGATTTTCTGTTCTTCTTGATAGTGGGTCCGGGGCTAATTGATTGACGCTCAGTTTGCTCAGGCTCAAGGTATGCATCTGAGTGTATTGGTCAAACCGATCCCTATATTCTCCATTGACGCCAGGCCTCTCGGCCAAGGTAGCTTTGTTCATGAGGTTCATAACATTGACCTTCGGGTAGGGGCAATACATAGGGAACTATTATCTTGTTATGTGTTGGAGGGTCTACCTACTCCTATTGTGTTGGGACTTCCTTGGTTGGTTAAACATAACCCTGTGATTAATTGGCAGTCCAGAGATATAAGCCAATGGGGGGAGTTTTGCAAAAGTAACTGCATGAACACAGTCATCAGTGCGGTCGTGCCTAGTACTTTGCCTCCTTTTTTGGAGGACTTTGGGGATGTGTTCTCTGAGGAGGGGTGTCAGGAGTTGCCTCCTCATCGCGTGTATGACTGCTCTATTAATTTACTTCCTGATGCTAAGTTACCTAAAGCTAGGTTGGGATGATTTAGAGAATCCTGCTTTGAGCAGGGGGTTGGACCAGAAGGCCCAGGAGGTCCCTTCCAACTCTACCATTCTATGATTCTATGATTCTATGATTCTAGGTTATATAACCTTTCTGGTCCTGAGAGGCAGGCTATGAAAGATTATATTTCGGAAAGTCTGGCCAAAGGGCATATTAGACCTTCATCTTCCCCAGTGGCCGCGGGGTTCTTCTTTGTGAAGAAAAAAGATGGAGGCCTACGCCCTTGCTTGGATTTCCGCGAACTTAATCGGATTACTGTTCGAGATCCGTATCCACTCCCTCTGATTCTGATCTCTTCAATCAAATTGTTGGCGCCAAATGGTTCTCTAAATTGGATCTCAGGGGGGCGTATAATCTGATTAGGATAAAAGAGGGGGATGAGTGGAAAACGGCGTTTAACACGCCGGAGGGACATTATGAGAACCTTGTCATGCCTTTTGGTCTGACTACTGCACCAGCAGTATTCCAACATTTTGTTAATGACATTTTTCGTCATCTGGTGGGGCTGTTTGTGGTCGTATATTTGGATGACATTTTAATTTACTCACCAGATCTTGTGTATCACCAGGAGCATGTGAGACAGGTGTTGCAGATCTTGCGAGACAATAAACTATACGCCAAACTGGAAAAGTGTGTATTCGCCGTACAGGAACTTCAGTTTTTGGGTTTCTTGGTGTCAGCCTCCGGTTTCCGTATGGACCCTGAAAAGGTGAGAGCAGTGCTTGAATGGGATCAGCCAGAGGATCTTAAGGCTCTGCAGCGTTTTCTGGGGTTTGCTAACTACTACCGGAAATTTATTTGTAATTTCTCATCTGTTGTCAAACCTCTCACTGACATGACAAGAAAAGGGACGGATTTTTCTAAATGGTCGGACAAAGCTTGCCAAGCTTTTTCCTCTTTGAAAAAATGTTTTGCTTCGGCACCCGTTCTCATCCAACCAGATGCATCACAGCCGTTCGTTGTGGAGGTGGACGCGTCTGACGTAGGGGTGGGTGCAATATTGTCCCAGGGTCCGTCCCCTGGTAAATGGCATCCGTGCGCTTTCTTTTCTAAAAAATTGTCGTCCGCCGAAAGGAATTATGATATCGGCAATAGGGAACTTTTGGCCATTAAGTTGGCTTTTAAAGAATGGCGTCACTTTTTGGAGGGGGCAGTCCACCCGGTCACCGTCATTACTGATCACAAGAACCTGCTGTATTTGGAATCTGCTAAGCGTCTGAATTCCAGACAAGCTCGATGGTCGTTGTTTTTTACCAGGTTTAATTTTGTTGTCACTTATCGCCCTGGATCTAAGAATGTTAAGGCGGATGCCTTGTCTCGCAGTTTCCCAGGGGCCGGGAAAATGGATGACCCGATTCCTATCCTTCAGGAGGGGGTGGTAGTGTCGGCTGTATGTTCTGAGCTTGAGGAGGAGGTGTTAGAGGTTCAGGGGGACGCCCCTGCAGGACCTCCAGGGAGACTGTTTGTCCCAAATCAGTTGAGACAAAAGGTTATTGAGGCACATCATAATTCTGCTTTAGCAGGACATCCAGGGAGTAAGGCTACTTTAGATCTCCTTTCTCGCCGGTTTTGGTGGCCTAACGTTAATAAAGATGTTTTAACTTTTGTCGCGTCCTGTGGGGTTTGTGCTCGCTCTAAGACCCCTCATACCCGTCCGTCTGGACCCTCTTACCCTTGAAACTTCCGGAGCGTCCATGGACTCATTTGTCTATGGACTTCATCACGGACCTTCCTCAGTCGTCAGGGAAGACTGTCATACTGGTGGTTGTTGACAGGTTCAGTAAGATGGCACATTTCATTGCTCTTCCTGCCCTCCCTAATGCTAAAACTCTGGCGCAGGTGTTCATTGGGGAGATTGTGAGACTTCATGGGTTGCCTTCTGATGTGGTGTCAGATAGGGGGTCTCAGTTTGTGTCCAAGTTTTGGAGGGCATTTTGTTTACGTCGGGGGATGCAATTGTCATTTTCCTCGGCTTTTCATCCGCAGACCAATGGTCAGACAGAGCGTCTGAATCAAAGCCTAGAGACTTATCTTCGGTGTTTTGTCTCAGAGAACCAGGAGGACTGGTCTTCTTTCTTGCCTCTGGCAGAGTTCGCTCTTAACAACAGGCGGAGCGAGTCCACTGGTAAGTCCCTGTTTTTTGGGGCATATGGTTTTCATCCCCAGTTTTGTACATTCAATGGGGGGGGCCCTTCTGGGGTTCCTGAGGAGGAGCGTTTCTCGTCGTCACTTGCTTCAGTGTGGAGAGGTGTATTGAATAATCTGAGTGCTATGGGGAACCGTTATAAACGTAGGCTGATAGGAGGAGAGTTTCTGGTCCAGATCTTAATGTGAACGATCTGGTATGGTTGTCTACCAGGAATATAAAACTTAAAGTTCCCTCCTGGAAGCTGGGCCCCAGATTCATCGGGCCGTACAGGATCAGTTCCATAATTAATCCTGTGGCATTTCGTCTGGACCTCCCTCCTACGTTTAAAATTCATAATGTGTTCCACAAGTCATTACTTAAGAGGTACGTGGCACCAGTCATACCATCACCTCTACCTCCTCCTCCAGTGGTGGTCAATGGTAACTTGGAGTTTCAAGTGTCAAAGATCATTGACTCACGTCTGAATCGCCGGTCACTTCAGTACTTGGTGCATTGGAAGGGGTATGGTCCAGAGGAGAGGACGTGGGTTCCTGCGTCTGACATTAACGCAGATCGTTTGGTGCGGACCTTCCACAGAACTCACCCGGGCAAACCTGGCCCTGAGGGTCCGGAGGCCCCTCGTAGAAGGGGGGGTACTGTCATGTGTGCATCGCCACGAAGATCGTCGCGGTTGCACATTCTGACTTCTCACAGCTGAGTTGCTGTTTCTTTGTGTTTGGCAGTTAGGGAGTTAATTCTGTCTGTGCTCAGTTCTGGGACTGGGTGCAGTTTCTTCCGGCTGCAATTAATTATTTGTTGATTGGTTTCCTTTAAATTTCTGGTTGTCTGTGTTGGGAGTTGCCAGTGAAATTCTTCATGCAGACCACAGATAGGATTGTATCTGTATAGACTTAAGTTAAAGAGCTCCTTAGTTGTTTAAGCTCACCTTGCTTAGAGTTTAATATCCCAGATCATTTATGTTCCTTCTGTGTTTGAGTGTGTATGCAAGTCTGTGTTTTCTCCAGTCTGTCTTATATGTCTAATCTGTGTATTTAGCAGAGATCAGCCCATATCCCTTTGGTGGTAATCAGAATCCTTCTTAGGACTGATTACAGGGTTCAGGGACTGATAGGAGACAGGGTTAGGCTGGAGACTTGGACCTCTGAACCATTATCAGTACCTCCAAGGTGAGGGATTAGTTAGGACCCCAGTTTAGGGTCAGGTTAGACCCCCGGTCCTCCTCTTTCCTGTGACAGTGTATCAAGTCCTCAAGATTAACCCTGAGTTCAACGGATATCGTGTCAGGTAAATCAATTCTATATTTACATGCTGATGTTGCTAATCTATATGTTGTATAGAGTGTTGTTCTTTTAAGAATAGTTTACTGACATCGTACACATATCATAAGACCGCGTGACATTTTCACTGGCCCATAAAATTATTCCCAGTTGCCATGGATCCAGTAGCCCAGCTGGCTCTGCAGTTGCAGGGATTATCCATGGAGCTGACGGACATTAAGTCCAAAGTTTTGTCTCCCTCGGAGCAAACCAGATTTGAACCTAAAGTAGCTCTCCCGGACAGGTTCACTGGTGGGCGAGACAAATTTTTCACCTTCAGGGAAGCATGTAAATTGTATTTTCGGCTTCGGCCTCGATCATCAGGGAGTGAAGAGCAGAGAGTGGGAATTGTTATCTCGCTCCTACAAGGGGACCCTCAATCCTGGGCCTTCTCCCTTCCTCCGGGATCCCCGGCTCTACAGTCAGTAGATCGATTTTTTACTGCCCTGGGTTTGGTATATGATGACCCAGATCGGGTCTCTCTTGCTGAGACAAAATTACGTAAGATACAGCAGGGAGATCGTCCGGCGGAGGAATTTGCTTCTGAGTTCCGTAGATGGGCCACAGATACTCAGTGGAATGACCCAGCTCTTAGGAGCCAGTTTTGTCATGGGCTTTCTGACAAATTAAAGGACGTTTTGGCTCAGTATGATTCTCCTCCATCACTGGAGGCTGCTATGGCCCTAGCTATCCGTACTGATAGACGGCTCCGGGAGAGGTGCGAGGTAACTCCGCCCCCTGTTGTTACTCCACCTACTACTAAAGTCCCTTATGTTGAGGTTCCCCTTGTCTGTTCGGAGGAGCCTATGCAGTTGGGAGGGACATCATTTCGTAGGAGGGGATTGGCGGTACGCCGCAGGACTAGAAGGTGTTTCTTCTGCGGGAAAGAGGGACATTTTGTTGGGGGATGTCCATCCCGTGCCTTGTTGAGCAAAAAGTTGCCGGAAAACTGTTAATCCCAGGTTGTGTGGTGGACGACAACCTGGGAGTATGTATTTCGTCCGCTAGTTCTTCTCAGTTCCTTGTACCAGTGGAGGTGGTGGTTGGTACGAGAGTGGAGAGATTTTCTGTTCTTCTTGATAGTGGGTCCGGGGCTAATCTGATTGACGCTCAGTTTGCTCAGGCTCAAGGTATGCATCTGAGTGTATTGGTCAAACCGATCCCTATATTCTCCATTGACGCCAGGCCTCTCGGCCAAGGTAGCTTTGTTCATGAGGTTCATAACATTGACCTTCGGGTAGGGGCAATACATAGGGAACTATTATCTTGTTATGTGTTGGAGGGTCTACCTACTCCTATTGTGTTGGGACTTCCTTGGTTGGTTAAACATAACCCTGTGATTAATTGGCAGTCCAGAGATATAAGCCAATGGGGGGAGTTTTGCAAAAGTAACTGCATGAACACAGTCATCAGTGCGGTCGTGCCTAGTACTTTGCCTCCTTTTTTGGAGGACTTTGGGGATGTGTTCTCTGAGGAGGGGTGTCAGGAGTTGCCTCCTCATCGCGTGTATGACTGCTCTATTAATTTACTTCCTGATGCTAAGTTACCTAAAGCTAGGTTGGGATGATTAGAGAATCCTGCTTGAGCAGGGGTTGGACAGAAGGCCAGAGGTCCTTCCAACTCTACCATTTATGATCTATGATTCTATGATCTAGGTTATATAACCTTTCTGGTCCTGAGAGCAGGCTATGAAAGATTATATTTCGGAAAGTCTGGCCAAAGGGCATATTAGACCTTCATCTTCCCCAGTGGCCGCGGGGTTCTTCTTTGTGAAGAAAAAAGATGGAGGCCTACGCCCTTGCTTGGATTTCCGCGAACTTAATCGGATTACTGTTCGAGATCCGTATCCACTCCTCTGATTCCTGATCTCTTCAATCAAATTGTTGGCGCCAAATGGTTCTCTAAATTGGATCTCAGGGGGGCGTATAATCTGATTAGGATAAAAGAGGGGGATGAGTGGAAAACGGCGTTTAACACGCCGGAGGGACATTATGAGAACCTTGTCATGCCTTTTGGTCTGACTACTGCACCAGCAGTATTCCAACATTTTGTTAATGACATTTTTCGTCATCTGGTGGGGCTGTTTGTGGTCGTATATTTGGATGACATTTTAATTTACTCACCAGATCTTGTGTCTCACCAGGAGCATGTGAGACAGGTGTTGCAGATCTTGCGAGACAATAAACTATACGCCAAACTGGAAAAGTGTGTATTCGCCGTACAGGAACTTCAGTTTTTGGGTTTCTTGGTGTCAGCCTCCGGTTTCCGTATGGACCCTGAAAAGGTGAGAGCAGTGCTTGAATGGGATCAGCCAGAGGATCTTAAGGCTCTGCAGCGTTTTCTGGGGTTTGCTAACTACTACCGGAAATTTATTTGTAATTTCTCATCTGTTGTCAAACCTCTCACTGACATGACAAGAAAAGGGACGGATTTTTCTAAATGGTCGGACAAAGCTTGCCAAGCTTTTTCCTCTTTGAAAAAATGTTTTGCTTCGGCACCCGTTCTCATCCAACCAGATGCATCACAGCCGTTCGTTGTGGAGGTGGACGCGTCTGACGTAGGGGTGGGTGCAATATTGTCCCAGGGTCCGTCCCCTGGTAAATGGCATCCGTGCGCTTTCTTTTCTAAAAAATTGTCGTCCGCCGAAAGGAATTATGATATCGGCAATAGGGAACTTTTGGCCATTAAGTTGGCTTTTAAAGAATGGCGTCACTTTTTGGAGGGGGCAGTCCACCCGGTCACCGTCATTACTGATCACAAGAACCTGCTGTATTTGGAATCTGCTAAGCGTCTGAATTCCAGACAAGCTCGATGGTCGTTGTTTTTTACCAGGTTTAATTTTGTTGTCACTTATCGCCCTGGATCTAAGAATGTTAAGGCGGATGCCTTGTCTCGCAGTTTCCCAGGGGCCGGGAAAATGGATGACCCGATTCCTATCCTTCAGGAGGGGGTGGTAGTGTCGGCTGTATGTTCTGAGCTTGAGGAGGAGGTGTTAGAGGTTCAGGGGGACGCCCCTGCAGGACATCCAGGGAGACTGTTTGTCCCAAATCAGTTGAGACAAAAGGTTATTGAGGCACATCATAATTCTGCTTTAGCAGGACATCCAGGGAGTAAGGCTACTTTAGATCTCCTTTCTCGCCGGTTTTGGTGGCCTAACGTTAATAAAGATGTTTTAACTTTTGTCGCGTCCTGTGGGGTTTGTGCTCGCTCTAAGACCCTCATACCCGTCCGTCTGGGACCCTCTTACCCTTGAAACTTCCGGAGCGTCCATGGACTCATTTGTCTATGGACTTCATCACGGACCTTCCTCAGTCGTCAGGGAAGACTGTCATACTGGTGGTTGTTGACAGGTTCAGTAAGATGGCACATTTCATTGCTCTTCCTGCCCTCCCTAATGCTAAAACTCTGGCGCAGGTGTTCATTGGGGAGATTGTGAGACTTCATGGGTTGCCTTCTGATGTGGTGTCAGATAGGGGGTCTCAGTTTGTGTCCAAGTTTTGGAGGGCATTTTGTTTACGTCGGGGGATGCAATTGTCATTTTCCTCGGCTTTTCATCCGCAGACCAATGGTCAGACAGAGCGTCTGAATCAAAGCCTAGAGACTTATCTTCGGTGTTTTGTCTCAGAGAACCAGGAGGACTGGTCTTCTTTCTTGCCTCTGGCAGAGTTCGCTCTTAACAACAGGCGGAGCGAGTCCACTGGTAAGTCCCTGTTTTTTGGGGCATATGGTTTTCATCCCCAGTTTTGTACATTCAATGGGGGGGGCCCTTCTGGGGTTCCTGAGGAGGAGCGTTTCTCGTCGTCACTTGCTTCAGTGTGGAGAGGTGTATTGAATAATCTGAGTGCTATGGGGAACCGTTATAAACGTATGGCTGATAGGAGGAGAGTTTCTGGTCCAGATCTTAATGTGAACGATCTGGTATGGTTGTCTACCAGGAATATAAAACTTAAAGTTCCCTCCTGGAAGCTGGGCCCCAGATTCATCGGGCCGTACAGGATCAGTTCCATAATTAATCCTGTGGCATTTCGTCTGGACCTCCCTCCTACGTTTAAAATTCATAATGTGTTCCACAAGTCATTACTTAAGAGGTACGTGGCACCAGTCATACCATCACCTCTACCTCCTCCTCCAGTGGTGGTCAATGGTAACTTGGAGTTTCAAGTGTCAAAGATCATTGACTCACGTCTGAATCGCCGGTCCCTTCAGTACTTGGTGCATTGGAAGGGGTATGGTCCAGAGGAGAGGACGTGGGTTCCTGCGTCTGACATTAACGCAGATCGTTTGGTGCGGACCTTCCACAGAACTCACCCGGGCAAACCTGGCCCTGAGGGTCCGGAGGCCCCTCGTAGAAGGGGGGGTACTGTCATGTGTGCATCGCCACGAAGATCGTCGCGGTTGCACATTCTGACTTCTCACAGCTGAGTTGCTGTTTCTTTGTGTTTGGCAGTTAGGGAGTTAATTCTGTCTGTGCTCAGTTCTGGGACTGGGTGCAGTTTCTTCCGGCTGCAATTAATTATTTGTTGATTGGTTTCCTTTAAATTTCTGGTTGTCTGTGTTGGGAGTTGCCAGTGAAATTCTTCATGCAGACCACAGATAGGATTGTATCTGTATAGACTTAAGTTAAAGAGCTCCTTAGTTGTTTTAAGCTCACCTTGCTTAGAGTTTAATATCCCAGATCATTTATGTTCCTTCTGTGTTTGAGTGTGTATGCAAGTCTGTGTTTTCTCCAGTCTGTCTTATATGTCTAATCTGTGTATTTAGCAGAGATCAGCCCATATCCCTTTGGTGGTAATCAGAATCCTTCTTAGGACTGATTACAGGGTTCAGGGACTGATAGGAGACAGGGTTAGGCTGGAGACTTGGACCTCTGAACCATTATCAGTACCTCCAAGGTGAGGGATTAGTTAGGACCCCAGTTTAGGGTCAGGTTAGACCCCCGGTCCTCCTCTTTCCTGTGACAGTGTATCAAGTCCTCAAGATTAACCCTGAGTTCAACGGATATCGTGTCAGGTAAATCAATTCTATATTTACATGCTGATGTTGCTAATCTATATGTTGTATAGAGTGTTGTTCTTTTAAGAATAGTTTACTGACATCGTACACATATCATAAGACCGCGTGACACATGGGGTCAGAATAGAGGGATATAGGGGCAGGATGGAGAGACTTGGGGCCATGAATAAGATGCAACCTGTGCACTATATGCTATGTACAGAGCTCCTGTGCATAATGTTACTGGTTATCCCTGTATTACCTGTACATTGACACTATATGCAGAGCTCCTATGTATAATGTCACTGGTGATCCCTGTATTACCTGTACACTGACACTATATACAGAGCTCTTGTGTATAATGTCACTGGTTATCCCTGTATTACCTGTACACTGACACTATATACTGACCTCGTATGTATAATACCTCACATGTAAAGCGCCATGGAATAAATGGCGCTATAATAATAAATAATAATAATAATGTTACCGGTGATCACTGTATTATCTGTACACTGACACTGTATACAGAGCTCCTGTGTATAATGTCACTGGTGATCCCTGTATTACCTGTACACTGACACTATATTCAGAGCTCCTGTATATAATATCACTGGTGATCTCCGTGTAACCTGTACAGTGATACTGTATACAGAGCTCTTGTGTATGTCACTGGTGATCACTGTTTTAGCTGTACAATGACACTATATAGAGAGTTCCTGTGTATAATGTCACCGGTGATCCGCGTAAAACCTGTACACTGACACTATATATACAGAGCTCTTGTGTATAATGTCACTGGTGATCACTGTGTTAGCTGTACACTGACACTATATACATACCTCCTATGTATAATGGCACTTATGGTAATATTAGTATTGTGGGGTTTTTTTTAAATAATGATCAGTTTCATAGTATTCGGTCACAATGTGGTGGTAATATGCGGTCTGGTCACGGTGATGCGGTATTTCTCCCTTGTACATGGCATTATTTAGTCACTATATGGTGATAATATGTGGTCCGGCCATGGTGTGACGATTTTTCTCTTTTTTGTGGTGGTAATATGTGGTCTGGTCCTTGTGTGACGGTATCTGTCGCTATGTGGTGGTAATATGTGGTCGGCCACTGTGTGTTTGTATATCTTACTGTATGTGGTAATATTCGGTCATTATGGGGTGGTAATATGTGGTCTGGTCATGGTGTGCCGGTATTTGTCCCATATATCTGCTATTTTCTATCATTTTAAAAAATGTATGTGACACATTCTCTTAAAAAAAATAAAAATATACCTAAAAAGAGTATTGCATACTTTAACAAATGTTTAATAGGCTAGAGTAGAGTAGAGCCCAGCCAAAAGAGTCCACCTTGTTATGGTGGCAGCAGCTTTAAACATCTTCTGGCCAAAACAAAAGCTGCCAGCAGTGTATGTGAGCTGGTGTTCAATGGGAACTGTTAATGTGTGATTGGTGAGGACGTGGTGAAGAAGTGGTGTTTTTCCAAGAGTGGGCTGTGGGACTGTGGAAGGGGTGGAGGTGGATCGGGAGTAGAGCCTGAGTTGAGTTAGAAGGGAGCCCAAACATTTTGCCAGTATGGGGCCATGAAATTGTGTGGCCCAGCTATGCAGGACACACATAAAATCCAGGAGAGTGCACAGGAAGGTAATCGCAACGCTTGATATGCATTCACTGCCACTCACTCTTTCAGACACACCCATCTGAGATATAGGAGAGAGTTTCCTGTCTGAGAAGAGCTCAGTTCAGTCAAGCTCAGGGAGTGTTCCGTTTGACTTCAGTCAGTTAGCTTCTGTCTAAGGACAGAGCAGCCATTCAGTCTCAGTCCAGTCTGGACTTGGAGGATACTGAGAGCTGTGCAGCGAGCTCTGGGAGAAAGCTGACATTTCCATGAAAAGCTACAAGTGCTTATGTTAAGAGCGGGAAGCAGGGCGAAGGGCGCAGTGGAGAAGACAGAGAAGTGCTACAGGTATTGGATTACCTGCACTAAATTGCCGGACACCGGGGTCCGAGGCGTTGCTAGAGTTTCAAGCTTAGTAACAAGAAAACCGGAGGCATCTGGACTATAGGTCGCAGAGTGCAGTCCAAAGCGTCAATACGTAACCGGAGTCAGGGAGAACGGGGACTTTGAGTCAAGCGCAGACAAAAGTAAGGACTTAGTTCTCACCACTTAGAAGGCTCCACCACAATGTTGGCCGGGCATTACAGCTATTGAGAAAGCTGGAGAGTTCAGAGTTAACTTCGCTTCACGCAAGTTGGACTCACATGTATATGGAAGTAAAGGAGGCCTCTAACCTGCTCAGCGGTTACCCGAATGTGCACTCTCCACCCCGACCAGCTCCCCGGGACCTGCTTGAACCATGTACCAGTAAAAGGTATGAAAAGAAGCTGCATTGTGTGTGACTGAATTCTTATCTACACCCTGCATCACCACCATAGACTTCCAGGGACCAGTCTCACCTGTGGGAGACTTACCACCCAGCTGCCCCATAACATCCCCTGTGAAGATCCTTATAGCAGCGCTGGTACCATTGACCAGATACCACAGGTGGCGTCACAAACTACCTATCCTAATAATCCCCTGTAAATATCCCCCATCGCTTGACTGCCAGGGCCACGGACCGAGTCCCGCTGCCAGTGACATCTCCCATAGAAATCTATGGGCTCGGCTCCGAGTACCCCATAGCCCTGGTATCCACAATTGTGGTGCGAGTCAAAATTCCTGGTGGCAGCCCTGGTTCTGAACAACTAGAGATATAGTTGATAGAATGATAGTTTGTAAAGTCAATGATCCACCCTTGACATAAGAGGCATGAATGAGTTAATGAGTAATAATTACTAATGTTAATGAGCTCTTGTTTGCGTATATATTGTAAATCATGGTATTTGAGGAGACGCCCTTTAGCTCTTAGGAAAGGCCTGTGAAACACATCTGGTGCACTAATCACATAGACTTTGTCATAAGGGATTGTATATGTAATATTCAGAAACTGTTCTATCCTCATGCTTGACGTCATTTTGACAAAGGAGCGGTAATATGATATTTAGAAATAAGAGATAAAGGGATGAGAGAACGTTTTAGATTTTGTAGTAGCATAAAGCTGGATGTATGGATAAAATATCTAATAATTGTGTCAGAGATCACTGGTTATACCAACTAGTTAAAAAAGGTGAATAGGACAAGTAGCATTATTAATCTCATCAATCTCCCATAAGGGTAGAGTCACAAGTAGCGGCTGGTGTTTCTTGGCCTCGATGTGGTAGTATTCTGACAGTCAGATCAGTTTTTAATAGATTATAGGGAAATGTGTGTTGGACAAACGCACAGCCATTAAAGGGGTTGTCTCGCATCACAGTATGGGGGAGTGCACAGCTCAGATCAGTGGCACAGTCATGGCGCCGGTCCGAACTGTCAGTCTTCAGGAGCGCCCTGCACCCGGCAAGCAGGAAGCTGGGAGCCAAGGGAGCTGTGTGCTCTTGAAGAAAAGAACATAAGAACATAGCTGTAATAATAAGTAACTGATTTGCAGGAATTTCTACCTATGCATGGACCACTACATGTCATCCCACCATCATAGAATAGCAAAATTGGACTTGCAGAAGTGTATGCAAATTTATTTAAAAAAAAAAAAAACTGAAACCTCAAGATTACATAAGCAGATCCAACGAGAAAGTAAAAGGATCAGAATTTTCTTGACTGCGCAGTAAAAAAAAAACTACTTGATACCATAAGGCCACATTTCAGGATATTCAGGGCGCAATCCCTTTTATCCCTTGAAATGAAAGTCTTCCATAGAATTACAGACCTAAAAGTTAACAAACTGAGCTGTTACTCACTTGCCCATGTCTAGCTCTGCCGCTCTGCCCCTGCTCTGGTCTTTATTCACACGCTGCAGCAGTAACATCACAACAACAACAACCCATGTGACTGCTGCAGCCAATCACTAGACTCACATATCGTAACGTCTCACATTGGCAGAATCCAGAGAATGGTCGCAGCAGTCATTATGTGCTGTAGCTTTGTTGTCACTACTGCAGCCTATCAATAAAGATGAGAGGAAGCTCTGAACCCTGTGGAGGGGCAGTAACGGCCTCAGTTTTTAGTTTTAAAGGTCTGCAACCCTTTGTAAAAAATAATTGACAATGGACAATAAATACATTAATTCATATACAAAAAATGGCCTACAATAGATTGTCACCAATGAAATGTGTTAGGGAAGGTGCGGATGACTGTATGTTCTCCTCTCCATCCATGAAAAGTTGGTCCGATTTCGAGATTTTGATCAGACTCTGATCGGAGTTCGGTCAGAGTGGGATACATTTTCTTGGATGTGGAAAATTAAGCAAAAAAACCATCTTCTCCATTGTGTCAGTCCGTAAAAATCGCACCGCACTTGGACGTGATCCGATGTCATGAGATGTTTTCCACGGACCCATAGATATGAGTGTGGAAGTAAGATCTGATTATTGGAGGCAAATCGTGAATGCTGCGATTTTTTTTTTTTGACATCTGACCACTCGGACATGTGCACTGCCTTGTTAAATAACATTGGTCTGAAACTACGCTCGTGTACGCAAGCCCTTAGAGAGAGCAATTTGTGAAAGTGTACACTATGCTTCTCAACTATGGATCTCACCATTTTCTCATTTTGGCCTTATGGCGTCATTCTTCCCTCTGCTGCCTCAGACAGCAGAATTATAAAGTTTAATGGATCATTCCATAGTAAAAAAACAAAGCAAAAGAAAACATAAATCTATATTGTGCTAAATAAATCAGTCCTGGCTCCATCAATCTGGACAGAGCGTTAAATTTATTTACTAAATGTATTTAGTAATGATTATTTCACTCCTCCCTTCTATGGCTCTACATGTAACGTGTATTTTTTATAATGGTATGCTATAAAAAAAAGTACAAATGTCAGATTCATTTCACTCCAATGGCGCATGGACATGGTTCCATCTGTACAAATAGCCTCATCTTGTAGCTGTAAGCCAGGCATAAAATGTAAGGGCATCATCATTTTTCAAGTTGATCCTTGCAGCACCGTGCGGTAACAGAACAATGTCAGAAGTAAGGGGCGAAGGTCAGTACAGTATATTTATACTTTCTTCTACAAAATAAAAAGAGGAAGCGCTTACAAAATTCCACTGACCACACTGAAATGTCAGCTCTGTGCAGAGGTAAGGGTGATTTTCTTGCACACGGACTCAAATTTACGTAAAAATGTGTTAATGAACCAAAATTTTAGTGAAAATATAAACTCTGCCCGTCTTCTACATGAACTTTTAAGGAGAATTAAAACATAAAGGGGACAATTACATAAAAAGTTACAAGGGTGACATTAGTGTATATGACAACCATGGCAAATGGTCATAAATCCTCCCCAAAAATCATAGAAAAAAATCCGTATTTACCATTATCTGGTCACCTTACTCCGTGTCGGACTGGGGTGCCAAAGGTCCACCAGAAACATTAATTTTGGGGGCCCACTTTTCACCTGCATACAAATATTACACTACCCTCATTCACAAATTTACCTCTACCTCTATATAATAATAAACCGTGGAGTTTGGTTAATGAATGATGAGATACTACTTTTTTTCTATACAGAGTGAACCAAGTGAATTATGCCAAGTATTGACCATACAGTGGGGTTGGGAGCCCAGATCTGCACAGGGGCCCACCGGGGGATTCCTCTGTTATAGGTAACAGCGCTATGTTTGCCAGGTTGCAATATGGTACAAATAGGGTTAACGATTACCCTCCGTTAAGACTACAGTGATAGCCTCCCCTTAGTGCGCTTGCCCGATCATCCTGGAACTACTGCGCTACTGTAAGCCCCTCCATACGCAGTACTGGTACAACATAACAACAATGACGCTTACACAGCACGTGACATGACCACTTCCGGCACGCACCGCTTTTATCCCGGAAGGGCCTGCTGATCATACAATGCTTCTTCCAAGCGATGGCTGTCGCATACCTCACATGCGCTGAGGTACTCTAGTCCCTATCCAGGTTCCACTCCGGCATCCAGGTAATATACCAGGGGCACTCCCAGCTACTATGGCGGCACCCCATTGATTGCATATAGCGATCATGAGTTATAAACAAGCATTTTACGAATATGTTCTATATTGTAACAACAGAGCAGTGAGTCTAACCCATTTGCAATTTAAATTCCCCAAGCATCTTACTGCTTACCGGGAAGACTTGTATACCACAGGATTCCTATATGTGGAATATTGAGATTCTGCATTTAATCTACTGAACCAGGTCTTCTTTTTGGACTCCCTCCATTGAGCACCCTGTCTGCATCGCTCCAATATCCTTTGAAACTTATGTCCCTGTTGCCGGCTTTGCTTTCACAACTTTCTCACTGATATTTCTTTATTGCTATAGCACTGCAATAGACTCAGCCACATGACTTTGTTCATACGTGAACAGATATCACCACTGTCTTCCACCCATTGGAATGATGTTCTCCTTGGAAATTGTTTGAAGAGCATTTATCTTCCTTGTGATGCCTTATGACATGCTGTTTTATTTAATTTTTTTGCAAAGTATATTATACCATCAAGTTGTATTGTCTGATATATATTTTCTTGTTTTTCTTTTTTATGTTATATGTCCTCCATCTTAACTCAAGCTACAGTGTAGTTCTGATGAAGGTCCTTTTGTGTGGACTGAAAACGTTTAACATTTGTTGGATGCACAATAAATGGAGCCTTCTTTTTTCACTTCAATTACTCCATGAGTGCTAAGTTTTTGACCATTACATTTAGACTGGGGTCACAGTCATGGAATGGTGAATGTAGGAGTAGTGCGGCTGTCACGGGTGTGTCGCTGCGAAGATCGTCACGATTGCACACCCTGACTTCTCACAGCTGAGTTTCTGGTGCTGGGTGTTTTTCGGCAGACAGGGAGTTAATTCTCCCTCTCTCTGTGCTGGACAAGACCAGCCTCGCTCAGCTGCAATTAATGTTGTTGTAATTGGATTCCTTCAAATACCTGCCTGTCTGCTAGGGAAGTGTCGGTGAAAGCATTCATGCAGACCAGCAGAGCGGATCATATTGAGAAGTCTAAAGCTAAGAGTACCTGTTGTGGTTTTCTCCTCTCCTCGCTTTATTATTTATCTCCTTACCCGTTGGTGTTCCCTCTGTAGTGGTAGTTTTGTATGCAAGGTGGTCTTTTATTTTACCCCTTGTACTGTCTCGTTCGTCTTTTACTGTGTGTGAAGGCAGTTACCTTCCTGTTCCCTGTGGTGGTAATCAGGGTCCTTCTCAGGACTAGATTACAGTGGTTAGGGATTCACAGGAGATAGGGTTACGCTGGTGGCCTGGACCTCTGTACCATCAACAGTACCTCCAGGTAGAGGGATTAGTCAGGACCCCAGCTTAGGGTCAGCATAGACCCCGGTCCTCCTGTATACAGAGACAGCGTGACATTTTCACCGACCATACTAAAGATTCTCCCCAGCCACCATGGATCCAGTAGCCAGTCTAGCTCAGCAGTTGCAGAGTTTGTCCATGGAGCTGAGGGACGTTAAGTCCAAGGTTTTGTACCCCCGGAGCAAACTAGACTTGAACCTAAAGTAGCTCTCCCGGACAGGTTCACTGGAGGGCGGGACACATTTTTTGCTTTCCGGGAGGCATGTAAATTGTACTTTCGGCTGCGACCTCGGTCATCTGGGAGTGAAGATCAAAGGGTGGGAATTGTCATCTCACTCCTACAAGGGGACCCCCAATCCTGGGGTTCTCTCTTCCCCGGGCTCCCCGGCTCTCCAGTCAGTGGATAGATTTTTCGCAGCTCTGGGTCTTGTATATGATGACCCGGATCGGGTCTCCCTTGCTGAAACTAAGTTACGTAAGATACAGCAGGGGGATCGTCCAGCAGAGGAATTCTGTTCGGAGTTCCGTAGGTGGGCCACGGACACCCAGTGGAATGACCCGGCTCTTAGGAGCCAGTTTTGTCAAGGTTTATCTGACAAATTAAAAGATGTGTTGGCGCAGTGTGACCCTCCCACGACACTGGAAGCCGCTATGGCCCTTGCTATTCGTATTGACAGACGTCTTCGGGAGAGGTGCGGGGTAACTTCGGCCCCTGTGATGACTCCACCTTCCTCAAGGCTCCCTTATACGGATGTTCCCCTGGTCAGTCCAGAGGAGCCTATGCAATTAGGAGGGACATCATTCCGGGGGAGGGGATCGGTGGGGCGCCACAAAACAAGAAGTTGTTTCTTCTGTGGAAAAAAGGGACATTTTATTAGGGGGTGTTCATCCCGTCCTCTACAGAGTGAGAAGTCGCTGGAAAACTATTGATCCCAGATTGTGTGGTGGACGGCAATCTGGGAGTAAGTATTTCGTCCCTAAGTTCGTCTCAGTTTCTCGTACCGGCGGAGGTGGTGGTGGGTGCGAGAACTGAGAGGATATCTGTTCTTCTGGATAGTGGGGCCGGGGCTAATCTGGTGGATGCTCGCTTTGCTCGGGTTCAAGGTATGCGATTGAGTGGGTTGGCTAAACCCGTCCCATATTCTCGATCGACGCCAGACCTCTCGGTCAGGGAAGTTTTGTGCAAGCAGTGCATAACATAGATCTTCAAGTGGGGGCGCTACATAAAGAACTGTTGTCTTGTTATGTGTTGGAGGGTCTTCCCACTCCTATAGTGCTGGGCCTGCCTTGGCTAACTAAGCATAACCCGGTTATTAATTGGCAATCCAGAGAGATAACCCAATGGAGCGATTTCTGTAATAAAAACTGCATGAATACGGTCATTGGTGCGGTCGCTCCTAGGGCCTTACCTCCATTTCTGGTGGACTTTGAGGATGTATTCTCGGAAAAAGGGTGTCAAGAACTACCTCCTCATCGCAAGTATGACTGTTCTGTTAACTTGCTCCCTGGGGCCAAGTTACCGAAATCTAGGTTGTATAACCTTTCTGGTCCTGAGAGACAGGCCATGAAGGATTATATTTCAGAGAGTCTGGCTAAGGGGCATATTAGACCTTCATCTTCCCCGGTGGCCGCGGGGTTCTTCTTTGTGAAGAAAAAAGATGGAGGCCTACGCCCTTGCCTGGATTTCCGTGAGCTTAATCGGATTACGGTCCGAGATCCGTATCCGCTCCCACTTATTCCCGATCTCTTCAATCAGATCGTGGGTGCCAAATGGTTCTCTAAGTTGGATCTCAGGGGGGCGTACAATCTGATTAGGATGAAGGAGGGGGATGAGTGGAAGACGGCGTTTAACACTCCGGAGGGGCATTATGAGAACCTTGTCATGCCATTTGGTCTGAGTATTGCCCGGCGGTGTTTTAACACTTTGTAAATGACATCTTTCGCCACCTAATGGGACAGTTTGTGGTCATATATCTGGATGATATCTTAATTTACTCGCCAGATCTTGTGTCTCATCAGGAGCATGTTAGGCAGGTGTTACAGATCTTGCGGGATAATAAACTGTACGCCAAATGGGAGAAGTGTGTGTTCGCCGTACAGGAACTTCAGTTTTTAGGATTCCTGGTGTCAGCATCCGGTTTTCGTATGGACCCTGGGAAAGTGCGGGCAGTTCTTGAGTGGGATCTGCCAGAGGATCTTAAGGCATTACAACGTTTCCTGGGGTTTGCTAACTACTACCGGAAATTCATTCGTCATTTTTCGTCCATAGTTAAACCTCTCACAGACATGACTAAAAAAGGGACGGATTTTTCAAGGTGGTCTGACAAGGCTTGTCAAGCGTTTTCCTCTTTGAAAAAATGTTTTGCTTCAGCACCCATACTTATTCAGCCTGATGCGTCACAGCCATTCATTGTTGAGGTGGACGCTTCCGAGGTAGGGGTGGGAGCAGTATTGTCACAAGGTTCGTCCCCTGGTAAATGGCATCCGTGCGCCTTCTTCTCTAAAAAATTGTCGTCCGCTGAGAGGAATTATGATGTCGGCAATAGGGAGCTCTTGGCCATTAAGTTGGCTTTTGAGGAGTGGCGTCATTTTTTGGAGGGGGCAGTCCACCCGGTCACCGTCATTACCGATCACAAAAACCTGCTATATTTAGAGTCCGCTAAACGTCTGAATCCCAGACAAGCTAGGTGGTCGTTGTTTTTTACCAGGTTTAATTTTGTCGTCACATATCGTCCTGGGTCAAAAAATGTTAAGGCGGATGCCTTATCTCGCTGTTTCCCAGGGGCTGGGAATACGGAGGACCCAGTTCCGGTCCTTCAGGAGGTGGTGTCGGCAGTATGCTCTGAGCTTGAGGAGGAGGTATTGGAGGCTCAGGGGGACGCCCCTGTAGGACCTCCAGGGAGACTGTTTGTTCCAAATCAGTTGCGACAAAAGGTGATCGAGGCACACCATAATTCAGCTTTGGCAGGACACCCAGGGAGTAAAGCAACTGAGGATCTCCTCTCGCGCCGGTTTTGGTGGCCTAACTTACATAGGGAGGTGGTAACTTTTGTCGCGTCCTGCGAGGTTTGTGCGCGCTCTAAGACCCCACATACCCGTCCGTCGGGGACCTCTTACCTTTGAAGATCCCGGAGCGTCCGTGGACTCATCTGTCTATGGACTTCATTACGGATCTCCTGCCATCTTCGGGTAAAACAGTCATACTCGTTGTAGTGGACAGGTTCAGCAAGATGGCACATTTTATCGCTCTTCCTGCTCTTCCTAATGCTAAAACTCTTGCGCAGGTGTTTATTGGGGAGATTGTAAGGCTTCACGGGGTACCCTCCGATGTGGTGTCGGATCGGGGGTCTCAGTTTGTGTCCAAATTCTGGAAAGCATTTTGTACACGGCGGGGGATGCAGTTGTCATTTTCATCGGCTTTTCACCCGCAGACCAATGGTCAGACAGAGCGTCTGAACCAGAGCTTGGAGACATATCTCCGGTGTTTTGTGTCAGAGAACCAGGAGGACTGGGCTTCTTTCTTGCCTCTGGCGGAGTTTGCTCTAAATAATAGGCGGAGCGAGTCCACTGGTAAGTCCCCGTTTTTTGGGGCATATGGTTTTCACCCCCAGTTTTGTACTTTCAATAGGGGGGGCTCTTCTGGGGTTCCTGAGGAGGAACGATTTTCGTCGTCACTTGCTTCAGTGTGGAGAGGAGTGCTGAATAATCTGAGTACTATGGGGAACCGATACAAACGTATGGCTGATAGGAGGAGAGTGTCTGGTCCGGACCTAAGTGTGAACGATCTGGTATGGTTGTCTACCAAGAATATAAAACTTAAGGTTCCCTCCTGGAAACTGGGTCCCAGGTTCATCGGGCCATACAAGATCAGTTCTATAATTAATCCGGTTGCATTCCGTCTTGACCTCCCTCCTACATTTAAAATTCATAATGTGTTCCACAGATCGTTACTTAAGAAGTATGTGGCGCCGGTGATACCTTCACCTTTACCTCCTCCTCCTGTGGTGGTCAATGGTAACTTGGAGTTCCAGGTGTCGAGAGTCATCGATTCACGTCTGAATCGCCGGTCCCTTCAGTACCTTGTTCATTGGAGGGGGTATGGTCCTGAGGAGAGGACGTGGGTTTCTGCGTCGGATATTAACGCAGACCGATTGGTTCGGGCCTTCCACACTACTCACCCAGATAAACCCGGCCCTGAGGGTCCGGAGGCCCCTCGTAAAGGGGGGGTACTGTCACGGGTGTGTCGCTGCGAAGATCGTCGCGATTGCACACCCTGACTTCTCACAGCTGAGTTTCTGTTGCTGGGTGTTTTTCGGCAGAGAGGGAGTTAATTCTCCCTCTCTCTGTGCTGGACAAGACCAGCCTCGCTCAGCTGCAATTAATGTTGTTGTAATTGGATTCCTTCAAATACCTGCCTGTCTGCTAGGGAAGTGTTGGTGAAAGCATTCATGCAGACCAGCAGAGCGGATCATATTGAGAAGTCTAAAGCTAAGAGTACCTGTTGTGGTTTTCTCCTCTCCTCGCTTTATTATTTATCTCCTTACCCGTTGGTGTTCCCTCTGTAGTGGTAGTTTTGTATGCAAGGTGGTCTTTTATTTTACCCCTTGTACTGTCTCGTTCGTCTTTTACTGTGTGTGAAGGCAGTTACCTTCCTGTTCCCTGTGGTGGTAATCAGGGTCCTTCTCAGGACTAGATTACAGTGGTTAGGGATTCACAGGAGATAGGGTTACGCTGGTGGCCTGTACCTCTGTACCATCAACAGTACCTCCAGGTAGAGGGATTAGTCAGGACCCCATCTTAGGGTCAGCATAGACCCCGGTCCTCCTGTATACAGAGACAGTGTGACAGCGGCACCTACCAGTAGATGTGTTGCTGGGAAACAACCTAGGAGCAGAGTTGGTGTGCCACTGGGCCAAGAAGGAACAGAGCAATCTCTACATGCCTACTACTCCCCTGCCAGTGGTGAGTAATGCACAAAATGTAATGACTGTTGCCATGAAGGAGTGTGACCTGGGGAAGGTAAATGACATCAAGGAGGGGGCCCAGGGTTTTGAGACACTAGGGCCTACCATCACACTGGTCAGCCCAAATACTGTCCCCAGAACATTATTTACACGCCATCCAGTGACCATCTCCCTAGCTGGGGGTCAGCACTCGGGGGTTGGACGCAATTGATACAAGTTCGGTTCTCATCGGGTACGTGTGGAGTTTCCCAGGTCCAACCGTTGATCAGGGGGTTGATATGGAGGATACTGAGGGAGAAACAGACCCCTGTCCCAGCTAACTAAATGCAGAGTCCTTGATTCAGAGCTTCCCCCATCGAGGAGTTGGCAGGATCTGAAATATCATATGAGACAAGCTGGGGATGTCTACTATGCCGATGTACGACAGGGTGGAATGGGAACTGTGGAGTTTACTCACAAGGACAACATGGAATATGTCTTGAGAAAACTGGATGATCGAAAATTTCGTTCTCATGAAGGTGAAACCTCTTACATTCGTGTTCATACTGAAAAAAGTGGGGGAGGAGTTTACGGATATGGCCACTTACTAAAGACTATAGTACGAATGGACGTAGAGCAAAGTCCACAGCTCTACGAGATAGAGACTTTTTCCAGTACAGAGCACCGGTTGTGTCGATTTTGTTGTGTTTTATTAGATGTTAGAATATACTCCACAAGAGAGTGAGGGATTGTAGGGTGATGGTAAGGAATGAGGCGAAACTGGGAGAGTGGCAGTGTAGGTCAGGGACGAACGAAAGTTCAGTAATAAAGAGGTGAAGCTTATCAGTCTGTAGTCTTCTTGAGTGCAGCTCCTCAGGGTTCCAACGATGGCACCGACAACAGCGGCGTGTGATGTCGAGATGAAGTCTGTGGCAGGCAGGAATCCAACGGTGGCACTGAAACAGCGGCGTGTGTGGTCTTGGCGAAGTCTCTGGGTAACTAGGGGATTTCCCGTGCTTCAGCGTGGCTAGCACAGTACTGAGTCCAAGGGGATGAACCACTGGAACGAGAGTTCGCTCCGCGGTGTGTACAAGTCCTTAGTAGTCAGGCTCTGGCGTATCCGTCTGTCTCACTCTCTGAGTCGCACACTCAGTGCAGTCTCTGGCATAAACTGGGGTCACCTCCTAACGTGGAGGGTAGCGGGGGACTGACAGACGGTCATCCACAAACAGTGGACCTATATGCAGGGGGTCTGTCAAGTATGCGGTCACTCTTGGGGCAGAGCGTGTGCGGTACTCACTATCACGCCGGGTACGGCACCAGGCTTAGCTCTGCTGGCACGGCACTGCTCTGCAGGCGACGGGGACTCCTTGTATATGGCCCGTCGCCATATCGGGACACTGTGATGGGGGAAGCAGAGCGCTCTCCTCACTGCCCTGCACGCTGCTCTCTGCGCTGTCCTGCGCGCTGCTCTGGGCCAGACTGACCGTTTTGGTGCACTTTCTCTTTTTATGCCCCTGATGCTGCACGCCCTTTTCTGGTTCAGCCCACCCTCCTGGGACTGCAGGAAGCTCCGTATCTCTCTGGCTTCCCTCATGCAGCAGAGGGAGGTCCGCCCCAATCAGGCTTCCCCCAGGAACAGAGGATGCAGCCCTTCTAGTTCTGGACCCGGTATGCAGGTACCCGAGGTCTGATCTATCTCCGTACAACATCAAAGACTTTGCTACAGAGGCCATTTATTTGAGGGCATTCCCACCAGATATGAAGCATAGTGCCTTCAGCATTTTCACATCTCCAGCATTTATTGGAGACAGAGCTAATTTATTTCTTGAGCTTTGCAAGCCAATGGAAATCTGTGTGTGCAAAAGGAAGTTTTGTTCCATTGATCCTTCGAGAAGGTCATCCTTATTGTATTATTTTGAATGGAACAAAAGGGCAGTGATTTGAAATGTTATGTTTTGAAATTTTAAAAACTTTTTTTTTACTTTTCACATGCTTCAATAGTCTCCATGGAAGACTAGAAGCTGTGATCATCCGATCGTCTGTGCTACACACAGCGGGGTTTTAGCCCTGCTGTGTAGCAAAAATGTTCACCTGCTATGAGCGCGGATGGCTGGTCAGCGCTCATGGCATTCTGGCAATGATAACTACAGGGGTCTTCTGCAGAAACTGGGCTGTCATACCAACCCATCGGCGACTCACGGTTATGTGACATGGGCGCTGATGTGCGGGATTAGTGACGCACTTCCATCGCTGCCATGTTAAATGCCACTGTCGTAGTTTGACTGTGACATTTAACATGTTAACAGCCAGGGGTGGGAAAGCACATGACAGCTGATCATATCAGCTGTCATGTGCAGGAAAACATGCAGGCTCAGCGCCGGAGCCCGCATGGAGTGCAGGGACACGGCCTATGACATACCTATACCCCCAGGTCGTGAAGGGGTTAAAAAGTTGCCAGGTGTCGGACCCCACTGATCTGGTATTGATGACTTACCCAACGGATAGGAAATTAGTGGACACCAGTTTAATCACTCAAATACCTGGTGGCTTATTGTTTTTGTAGGATGTCATATTTTTTATATTTTTATAATTCTACAAATGATGATATTGCCTCCTGACTACTCCTGTACACCTCAAAAATAACATTGGGTCCCATGCTGTATTTAAATGAGACTGGTCTAGTCCGATGGGCATCCACCTTGTGGCGACTGTTCCTCATCTCTGGTAGTAAAAGCCATACTTGGGCTCTGATTGATGTGGATGAAGTGTCTTGCATCATCCTCATAGCTGGACGAGGTCTTGCGCCTGCGCAGTAGCATCTCCGGCTGCACACTTTGCTCTGCCCGGATGTCTTGCGACATCAATGCAACCTGCAAGGTCTGGCGACCATGACAAGCAAGTTGTAGAAAGTTTGAACTTTATGGAATTTTTGCAATTTTGGTCACATTCACCTGCATTGCGCTATGACATAGCAGCGGCACAGAGCGATCTTTGGCTGAGTGTCTTGTTTCATGGCCAAAGTCTATGTGTAGCTCCAGCCTAAAGTTTACAGGTTAGACTGCTATTTCTTTAATAAGGGCAATTTTAATATAAGAGCTAGTTTAAAGGGAACCTGTCAGCTGATACACACTCCTAAATTGTAGGTAACGTTTATCAGCTGACAGGTTCCCTTTAAAAGGAAATACTAAAAGTTAGCATTAAAAAATTTCTGCTGGTTTTAATTAGAACGTCCTTATTAAAGATTCTCTAAATACCAATTATTTTTTGGGCTGAACTAAAAGGGTATTGTCATAAAGCAGAATGTTTTCTTTCTAAGTTGTGCAATATTCCAAGAATAAACCTGACACACAGCACGGAGACATAAACACTTTATTAATTAAAAAGTACAATAAGCTAAAAATATTAATAACAGACATAATTAATGAAACGTAGATGAGGGAAACCCAAAGAAAGAAAAATTTTTCTGATCTCCTGATCTGATATTGCCCCTATTTCTTGGGATGGCTGACTATTTAGTAAGGAAAAAACCACTTGCATACTAAGGGACAAGTAATAATGTAATAAATAATATACAGTGGGGAAAATAAGTATTTGATACACTGAAAGATTTTCCGAGTTTTTCCCCCCTACAAAGAATGGAGAGGAATGTAATTTTTATCGTAGGTACACTTAAACTGTGAGACAGAACCTAAAAATAAAAATACAGAAAAACACATAGTTTAAAATTTTACATATTTAATTATAATAAATGGGAATTTAATTAAGTATTTGATCACCTACCAACAAGAAATCTGGCTCTCCACGACCTGTTAGTTTTTTCTTTTAAGAATCCCCCCT
>JARQOD010000008.1:52932065-53040509 GCA_033576555.1 Oophaga sylvatica | reverse complement strand
TTTATACACAAAAACACAGAAAAAATGCAATAGGTAAGACAAGTGACGTGAAGCAGAATAGTCATTATGGCAGAGGGATGAGCATAAATATTGGAACAATTCATAGATAAGGAGAGAAAGTTTTATTACCCTCTGATTGGGGTCTGGTAATGTTTTGTGATGTTTTCACAGGGTATTTGGAGTAAATTCCTTAATTGATGTAATAGGCCATAAAACCATGTGACAGGTTCATTCCAGCATTAAGAGTGTCAAAGGTCACCATCAATTTGTATTCGCAAATTCTTCTCTGCCTCTGAGATGTGAATCTGCTTCTTAGTACCAGTATTTTCATATCTGACATGCTATGATCAGGGGAGCAAAAATGTTTTGCCACAGGTAGATCCATTCTTTTTTCTCTTATTGCGTGGCGATGAGAATTCATCCTTGTTCTCAGTTTTTGCCCGGTCTCCCCCACATACAGACCCCCAGTTGGACATTTAGTACATATAATTAGGTACACAACATTAGATGTGATGCAGCTGAAAGTACCTGGTATCTTGTAGTCCTGATGTGAGTTGGGGATCTTTATCTTGTCCGTGGTCATTATAAATGGACAGGTTTTGCATTTCTTCTTATTGCAAGGCAAGGTTCCTGCAGCTGTTGGGGAGGACAGGGAACTTCTGACAATGATGCTTCTTAGATTTGGGGGCTGCCTAAAACACAGTAGTGGGGGGTCTGGAAATATGGATTGTAACCGGGCATCTTTTTGTAGTAAAGGTTGTAGTTTCCGTGCAGCTCCCTTAGCACCTCCAGATTTGGATTGTAGGTGACCACTAAAGGCACCCGGTTATTTTCTTCTTTAGCTTTGTAATGTAGCAGGTGATCCCTTGATATTCTGGTGGCTCTTGTAATTTGGTTTTCAATTGTTCTTGGATGGTAGCCCTGATTTAAAAAGGTCTTTCTAAGGCGACCAAGGTGTTCATCTCTATCCATGGGGTTGGAACATATACGGTTGTATCTGATGGCTTGGCTGTAGACAATAGAGTTTTTTATGTGTTTTGGATGGAAACTGTCCCATTTAAGGTATGTTGGACGGTCGATTGGCTTCTGATACAGGGATGTCTCTATTTCATTGTCCTTCAGTTTAATGATGGTGTCCAAAAAGTTAATTTCAGTGCTGGAGTAGTTAAGTGTTAAGTTGATGGTGGGATGAAATTGATTGAACTGTTCGTGGAACGTCTTTAGCTGTTGCTCAGACTCCGTCCAGATGATTAAAATGTCATCAATGTAGCGGTAGTAGGCCCGAGGCCTGGTTGGACATGAGGACAGAAAGTCGCTTTCAAGCTTGGCCATGAAAAGATTTGCATACTGTGGAGCCATTTTACTTCCCATCGCTGTGCCAGTCTCCTGTAAATAGATCTTGTTGTCAAATTCAAAGTAATTGTGGGTGAGGATGAATTTTGTGAGTTTCACCACAGAATCAGCATCATTCTCTGTGTTTTTCATGAAGTCTTTGCAGGCATTTAATCCATCCTGGTGTGGGATATTAGAGTACAAGGATTCCACATCCATGGTGGCCAGGATGGTTCCTTCTGGTAGAGGACCTATTGCTGCTAGTTTATTCAGTAGGTCAGTTGTGTCCTGAATGTAGCTGGGTGTATCCTTTACCAGAGGTTTAAGAATGCCCTCTACCCATCCAGATACCTGCTCAGTAAGGGAGTCCACACATGAAATAATCGGCCTCCCTGGATTCCCAGCTTTGTGGATTTTGGGAAGCATGTAGAATGTCCCTGTTCTTGGACTCTCTGGTATCAGGTCATCGGCTCTTATGGATTTGTCAGACAGACAAGATACCAACTTGCTTAGTTCCTTGTAATAGTCCTGTGTAGGGTCCGACTCCAGTTTTCTGTAGTAGCGTGTGTCTGTAAGTTGTCTGTTTGCTTCCTTCATATAGTCTGATGTGTTCATCATGACTATTGCACCTCCCTTGTCAGCAGGTTTAATGATGATTTCTTTGTTGGTTTTCAGAGACTGTATAGCCTTTCTCTCCTGGGCACTGATGTTGGATGCTTGTCTCTTGTTGGTGGCTATGATGGTGGATTTTATCAAATATCTGAATGAGTCTATATATTTATCCAAATGAGGGTTACGTCCAGGTGGAGGTGTCCAGTCTGATCTCTTCTTGGTTGTTGAGATCCCTTTTCCTTCAGTCCGAGTGTTTTCTGAATCTTCTGTATCATTGAAGTATTCCCTCAGGCGCAGTCTCCTGAAAAAATGTTCCATATCACTGCAGAGTTCGTTTTATCCAGGGCCTTAGTGGGACAAAATGAGAGTCCTCTAGAAAGCACGGCAAGCTCCACTTTGTTGGGTTTGTAATCCGAGAGATTGATGACACAGTTAGATGCTTTTGTGTCTGGAATGGAGTGGTTGTCAGAGTTGTCAGGTTTTGTTTTGGATCTGTTTGTATAGAGTCCGGAATTGAGACGCAGTCTGTGTAGTTTCTTTTCTTTGTTATGAATCAGAAAGGTCCGTAGTTTGTTGTAGTATTGTTGTAATTTTTGTTCTGTGGTTTCTGGAAGTGTTTTCCTTAGGCTTTCAAATTGCCCTTGGACGTTACTCCTTATGCTGTAGCAGACATGCAAAAGATGGTTCCTAAGTCTCTCAGACGTCCTGTGACAAAGGTTTTTTGCATAATGGGTATTGTAGGTGTGAAGAATTGGGTTTGTAATCCAGAGTCCTTTGGGAATTAAATTCTCCTTTTTGCATTTAGATAAGAAAAAAATATCGCTGTCCATTTGTGCACGTTTCTTCAGAAGTGGTTTTAGTTCCATAAAGATGCGGTACATTCTGGTATCCTCCATTTTGATACAGTAAAGATGTATATCTTCGTACCGTGTTAGCCAGTAGATAGAAAAATATTTAGAGTTGAGAGTCCTCAGTGGTTGATACCTTTTAATGGCTAACTGAAAAGATGGTAACAAATTGCAAGCTTTCGAGACTACTCAGGTCTCTTCATCAGGCTGAACTAATACAAAATCTGAAGAATCACATATTTATACAAAAAACACAGAAAAAATGCAATAGGTAAGACAAGTGACGTGAAGCAGAATAGTCATTATGGCAGAGGGATGAGCATAAATATTGGAACAATTCATAGATAAGGAGAGAAAGTTTTATTACCCTCTGATTGGGGTCTGGTAATGTTTTGTGATGTTTTCACAGGGTATTTGGAGTAAATTCCTATTGCATTTTTTCTGTGTTTTTGTGTATAAATATGTGATTCTTCAGATTTTGTATTAGTTCAGCCTGATGAAGAGACCTGAGTAGTCTCGAAAGCTTGCAATTTGTTACCATCTTTTCAGTTAGCCATTAAAAGGTATCAACCACTGAGGACTCTCAACTCTAAATATTTTTCTATCTACTGGCTAACACGGTACAAAGATATACATCTTTACTGTATCAAAGGTTGTCATGAGTTTATACAACCCCTGGCAAAAATTATGGAATCACCGGCCTTGGAGGATGTTCATTCAGTTGTTTTATTTTGTTGAAAAAAAGCAGATCACAGACATGGCACAAAACTGAAGTAATTTCAAATGGCAACTTTCTGGCTTTAAGAAACACTAAAAGAAATCAAGAACAAATAATGTGGTAGTCTGTAATGGTTATTTTTTTAAATCAAGCATAGGGCAGCACGGTGGCTCAGTGGATAGCACTACAGCCTTGCAGCGCTGGAGTTCTGGGTTCAAATCCCACCTAGGACAACATCTGCAAGGAGTTTGTATGTTCTCCCCGTGTTTGCGTGGGTTTCCTCTGGGTTCTCCGGTTTCCTCCCACACTCCAAAAACATACTGATAGGAAATCTAGGATGTGAGCCCCTTTGGGGACAGTGAAGATAATGTGTGCAAACTGTAAAGCGCTGCGGAATGTTAGCGCTATATAAATGTGATTTTGCATTTGGAGGGTTAAACCTTCATCGGAATATTTTTAATGACAGCTATTTTCCTGTAAAGCAGCAGCAGCTATGTGCCAATAAAGCACAGTGCATGTAAGTAAGCTGCCCAAGACGCTCAAATCAGTTTAAAGAATATGTTATCATCTATTGTATTGTCAGACTGCTCCATATAATGACTGCCCTACTGGTTAGGAATGTCATACTGTCTGTATAAAGGATGCTTGTAAACTGCAAACCAGCCCCCCCCCCCCATTGTGGACAAGACCCCCAAACCTCCAGTGCTTTATCAGAATTGAAGTTAGAGTACATCAGAAGAATACAGCGTCCAGCCATATAATTTGAATCTTACAGACTTCTGAAAGATTTCTAATCATAGTCTTTGCACTGGCTTGTCTTTAGGTTTTCTTTGTAAATAATGAAAGCACCATTCCAGTGATTTTTTTTATGGCACCGCTGGAGTGGTGCTTAAATGTAATTCACGTTTTATACTGCCACCACCTTCATTCTTTTCCAGCGTTGTTCCCGTTGGTCTCTGGTGAAAAATGTCTTGCTGTCAGCTCCAGTGTTTCATGAAGCACATCGGAGGTCACTTCTCAATACATCTCCGAGAGCCTTGTTCTGGCTCTCATAGACTTGCATTGAGCTGTTGTAACTTTCACTTCCGGCCAGTCAGGAGTTATGGGCAGAAGATGGCGCTGCGGATCCAGCATGTCATCGGTAAAAGATGAAGCCACCAGGGGACTTACAGTTAAAGCGCCACTCCAGCACTGAAACCTCCTCCGCCCGATGGAGTGGAGCTTTAATTTAGAATTAAAGGGGATGGTCTCATCCTTCCCTACTCAGACAAAGACTTCATAACAAGTACGAGGGGACTACTGTCGTGACAGCCACCATAACAGGCGTAATTGCTCTGTTGTTGGACTAGCCCGCAAAACAAAAACTGTGACCCCAGTTAATCAGAGCAATTTCACCAGAATTCTGCGGTAAATTTCTTTAAAAAGTGTCAAAATTTTGGTGCAACTCAGAGTTGTGAAAAATGTTGTGTCTATTGGTCTTGGGTTGAGCTGGGATGTGATAGACGCTTGACGGCAGGGCTTGTCTAAGTCATGACTAGCTCTGGTGTTACTTATGCCAGTAATCTTACACCAGTTGAGTATTGGCTTTTGTCCACTGGTGTTTTGCTTTTCTATTTCCGTTAGATAGCTATGACACTTCAACTAGTTGTCTGCAGCTAAAGCCCATCCGTGCTAAGGAACGACGAGTTGTTCTTCAGAGACGCCAGCACTTAATTCATCGGCAAATAGCTTGACTTTGCACCCAGTTTATCAGAACAATTCTTTACATCATCCTCTGACCACTTTATGTCCACAGGATCTCTTTTTACAGGACGTTCCTCCTTGATCCCACCATTCCTGGCATATTTTCAGCACCACTGGATGGGAAAACCCCCATACGGAGATTGTGGCTAAGCCAGCACTGATGACTTTGCCGTGTTTAAGGTCACTCTGATTGCTGAGCTTTCTCACTCTAATGTGAGTTAATGCTGAAACTAGCAAACAAGCTCACCGATTTTATACTGCACTTTGGGATCACGTGTCTAATTTAGATTAAAAGGAAGCTTTAATAGTAGAAGTGCAGGTGGTCATATAAAGTAGTCATATATGCATACACCCGTTTATAGTCTTTTTACAAGGAAGTGGTGTAAATTATTGCCAAAAATCCCAAAAATGTTGAGCCATAGACTTGACCCTACTGTAATAGGCTATGTAAGGAATGAATGTTACTATAATAACAGATGTAATTCTTACTACATTATAGTTTTATTCCCACAGCATGAAGATGTGATACTGGTCGAGCAGATATAGTCCAGCTGTTTCTTATACAAATTTCATAATGTTATCTGTTCAGAAGAATGTCTCACCCTCCTTACAGGAATATGAGGTCATCTCCAGCCAACCATCACAAGATCCCTGTTCTGGCACTGTCAGAGCCTATATATAGTGCATGGCGTTACTGGATGAAATGATTGCTGGACAGAAGGATAAATCTGCGGGCTCATCACACAATACCAATACATAACATATTCTCTTATAAGGTTGTAGCTTAATGTGACCCTTATGTAAGTGAGCCTGATGGCCTTCTTTAGCCTATCATATTGCCTATTACCAGACCCTTCATCATGCACCAAATTTAAATGTCAACTTCTAAGACCACCCTACGCACAGTGTGAAGCTGGTGGATATCTTTGGAGAAAGACAATGGGCACAAGAATCACCAGGACTCAATTATTAGGTTATTGTAGGCTACACTCAGGTATACAGTATAAGTTATGGTTTGTTCTGCACACTCAATGACCCCAAATGCATGTGGACTTTACCTGTCAGATACTTAGGTTGCAGCCCCAGGATGGTCCCCATTATACAGTTGGGTTAAGTGGAAAGTTCAAATCCAGGTCAGAAACAGGAAAGGTTAAAAAGTCACATGTAACCTAAAGTCAAGCAAAAGCAAGTTAGAAACTAGTCAGAAGACTCACCACATAGTAGATAAGCACTGGAAGATGTCAGAGGTCAGGTAATGTATTGTCATATGCAGGACCAAGTCATGAACCAATCAGAGGATTACTACAACTGTATTTTAGTAATGGTGACTCCAGCAATATACCACCATCCGGGCAGATGGGGCGCCACAAACTAACACATATGATAAAGGAAGGTCCATCCGTAAGACCCCGAGTGAAGAGAGTCTCCAAAGGAGCATTTCACACTTCGCGAGAGTCCAGCCAAAGACACGCATTATAACGGTGACCAATCCTATGCTTTGAAAATAGTGAAATCTGCAGCAAAAAGCAATGGCAACTCCTCAGCACAAGACTATATTCTACCTTACAGATTTTCAAGGGGAACAGTTCCCCAAAGGATCTACCGTGTCTGAACTGAACAAATTCAGTATCTCCTCTTAGGATTTGTGGGTCATTCTTTGCAGATCCAATAACATATAGAATTAGGGTAGGAAGGACAAGAGAAAAAAATTAGTGCAGGGAGAGGTGGGCCATTTTTTATTTTATTTGTATTAAACAATATTATGTTCATTATTTGATTTCTTTCCTACTATTGTGGCTCAAATAGTTACTAAACAAAATGAAACTAAAATATAACTTTATATAAGAGATTAAGTTAATAACATATGCATATATGCAATTTGTGTTGTAACTTTTGGTGGCAGATCTACTTTAATCTAATATCACACAAAAAGAAACAAACATTTTAACTTTGTACAAAACAAACCCAATGTTCTGCTCAAAAACAAACTACATTTACGCTATGTGGAAACATTGCCTAAGGCAATCCTAATAAAGGTGTCCACTTATCCACTAGAATCTAGTGACTAGATTAATAAATTGGCCAAGTTGGGCGATTTTAAGAAAATAGAACTTTTTCAGGATGGGACACACAGTAAGGGGCCAAATAGGTCAGTGCAGGGTCACTGTGGTACCATTTCCGGAGCACAGAGGGACCCATGCTTCTGATCAGGAGGTAGCTCATCCAGTTATAGGGCACCTGTATGGTTTGGGAGTATTTTGAACGCTTATATAATTCTGCTAGCTTTCGTAAAGATAACATGTGGTGCACTTCATTGGATATCAAGTAACAGATCTAATCTCTGCTAAAAGCCAATGCCTCAGGGCCCCATCACACGCTTCAGTGTCCCAGCGATCCAACCAACGATCCGATGTGGATGGGATCGCTGGTACATCGTTAGCTGATTGCTGGTGAGCTGTCACATGGGCAGACTCACCAGCGATCAGGACCAGCAAGCACGCTGGTATCCAGTGTACACATCGGGTAACTAAGCACCGCGCGGCACTTAGTTACCCGATGTGTACACTGGATACTGATACCCAGCTTCTGCTGTACAGCGCTGGGAGCTCGCTGATCGTTGGTCTCCCGCTGTCACCCGCAGCGATGCGCGCTGGCCAGCGGGACACCAACAATGAAAAAATGGTCCAGGCTATTTGACGACGATCAGCGATACCCAGCAGGGGGACTGGTCGTCGCTGCGTGTCACACTAAGCGAGATTGCTGGCTAGGTCGCTGGTGCGTCACAAAATCGGTGACGCTTCAGCGGTATCTCTTAGTGTGACGGGGGCTTTAGATCAGGGCAAAGCAGTATTTTGTACAAAGAGGGGCATGGCGCCCCCATCTGGATCTTCTATTCTGTTTATATAGCTGTCCAAGGACGGTCGGCGGCACAGTTGGGACTCGGTCCTGCTCTGCCCCCATCTATTTGGACGTCTGCTGACACGGTGAGGTGAACTAAAAGAGTTAGGTACTGTCCCAATTGGGTCACCTTGTTGAAGTGGGATGGCTTTTACACTTTTGTAATCAAAATAGTGTTAGCTAAGTACCCCATGTTATTTACATGCACTACTACTACTTATTTAGTTACTACAGGGTACTTGCTTATTTTGTTATTTTAGGTTCTGCCTGATAAATAGGCACAGTGTGAACGCACTCCTGTTCATTGCACTTATACCAACATAGGATCTGGATCAATTTTTTATTTTTTGTTAGAGCTGTATAGTAAGTTATATGGATAGAAGTGAACCCTGCACCACTTACCATAGTGTAGGTCACTAATGTAAGATGGATGGGGCCCGACACATGGCATCCCCAATGACCAGACATGACAAGCTTTGGCAGCATTGTCACATTGTGCAGATTAGATCCCATTCTCTACAGTGCTTGGCCTTGGAAACATGGAGGTGTGGTGCTCCGCTTCATACACTATCTACATCTGGCCACTGCTGGAGAAGATATTGGCTGACTGGTAGGGGTGGGGAATTAAGGACAAGTGATTAATAAGAAATTAGTGGGAAAACCTGTAATATCCAAGCTCTTTTAATACTATATACACTGCACCAAAACTGCACTGTGTGCACAAGTCCTACTGCAGTAGATTTAATGAAAGTCTGGCAGATTATAGATTTTATTGTGATGCTTACAAATGCGCAATCATTTTTTATATTATCTTTAAGTCTTGGAGAACCACTAAGCCTATGAGCACATTTGTATAAATGGTGCCATTTCTGGTGGTAAAGGTGTTGTTACTTCTCAGAATTAGGCTCGGTATACCTACACTTAGCGTCCATGAAACACATCTTTCACATTTCATGAAAACCACCAACTTGAGAAGAAATGACACTTTTCTTAAGGATGTGGGCATCCTGTTACATCTTCTAGAAACAATACAATGCATGGCACTGATGGGAATATTACTTGTTCTTTGCAGCCACATTCTTGTATACGAACACTTGAATTACGTTATGTAAGAAAATTATTTACAGTGTTACAGGGGTGCAAATAAGTTATCATCTATGTGCGGGATCGGTGATAACTTGTAGAGCGCTGGGACTTGTGCTGCTCGGCAGATAAGTGAACTTCTAACACTGTTAGAATAGAACGGAGGTGCGGATTCTCAGCCTGTGCTCCATTATGTTCCTATGGGGCTGCAGGCGCTGCGCACACATTTTCCAGCAGCTCCATGGGGAATAAGTGGCAGTCAGACCAGCTGCTCTATTTAGTAGTAGGGATAAAACTCCCCGATCTACTGAACAATGCGGGTGGTGGTGGTCAGACAATGACGGACTAGAAAGTCAGCACCTATCGTATGGATAGATCATAAAAGAATTGTTCAGTGAAATCAAGTTAAATGTTCAATGTATAAAACCAACACAGGCATATACATTGCAATGTACGTTTTGGTTGTGTAGGGGTTCACTCTCTGCTCCTAATTTGATTGATGTGGATGCGTCATCCACATTGAGAAGCAAGATGTCACGCCTGCGCAGTGGCCTCACAGGCGCACTCTGCTCTGACCATTCTGTGTCCATTAAATGATCAATATTTAGTAGTAGGGTCGCGTCCTTCTCTGAGCGGCGGCAACTCTTCAGTGTACCCATTGGATCCTCACACACAGCGCTCTCCAGCTGAGCTCTGTGCTCCATACCGAAGCGCTGTCTTCCCTTATAACCAGTTCTCACCCCCTGTTCTAGGACTCCAGTCCATTATTTGTAGTGCTTTACATACATTCCCAGCGCATCCATTGACCTTTTGAAAAAATTCTGATGAAGGTCCTAATGTGGACCAAAAACGTTCAAAATATAGTTTGTCTGGATGCAAAATAAAAAGGAATTTACTGATTTTCCATTATTGCTTCATGTCACAAGAATGCAGAAGTGCAGGAAACATCGCCACCTTATGCATTTCTGCGGTATGTACTGCAATATATAAAGAATCCATCATTTAATAGTTTTTCTTACTCTAGGTTAGATATTTAGCCTATGCTTACAGTGTGCATTAACCCCTTAATGACCGCCGATACGCCTTTTCACGGCGGTCATTAAGGGTACTTAAACCACAGCGCCGTTAATTAACGGTGCTGTGGAAAAAGAGAATAGCGCACCCCAGAGGCGCATTTTCTCCGGGGTCTCGGCTACAGGGGGTAGCCGAGACCCCAGAGAACATGAATCTGGTCGGTTTTTACCGACCCGGATGTTGCGATCGCCGTTATTAACCCTATAACGGCGATCGCAAAAAAAAAAATCTGATGTGCCATTTAATTTCTCTCTCCTCTGATGTCATCGGACATCAGAGGAGAGAGAAAAAGGGTCCCCGATCCCCCCTTGTGGCCCCCAATCTGCCCCTTGTGGCCCCCGGGCCCACCTGCCTCCTCCGGTGGACATCGCCATCTTGAATGGCGGGCGCATGCTCAGTGCGCCCGCCGCGATCTGCCGGGGGGGGGTGGGTGGGCAATTTCTCCGGGGGCTCGGCTGCGGGGGTAGCCGAGACCCCAGAGAGCATGATCTGGGTCGGTATTTACCGACCCCGGTGTTGCGATCGCCGTTATAACAGTATAATGGGACCGCAACAACAAAAAAATGATTTCTCTCCCCTCTGATGTGATAGCACATCAGAGGGGAGAGAATTAGCGTCCCCAGTACCCCCGATCCCCCCCCTCCCGGTGTCCCCCGTCCTCCGGCAGGTCCCAGGCTCCCGGCCTCTTCTTCCTGGAAAAAAAAAATGGCGGGCGCATGCGCAGTGCGCCTGCCGAATCTGCCTAGCGGCAGATTCAAAAAATGTTTCATTCATTCTCCTAAAAAGTACATTTTGATCACTGTGATAAGCTATCACAGTGATCAAAATAAAAAACAGTACATAACCCCCCCCTTTATCACCCCCTTAGTTAGGGACATATAATAAAATATAGAAATTGTATTTATTTTCATTTTTCCGTTAGGGTTAGGGCTAGGGTTATAATTAGGGTTATAAATAGGGTTAGGGTTAGCATTAGGGTTAGGCTGGGTTTATACTGCGTTATGGCAGTCCGTTAGACGGACTGCGTTACACTGCGGTATAATGCGGTGTAACGCAGTCTGTTAACGCTGCCATTCACCCCCATTTGAGGGTGTATCGCGACGCATGCCGTAAAGCGACATGCTTTCGCGACGTGCCATCATTCAGTGACGGAGCTTCGGACGCAGCCTGCAGCGTCTGGGCTCCGTCACCGCTAGTGCAGATGAATCATCTGCTGATTCCTCTGCGTTGGCGGGTATAGCATAACGCGATCGCGTTATGCCATACCGTTACCAGCCCGTCAACGCTATGTGTTGAACGGACTGGTAAAACGCAAAATGAACCTAGCCTTAGGGTTATAATTAGGGTTAGGGTTACAATTAGGGTTGGGATTAGGGTTAGGGGTGTGTTGGGGTTAGGGTTGGAGCTACAATTGAGGGGTTTCCACTATTTAGGCAAATCAGGGGGTCTCCAAACACGTCGTTCAAAAAGTCAAATGGCGCTCCCTCCCTTCCGAGCCCTGCCGTGCACCCAAACAGTGGTTTACCCCAACATATGGGGTATCAGCACACTCAGGACAAATTGCACACCAATTTTGGGGTTCTAATTTCTCCTTTTACCCTTGGGAAAATAAAAAATAGCTGGCTAAAAAAATCATTTTTGAGGAAAAAAGTGATTTTTTGTTTTCACGGCTCTGCGTTTATAAATTTCTGTGAAACACTTGGGGGTTCAAAGTGCTCACCACACATCTAGATAAGCTCCTTGGGGGGGGTCTAGTTTCCAAAATGGTGTCACTTGCAGGGGTTTCTACTGTTTAGGCACATCAAGGGCTCTGCAAACACAACATGACGCCCTTAAAACATTCCATCAAAGTCTGCATTACAAAATGGCGCTCCTTCCCTTCCAAGCTCTCCCATGCGCCCAAACAGTGGTTCCACCCCACATATGGGGCATCAGCGTACTCAGAAAAAATTGCACAACAACTTTTGGGGTCCAATTTTTTCCTGTTACCCTTGGGAAAATAAAAAAATAGCAGGCTAAAGAATCATTTTTGAGGAAAAAAATGATTTTTTATTTTCACGGCTCTACGTTATAAATTTCTGTGAAGCACTTGGGGGTTCAAAGTGCTCACCACACATCTAGATAAGTTCCTTAAGGGGTCTAGTTTCCAAAATGGTGTCATTTGTGGGGGTTTCCACTGTTTAGGCGTATCAGGGGCTCTCCAAACGCGACATGGCGTCCAATTTCAATTCCAGCCAATTTTGGTTTGAAAAAGTCAAAATGCGCTCCTTCCCTTCCAAGCCCTGTCGTGCGCCCAATCAGTGGTCCCCCCCCACATATGGGGTATCAGCGTACTCAGGACAAATTGGACAACAACTTTTGTGGTCTAATTTCTCCTGTTACCCTTGGAAAAATAAAAAATTGGGGACTAAACGATCATGTTTGTGGAAAAAATATGATTTTTTATTTTCACGCCCGGGCATTATAAACTTCTGTGAAGCACTTTGGGGTGAAAAGTGCTCACCACACATCTAGATTAGTTCGTTAGGGGGTCTAGTTTCCAAACTGGGGTCACTTGTGCGGGTTTCCACTGTTTAGACACATCAGGGCCTCTACAAACGCGACATGGCGTCCAGCCAATTCTGCGTTGAAAAAGTCAAACGGCGCTCCTTCCTTTCCAAGCTCTGCCATGCACCCAAACAGTGGTTTACCCCCACATATGGGGTATCAGCATGCTCAGGACAAATTGCACAAAAACTTTTGGGGTCTTGTTACCCTTGGGAAAATAAAAATCGGGGTGAAAAGATCATTTTTGTGGAAAAAATATGATTTTTTATTTTTACGGTTCTGTTATAAACTTCTGTGAAGCACTTGGAGGTTCAAAGTGCTCACTACACATCTAGATAAGTTCCTTAGGGGGTCTAGTTTCCAAAATGGGGTCACTTGAGGGGTGTTTCCACTGTTTAGACACATCACGGCCTCTACAAATGCAACATGGCGTCCAGCCAATTCTGCGCTGAAAAAGTCAAACGGCACTCCTTCCCTTGCGACCTCTGTCGTGCGCCCAAAAAGTGGTTTACCCCCACATATGGGGTATCGGCGTATTCAGGAGAAATTGCACAAGAAATTTTGTGGTTCATTTTTTCTTTTAACACTTGTGAAAATAAAAAAAATTGGTTCCAAAGTAAAGTTTTTGCAAAAAAAGTTAAATGTTAATTTTTTCCTTCCACATTGCTTCAGTTCCTGTGAAGCACGTAAAGGGTTAATAAACTTCTTGAATATGGTTTTGAGCACCTTGAGGGGTGCAGTTTTTAGAATGGTGTCACTTTTGGGTATTTTCTATCATATAGACCCCTCAAAGTGACTTCAAATGTGATGTGGTCCCTAAAAAAAAATGGTGTTGTAAAAATGAGAAATCGCTGGTCAACTTTTAACCCTTATAACTTCGTAACAAAAAAAAATTTTGTTCCCAAAATTGTGCTGATGTAAAGTAGACATGTGGGAAATGTTATTTATTAAGAAATTTGTGTGACATATCTCTCTGATTTAAGGCCATAAAAATTTAAAGTTTGAAAATTGCTAAATATTCAAAATTTTTGCCATATTTCCGTTTTTTTCATAAATAAACACAAGTCATATCAAAGAAATTTTACCACTAACGTGAAGTACAATATGTCACGAAAAAACAATCTCAGAATCAGCGGGATTCGTTAAAGTGTTCCAAAGTTATAACCTCATAAAGTGACAGTGGTCAGAATTGTAAAAATTGGCGCGGTCATTAAGCTGAAAAATGGCTGTCACTAAGGGTTAAGTTACCATTTGATTTAGCACGCACCTCTTATGTCACATGTTTAGTTCTTATAGGCGCGCTGCTTTAGTATTGCAGTAGTTAAGCATCCTTGCCACTATCGTTTCTGGACTGCTGTGTCTCATGTAAAACTTGACTCTTCTGCATGTATCCCAAAGTGATTCTTCTTGCAAACGCATCTCTGCTGTTCCAAAGTGCCAGCCCACATACCCTGCGCTTGTTCCAAAAGGTGCCAGCCTGCATAGCCAGTGCTGCTCTTCCAAAGGTGCCAGCCCACATACCCTGCGCTTGTTCCAAAAGGTGCCAGCCTGCATAGCCAGTGCTGCTCTTCCAAAGGTGCCAGCCCACATACCTGGTGCTTGTTCCAAAAGGTGCCAGCCTGCATAGCCAGTGCTGCTCTTCCAAGGTGCCAGCCCACATACCCTGCGCTTGTTCCAAAAGGTGCCAGCCTGCATAGCCAGTGCTGCTCTTCCAAAGGTGCCAGCCCACATACCCTGCGCTTGTTCCAAAAGGTGCCAGCCTGCATAGCCAGTGCTGCTCTTCCAAAGGTGCCAGCTCACATACCCGGCGCTGCTGTTCCCAAGGTGAAAGCTCGTATACTTGGCTCTACTGTTCCACATCCAGCGTGCTATTTGCATACTCAAGGTACCATCCAACTTATACAGCTCTGCCATTCCTTGCTCTCCCAGGTGACGTTCAGCATTTTTAGCTTGGATGTTCTAAGCTGCACCAATGAAAAACGGCTCCTAGGACACTGTGGTACAGCTATTTCTCCAAACTGTCAACATGACAAAGCCTCATATTGATCGTGCTACCGTGAGCAGCCTGCGTGGCCTAACGTGTCTCCGGACGTGTTGCCAATCAAGCACATCTGGGACATCATTGCTCAGAAATTGCAAAGGGATTTGCCAGCAGCGGGCATATACATGTAACAGCGATTATTCGTGATAGACACATCTAATAACGCTGAGATTTTAAATCTATTCTAAAATAATTATGTTAAAGGAAAGTTTTCACCCCCGTGACGTATAAGACCTATTAATATCGGCATACCGGTAATAGAAATGTTACACTAGTCCTACCTGTATGCCTCATATTAATGGTCTTGTTGCTGAGAAATGTTATTGTAATGCCGTGTGTTTGCACCTTGTTTCCCCGGCGTTACTCTGCATGTCTCTGATTTAACCCTTGCTCCTTTTCCCCTAACCAGCTGGGATACTGTTGTCTGTTACCTGTATGGATGCTGCTCAGTTCCCGGCTCTGCTGCATAGCCTGTTGTGAATGTATTAGAAATGAATTCTGAGCAGAAGCTCCCTCTGGTGGTTACAAACAGTACTGAACCATTCAATGAGGATTGGCAATCAGGAGTTACAGACTGGTCTTATATAAGGGAGGTTCCCTCCCATCATGGTTGCCGGTGATCAATTGTTTTTGTCTCAACTGTGGTTCCTGGTTCACTTGGAAGCTTGCTGAGTCTTGCCTCTTCTCCTGCTCTCAGATAAGATATTTTCTGTTTTTGTGCTTACCATTTTCATATTTCTCTGCATTTCTGTGAGGTTAGCCAGGTCTCCCCACCCCCCCCCCCGGGGGGCTTGGGCTCCTCTCAGTTCTTCTGGATCCACTGTTATTTGTTCATTTGCCTTTTCCATTTTTTTCAGTGGCTGCGGCTTAGTTTTGCTACACCAGAGAACTAATTTAAGTGGTAGAGGTCGTGTGATCTCAGGTGTTTTTGCAATTAGTAGAGTTGGTATTTTTTTTAGGGTTTTTTGGATTGCAGTAAGTGTCCTTCCTATCCTTTTCTGTCTAGGAAGATTGGGCCCCAACGTTTGCTCATTCTATTTCTGTCTGTGTCTGTATTTCCTCGTCTAACCGATATTACATGTTTGGGGGCTTCCTATGTTCTTTGGGGATCTGCTCCAGGGCAGATAGCTTTCCTCTTTCTATCTTTAGGTGTAGTTAACCTCTTAGGCTGTGACGAGGCGTCTAGGACCAACGTAGGAACGCTCCACAGCTGCCTTTAGTTGTGGTGGTTAGTCAGGGTACTGCAATCCAGTAGATTCCAACCTCTCTGGTGTATTGCCGTTTTTGCCTGCTCTCCTCAGCTACCAAATCATAACAGTAGCCGTTCATGTGTTGTGATGTCTCTACTCCGCTGCATGATCAGCTGCATGTGCGGTCCCTGGCTGCCGCTGTGTAAGCTATCCATGATTTGCGAGGTCCTCTGTAGCTGGTGCAAGACTTTCCACAGGTGTCCAGGCTTGCAGCCGCTGCCTTAAGCTTCAGTTCCTTTGCTGATATGGTTTCTGTTTGTGTTTAGGGTGCGCGCGGCCACACCTTCCCTGCTTTTATCAGGGCAGTGTGTGCACTTGAATTGCTGTCCTCAGCCTATTGCTGAGGGGCATTTCCTATATAAAGTTCCTCTTTCCTGTTGGGCGTTGGCAGAGCTTTGCATTAAGTTTCTGAACCTTTCCATGTGTGTTCAGCTTTTCCAGAGCTGATCGCAAGCAGATATCCTTTGTCTTGTCCTGTTTTTCCGCCTTCTCTGGGGGCTGAGTACCCAGACCCGTTTCTTTTTGTGTCTTGTTTTTCCGTCTTCCCTGGAGGCTGCATATCCAAGACCGTTTCTGTTGACTCTTGTTTTCTGCCTGAGGTCTGCATTCTCAGACCTGAATCCTTGATCTGTTCCTGACTCTGTCTGAACTGTGTTCTCTGTGTTATGTTCCTGAAGTCCCTGTGTGTCTGGAACCATGTACTCATTGACTGTGAACTAACCTGGGTTTGTCTTTTAAAAGATGGAGTCCGGTGTTTTTGCTGAGCATCTACTATGCTATGCTCAGCCTGCTATGCGGGCTAGCTCCGCCCGACCCGGTCCAACCCGGCGGTGCTTGCACCATCCTGCTTGAGTTCCTTCCTAGGTCCAATGCCTGGAGCCTGACGACGGTAGTTTAGAGCCTGACGACGTGCTCTAGCACACGAAGGCACTGAATATATAGTGACCAATAATTTCATGGCGAAAAAAAGCTAAGTAAAAAAACTGAAAAATGAACTCCCTTGATTTATAAAAACACAAGGAAAAAAAAGTGATAAGTAATTTTGAGCGAAGAATATTAGCAATATAGAAATGGTAAGTCTATTCAAAAAGCAAAGTATCTCATTGCTACTCAGAGCGAAATAAAGCCTTTAACCTGAAAAGTGGCTTGAGGAAAAAGATAGTAACAATGTAAAGAAAGCAAAGCTATTTACAAAGCAGAGAGTCCCAGACAGCACTAAGAACAAAATAAAGCCTCCAACCAGCATGATGGTAAAGGAGGGGGAGTTTATTTTTTCCTTGTTTTTTTGCCATTATACACACTGCTTCTCTTTTCTCTCCAGCACTAGGCAGCACAACGCGCTCACTTTCCAGCACTGCAAACTCGCTCTCCAGCACAGCATGCTCACTCTCCAGCACTAGATAGCATAGCACGCTCACTCTCCAGCACTAGACAGCACGCTCACTCTTCAGCACTAGACAGTACAGCACGCGAACGTCACTATTCAGCACTACACGGCATAGCACGCTCACTCTTCAGCACTAGACAGCATAGCACGCTCACTCTTCAGCACTAGACACGCACATAAGCACGCTCCTATCCAGCACAGCACACGCGTATTCTCCAGCACTAGACAGCAAAAGCACACGCTCACATCTCCTTCCAGCACTAGGCCGCACAGCACGCTCACTCTTCAGCACTAAGCCGCACAGCACGCTCACTCTTCAGCACTAGCCGCACAGCACGCTCACTCTTCAGCACTAGGCCGAACAGCAAGCTCACTCTTCAGCACTAGACAGCATAGCACGCTCACTCTTCAGCACTAGACAGCATAGCATGCTCATTCAACAGTAGGCCGCACAGCACGCTCACTCTTCATCACTAGACAGCACAGCACGCTCACTCTTCAGCACTAGACAGCAGCACGCTCACTCTTCAGCACTAGCAGCACTAGCACGCTCACTTTCAGCACTAGCCACGACGCTCACTCTTCAGCACTAGGCCGCACAGCAGCTCACTCTTCAGCACTAGACAGCACAGCATGCTCACTCTTCAGCACTAGACAGCACAGCACGCTCACTCTTCAGCACTAGCCGCACAGCACGCTCATCTTCAGCACTAGGCCGCACAGCCACGCTCACTCTTCAGCACTAGACAGCACAGCACGCTCACTCTTCAGCACTAGACTCCACAGAACGCTCACTCTTCAGCACTAGGCCGCACAGCATGCTCACACTACAGCACTAGACACTCAGCAGACGCATCATTCCTCAGCACTAGACAGCACACTCACTCTTCAGCACTAGATAGCACAGCACTCATTCTCAGCACTAGACAGCACACTCACTCTCAGCACTAGACAGCACGCTCACTCTTCAGCACTAGACAGAACAGCACGCTCACTCTTCAGCACTAGATAGCACAGCACGCTCACTTTCCAGCACTAGACAGAACAGCACACTCATTCCTCGCATGCAACTAGACAGCACAGCACGCTCACTCTTCAGCACTAGACAGCACAGCACACTCATTCCTCAGCACTAGACAGCACAGCATGCTCACTCTTCAGCACTAGATAGCACAGCACGCTCACTCTCCAGCACTAGACAGCACAGCCACACCATTCCTCAGCACTAGACAGCACAGCACGCTCACTCTTCAGCACTAGATAGACAGCACGCTCACTCTTCAGCACTAGATAGCACAGCACCTCATCTCAGCACTAGACAGCACATCATTCTCAGCACTAGACAGCACAGCACTCATTCCTCAGCACTAGACAGCACAGCACGCTCACTCTTCAGCACTAGAACAGCAACAGCACGCTCACTCTTCAGCACTAGATAGAACAGCACGCTCACTCTCAGCACTAGACAGCACAGCACTCATTCCTCAGCACTAGACAGCACAGCACGCTCACTTCTCCAGCACTAGACAGCACAGCACTCATTCCTCAGCACAGCACGCTCACTCTTCAGCACTAGATAGCACAGCACGCTCACTCTTCAGCACTAGACAGCACAGCACGCTCACTCTCCAGCACTAGACAGCACAGCACACTCATTCCTCAGCACTTAGACAGCACAGCACTCATTCCTCAGCACTAGACAGCACAGCACGCTCACTCTTCAGCACTAGATAGCACAGCACGCTCATTCTCCAGCACTAGACAGCACACTCATTCCTTAGCACTAGACAGCACAGCACGCTCATTCGCTCTCTTCAGCACAGCACGCTCATTCCTCAGCACTAGACAGCACAGCACGCTCACTCTTCAGCACTAGATAGCACAGCACGCTCATTCTCCAGCACTAGACAGCACACTCATTCCTTAGCACTAGACAGCACAGCACGCTCAGTCGCTCTCTTCAGCACAGCACGCTCATTCTCCAGCACAGCACACTCATTCCTCAGCACTAGACAGCACGCTCACTCTCCAGCACTAGAAAGCACAGCACACTCATTCCTCAGCACTAGATAGCACAGCACGCTCACTCTCCAGCACAGCACACTCATTCCTCAGCACTCTCCAGCACAGCACGCTCACTCTTCAGCACTAGATAGCACAGCACGCTCACTCTCCAGCACAGCACACTCATTCCTCAGCACTAGGCCGCACAGCACAGGACGGCGCTCCTGCTCTGCTGACACAGGAAAGTTATGCGTAGAATCGCATTGATACCAAGTGACCAGACACGCGCTGTAATGTCCCTCTGAAGCCCCCGTAGATCGCGGCTCTGCCTGTGAGTGTGTTGGGATTCGAAGCGCGCTCCCGCCGTCCTCTGCTCGCCCCCGTGTACTTTCCCGCCCTCTGCCTGTCACTGTCGGGGCGGTCGGTACCGTACAGCTTGGGACGCGTTTCCCGCCACCTGATGTGACGTAATCTGTTTTACTGTATGGCGTTTTTATAGATTATCGCCCCGGTAAAGTGTAGCGACAGCCCGGCAGCAGTGATGGAGGAGATCACTGACGAGGAGGTGCCCTCCACATCACGGGAGGACGCAGACACCACTGCCGACGAGGTACGAGACCCGGTGGGAGGGAGGTCTCAGCCTCTGGACACATTTGCTGCGATTTTCGTAATGGCGCGGTTCTGCGGTGATAGAAAAACGCGGCAAAAGCACCGCGAGCTGCTCCCCGTGTCACCGGCCCAAGTCCCGACTACTGCAACCTCCTGACAACCTGGACATGACCTTACTCAGCCCAGGGGCCGGCGATGGCCTGCAGCAACCAATCACAGGCCAGCTTTCATTTTCTATCACGCCACGGAAAACAGAGCTGCGATGTGATTGGCTGCTGCTCCTTATGCCTGCAGTGTCAGTGTACAGTGCTGGTAAGGCCTCTTCACACTTCAGTCGCTTGACGTCAGTTAAAATCCGCCAAAGTGTGAAAATGGCGGATCCACCAGAAAAGGTGAAAAACGGATCCTTTTTTACTGACGGATCCGCCATGAACTTTTCAACCTGGAAAATGCAGGTACGCATGGAGAGAGAGAGTCGCACGACTGAAGTGTGAAAGAGGCCTAACATACAGGCTACTGGCCTTGTGACGGCCTCCTTAAAGGGGTTGTCCAGCCTTGGGCTACAAGCCTGTAGTTATCCTATGTCACTGTAGACTTGTGACTACTAACATCGTGCACAGTGAGAATTCTCCAGGAGAGCGGTCATGTGGCCATAAGTAGCCAATATGCATAATCATGGCCACTGTCCAACTAGATGTGTCCGGCCTCACTCAGTACACTTATATTGAGCAAGGCTGCGCACGTGTAATCTCATGTGTCCGCCTGAATGCAAAGCACATACTTGTGTTCCCTGGAGAATCCTGACAGCGAGCAGTGTGCGCACTGAGGATTCACAAGTCTTTAGTCACATTGCGACTGCACACTTGTAGCCTGACTACCCCTTTAACGCGATCTTGTACTTTACAGTGACCTTCTCATCAGGTTTTGTACCCCAAACTAACACCATCCATGTGAGGGCGCTGTACCGCTGATCACATCCCTTCCTGGGAAAGAGAGGCAGCAGAGCTGCAGGGGCTAGTGTCCGCCCTCTGCACATGCAGATCATTGGCATAATAATTCTATAAAGTTCTCCAAAACCTAAACTCCGATTTCTAAAATAAAGGTCTGGATGTGATCAGCACCCCAGCGCCGTCACATAGATGCTATTCGTTTACGGTAGAAAAAGATAATGGGATATGTAAAAGAAAATCCTCCTGGACCAATGACACTTTTTGCTCTTATTAGGCCGGAGTCACACTGGCGACAAAATCGGACGACTGCAATGCGATGAAATATCGCATTGCAGTCGGACCTATGTTAATCTATGGAGCAGCTCCCAGTATCAGATTTTTTGTGGTCCGTTTTAAACGTCCGAGTGCAATCGCAGCATGCTGCGATTGTCACCGATTGTGGGTCGACTATCGCCAATGCAAGTCTATGGGAGCGATGAAAAATCGGATTACAAACGGACCACACTGTGTGACTTGCGATGAAATCGCATCGGTGTCCTTTAGAAAAGCCGGCAATTCATCCCCGGCTATACTGTAAAATCACACTGACAGCTTTAATAAAGACTAGAAAGAATAGATATATACACATAGAACACATATATATATATATATACATGTCATTGTGACATGTATATATACATATATTTATAGTTCCTAGACTTCTACATACTGTAATAGCCGCTAATTAAATTGCCGGGTTTTGTGAAATCACAGAAGCCGACATGAAATGATACATTGTTTCCACACATTTAACCATGTAATTTCATGTATTTTTATATATGTTTGAAACATACAATTACATGAGTGTATTTGTGCAAAATTTCAGACATGTAGGGGTTAATTAAAGGTGTAATTTCGTTGAAAAAAAATGCGTGGGCTCCCGCTGTATTTTCTCCACCAGACAGACAAAGCAAAGCGAGTGGGGGCAGATAATAATAGCCCAGGGAGGGTGCATTTTTTGTGCCCCCCCTGGCTACTAACATCTGCCCCCAGACACCCCAGAAAGGGCAAATCTATAATTAGATTCGCCCTTTCTGGCACTTTGCCCGTCTATTCCCATTGCCCTGTAGCGGTGGCGAATGGGTTAATCTCACCTTACTGTCACCTTGCAATTGAAAGGTGACCTTAAGGCAGGTTAATGATTGATAGCTGTCAATTAGACAACTATCAATTATTAATCCTATTGAAGTAAATAAAAAAACACACACACTTTAAGAATAAATAATTTTAATGAAATAAAAACACATTTTTTTGACCATATTTTATTTTACACTTAATCCGTGCGAAGCCATTGATCTCCTAAAATAAAGAAAAAGAAAGAAAACAACATTATTCTTACCTATTCCGCCGATCTGTCACGTCCCACGCTGTAATCCTTCACAAAGGGTTAACTAGCTTTGAGCCAAGCAGTGCAAGTAATCCTGCATGCTCAGCTCAAAGCTCATGAATGAATAAGTTCCTCTCCTGGCGACAGGAGAGGATGTGTTTCATGAATGAAGCTTAATTGATTGTGTCCACTTTCCCTTTAGGTCAGGTCACTACAGTTAAATTGGCAATAAATCAATTAAGCTCCATTCATGAATCTATTCCTCTACTTTCGCTGGGAGAGGAACTTATTCATTCAGGGGAATACAGGTCTGAGACAGCATTATTAGCTCTCTGCGACCTGTAACCTGTTAACCCTTTCTGATGGATTACACCGTGGGACCTGACTGTACATCGGATTGGTAAGTATAATTTTGCTTTTTTATTTTATTTTTATTACAGGAAATGGTTTTAGCAGGAAAATAAAATATGGTCAAAAAATAGTGTGATTATTTAATTAAACTTATTTTTTATTAAACTGTGTGTGTTTGATTTTTCTTTCATACAATAGGATTAATAATTGATAGTTGTCTAATTGACAGCTATCAATTATTAACCTGGCTTAAAGTGACCTTTCAATTGCAAGGTCATTTTAACCCCTTATTAACCCATTCGCCACCGCTAGAGGGCAATGGGAATAGACGGGCAAAGTGCCAGAAAGGGCGAATCTAATTATAGATTTGCCCTTTCTGGGGTGTCTGGGGGCAGATGTTAGTAGCCAGGGGGGGCACAAAAAAAATGTACCCTCCCTAGGCTATTATTATCTGCCCCCACTCGCTTGCTTTGTCTGTCTGGTGGAGAAAATACAGCGGGAGCCCACGCATTTTTTTTCAACGAATTTACACCTTTAATTAACCCCTACATGTCTGAAATTTACCACACATATACTCATGTAATTGTATGTTTCAAACATATATAAAAATACATGAAATTACATGGTTAAATGTGTGGAAACAATGTATCATTTCATGTCGGCTTCTGTGATTTCACTGAAGCCGGCAATTGAATTAGCGGCTATAACAGTATGTAGAAGTGTAAGAACTATAAATATATGTATATATACATGTCACAATGACATATATATATATATATATATATATATATATATATATATATATATATATGTGCTCTATGTGTATATATCTATTCTTTCTTTTGGCATTTAAATACTATTCTTTTGGATCCATTATATGTCAGTTTTGCAAGCCTGCGAGAAAATCTCGCAAGTCGGATGAAAATCGGATGTTACAAGGTACACACACATGCGATTAAATCGCATCTTTGAAGGAAAATCGGATGCCAGAAGGATGTGTGATGTTTTTATTTTGATCCGATTGTCGACCGTCTAAAACGGACCGATTTTTTGTGGTTGTGTGTGACTCCGGCCTTACTGTGTCATCCACTGGCTCTAGGGCGTCTAAATTCACAGGGAGCATCACATGACCGCTGCAGCCAATAAGTGGCTACAGACCGGCCGGCTGTGGTTCCACGATCCGGAACCACAGCGCTTTGGACGGAGCGGAAAGTCCACTCCGCCCAAAGCCCCGCCCCCTAGTGAACGCGCGGTCAATTCGGATGTGTTCATGGAACACATCCGGAACACATGCGGAATGACCGCAGCGCTACACAGGCCTGTGTTTCCCTTGCGGCGCCGCAGCGTCGCCGCAAGGGAATAGGACATGCTGCGGTCTAAAAAGACGCGCCGCATGTCCGTTAACGCAGGTCTGCCGCCTGCGTGTTGTTACGCATAGTGGAGACGGGATTTCTTGAAATCCCCTCCACTATGCTGTAACATCTGGACGCTGCGTGTTTGACGCTGCGCCAGAGCACAGCGTCAAACACGCAGCAATTCCTGAAGAAATCCGCATAGTGGAAACACACCCTTACATTCATTCTGATTCCACTTCCTCCACTCGCATGGAAAGTGAAGGCTGCAGCAGAGCAGACACCACTGATTGGTTGCAGTGGTACCTTGATGCTTTGAGACTGGCAGTCGACGCAACAAGAAAATAGGAGTGACTCCACTCTGAAAGTTGAGGATAGGGTTTTTTTTTATTCCCACCGTTGGTTTACTAACAAGTTAAGATATTGAAAAACAAAGTCACCATGTTTCCCTGAAAATAAGACAGGGACATTTATTTATTTTTTCCTGCAAAAGATGGTGTTGGGGCTTATTTTCAGGTGATGACTTATTTTTATTTTTTCCCCATGAACAAAAATCCACATTTCTTCTTGTCCAAAAAATCGACATTTATTACAAAACTAATCAGTAATCACACAACACACATGCACATCCACACACATGGTATACGACAACTTACACACACACACACACACACACACACACACACACACACACACACCAGCCTAATCGAAATGCTGGGGGCTCCTAAGAGAGTAGGGCCCTGAGAAAGTGCCCAGTTTACCTCCCTCCAACTCTGGCCTTAGTGTGATGCTTGGCTTATTTTTGGAGTAGGTTTTATAGTTCAAGCATACTCCAAAAAATCCTGCAAAAATGCTTGTATCTTCACAGCATAGACAATTGCCTTCAGATACGAGATGTGCAGCATCTGAAGCAACGAATACTGGAAGCCTGCGCTAGCATTTCTTCTGCGGTGTTGCTATCAGTGTGTCAAGAGTAGGAGAAGAGGGTTGCATTGACAATCCAACACAATGGGCAGCACTTTGAACACATTTTATAAGTGGTCATAAACTTGTAAACAACTCATGAAAGAATAAATTTACGTTAAAACCAAGCACACCATTGTTTTTCTTGTGAAATTCTCAATAAGTTTGATGTGTCACATGACCCTCTTCCAATTAAAAAAAAAAAAAAAAAGTTGGATCCAAAATGGCCAACTTCAAAATGGCCACTATGGTCACCACCCATCTTGAAAAGTTTCCCCCTCACATAAACTAATGTGCCAGAAACAGGAAGTTGAAATCACCAACCATTCCCATTTTATTTAGGTGTATCCATACAAATGGCCCACCCTGTATAACATGTATGTATGTATGTGTATATACACCGTGCTTCCCCGAAAATAAGACCTAGGGCTTCTTTCCACTTGCGAGAAATACGTCTGATTCTCGCATGTAAAAGCCCAGCTCTGGGGCCGGCACTCAGGAGTGGAGTGCGCGGCTGCATGTAGTTCTATGCAGCTGCTCGCTCCATTCCCGAATGCCGGCCCCAGATCTGTGATTTCACATGCGAGATTCAGACGTATTTCTCGCAAGTGGAAAGAAGCCCCTACTCTGAAAATAAGCCCCAGCATAATTTTACAGGATTTTTGAAGTATGCTTGAAATATCCAGCAGGTGATATGTGTTGAACTTGTCACCAATTTTCGAAGTAAATATATTTTTAAAGGTGCAGTTGACTTTAAATTCTCCCCAGATGTCAGTAACAACCCATTCAATCCACTTGGGAAAATAAATCAACCCATAGATATCCATGAATTAAGCTGTGTGTAATCACGAGGAACGACAGTGAAAAGTACTGAACACATGAAGAAAGGTGTGCAAAGAGCCATGGAAAGTCATGACACCAGCTGAAATCTATCTACAATGCTGCTGCTTAGTGAAACAATGTCCGCTGGTTCAACTGATGGCATCCACTGCAAATAAGCCCTGATCTATTTTTCAGAGCAAAAAATAATACAAGAGCCTGATCACAATGATTGGACCCCAAGCAATGAGTACAATTATCCCCTATACTGTGAATAGGAGATAACTTAGTATCTTGGTATTAACACTTTAACTACAGCTTTATTGATTGCACACAAGGGCAATATGGGTGCTACAGAGGTAGGTACTTTGGGACCCTCTATTTATGAGAGGACAGATACCCCCCCCTCAGGATGTTCAGCACCTTGTATGCACGCCTCGCTTCAGTATGGCACCCCAATAAGATCATTACTGACTCAGAACCCTGCAGCCTTCTGTAAGTATATGGCTGTATCAGACCGTCCATGACTGGCAGGTAGGTATGGTACCACTGAATTTTGGGATGCTATGCAGAATCAGAATATTAGTTTCTTCCATCCACCACTCTATCATGGCCCGCTCTATGAGGAAATGTTTTGTGTTCGTGCATCGTAACCATGACGTGTGTAATCACTTGTCCCATTTATTCTGTCCTAGAAAAATGATCCTCCCTTTCAACTGAAGCTTCCTCCAAAAGCTCAGCGTCCTGAAAAGGAAGTGGATCCCGAGTATGAAGAAAAGATGGTAAGCAGTGCGCTGCCAGGATAACAGACGTGTAGTGCGCCGCCGAGTAAAGGCCTAGATGAGTCACACAATGGCAGGAAGGTCCACATTTACTGGCAGGATGTTACCAGGAAAGTGAGTGAGGGAGCTGTCAGTGCCTGCTGCTTCTCGTCCGCTCCATGAGATATCACCGCTGCCAGACACTACCCAGCAGGCTGGCTCTCCTACTGCCAGGAGGGTCCATTTTGGGCCGGTAATATTGTGAAGAATATTAGAGGAGAGCATTAAGAAGGAAGCTAATCTTGTCTGAAGACTGACACCAGCAGCACAGTATAACCATACTGATAGCAGTAAATCATAGACTAGTAGACCTGTCACCTAGGAAAAGTAGACTAGTAACAGGTAGCCAAACAATGAGGACGATATGGGGGGGTTATAGGTTTGTGAAGAACTCTAACAGGAGATGCTGTAATGGCCAGGAGCAGAATGTGGCGCAGCGTCGTGGAGGAAGTCGTGACACGGATCGCACTGAATAATGCCGAGTACAAAGCCCCGGTGTCTTGTGTTGCACTAACTGGTCCATTGTGTATTACTATATATTATACATTTGGTTCAGTCTTTTGCGCCATTTGTGAATTTATATTAAATTTCTGACAATCCAGGTGACATTTTCTGTTGGGATGAAGGGCTTGAACACCCCAAAATGTAGCATTGTGTATAAATAAAGCTGTTGTAACGTTCTGTGTCTTCACTTTTATTACTATGGTGGTGGTGTCTTTATATGATGGTCAGTATATTTGACCAATATTCTCTTATTGGGGGAGGGAAAAAAGTGTTCTATGACGTTCAGCATATTTATGTATTTTAGACACTTTTTATGCCTTCCCAATGAGGTGGGGTGTCATCACAGTAAGAAGGGGTGTTTTAGCCAAATGTGCTGTGGTCTAACAGATGACCCTGCACCAAACAATGTACCAAGATTGTGAGTCAAATTTTTGGCACAAATGGAACCATGGGGTGACGTGGACAAAATTATCCTCAGACGCGAGTGTGAATGGATCTTTAGGCTAGAATCACTCGAACCATATGGATTAAACGAGCAGATGTCATTTGCCTGTTTCCTATAGCCAAGACGTTGTTTTGGACTACTTGATTAAACTGACTATACAATTCTATGTTTTATGTTCCCCTATAATGGGTGACCATTATATTCTATGTATCAGAATGACTCTCGTATTACTGTCGACCTTTTTCCATTTATGTTCTATGTCCCTCTATACATTTTTGTTAAAATATTATCCTAGGCCATCTTGGATTATCTTCCGGTGGATAGGATAAATTAGGGACATACTCATCTATGTGGGGGTATGCCCACTATTGAGGCTCCCAGGTGGGGCTTGAACCGGTGAGCCATGAGCCCTTTGAAAGTTAGCCGTTCTGGCCGCTGTGTTTTAGTGGAGTCGCCACCAGGAACATATGTTATGCATAGCCTGTGCAGGGGTAAAGGTCCGCTCTGCACGCAACTAGTCAGGACCCAGACACCCCTCCTACTTCCAGCATGCACTGCTTCTCTGACGCAGGGCGATAGAGATACGCCCCCTGATGAGGTCAGAGCTTTCCCCACGAGCCTATTGGTGGAGCCATATAAGGGGGAGGAGCCTATGAAGGCGAGCCCGCACAGGGGGGTGGAGCGTCTCCATTAGGCGGCAGATATAAATATGAGGAAGTCACACAGCATCTGTTAGTCTCTGCACCATGTCATTTTGACACCGGACATCTGTACATCTGGCCTCCTGATGAGCCCATGGGACGAAACGCGTTGAGGCGCTACTATTGATGGTGGTGGGGTGACCATGAGAAATGATGAGTATCGTTACGCATTTCTTATTAATAACATTTTATAATGGAGTTTCTCAGTGTATCCACATCATGATGAGGGGTGATTAGTATTATACGTACAGGAAGGCAATATATATACCTATTCCCCATTTAGCCCCATACCTGTAGGAATGTTATATCTGTACCTATTTCCTATTCGGTACATCGGGCATTGCTAGGGAAGGTATACATCAATTATATCTTGCTGCCTTATACATTTATCTTCAAATATTGCTATCCCCTAACATGACACTAAAATCAAGTGTCAATGACCTTCTCATGACGCCGATGCGTCTTATTTATTCCAGTCATTATATGCTCTAGTCATTCTTTCAGTGTGTTTATAAGTTCAGACTAGACTTTTGGTCCAATAGCTGACAATTATAGATCGCATCTTAGCTTATATTTGACTGTCTGGTATGCACACACATTTAGACTTCCCATACACTGGAGGAGCTTTGACTAGTGAGTGAACAAGTATGAGACTGTTCACATTCACTTTCATTAAGTTGTGGCACAAGAAGGCAGTTTTATCATAACTCCTGTTCATAAAAGGAGGCTGCTGTATACTAGCAGTGTTGTACAGCAGATCTGTGCCAATCTCCATTATACTTCCTACCACCCCGTGTGTTGTGAACTGTTTTTAATACTTTGGGGACTTAGGGTCACCTTTAATGTTAGCTGGTCTCTGTATTACTGTTAGGGGTCTCCCTACTATCTGGGTAGAGGTATCCCCTAAGGTGTAAGGGCCTAACAGGGACCCTAGGGTCAGCGATCGTGGAGCGGGGGCGCCACAACGCTTCCCCCTAGGGTGCCAACCTCCGCTGTTAGGCAGGTGACAGCCCAGACCTACATCAGGGACTCTAGGCTATCCCCATAGCTTTTAAGTTAGGAATACACTTTGTTTTTTGTTTTTTTATCACGGTTGTTTTTGGTGCTACCCATTGAGGTATTTTATCAATAAAGGATTGCCTATAGGGCATGATTCTATGATTTTGGTTTTGAAGCCCTTCTGTACCTATTATATATTTTCAGACACTTTTTATGCCTTCCCAATGAGGTGGGGTGTCATCACAGTAAGAAGGGGTGTTTTAGCCAAATGTGCTGTGGTCTAACAGATGACCCTGCACCAAACAATGTACCAAGATTGTGAGTCAAATTTTTGGCACAAATGGAACCATGGGGTAAACTTAGACCAAAAATACACTAGTTTTATCAAATGGCATGTATCACTATGATAAATCTGTAATATGATATTGATAACGTTTCCTTGATCTATGTGGTCTGTGCTGACGCATATATAGGGTGCCTTCTTGGTATCATAAGTAATGAGAATCCTCATCTAAGATATTTCTAGGGCCCTTAGCAGGAGAAGAGGGTTCATTGCCCCTGTTGACCTACTGGCAGTTCCTCTGCATCCAAATATAAGACGCTAACCAGCTCACGTTGTAAAGCACGGATCCTCCGCTTGATCAAACATGAAGATACATGAGAAAATGAAGAAAAAGGGATCCAGCTTCAATAAATCTTCATCTTTATTGATTCATAAAAACATGAATAATGGCATGCTCCTGGACAAGCTCAGGACAAGGCTACGCGTTTCGATCACAGGATCTTTATCACAGCTCAGCTCAGCTGTGATAAAGATCCCTGTGATCGAAACGCGTAGCCTTGTCCTGAGCTTGTCCAGGAGCATGCCATTATTCATGTTTTTATGAATCAATAAAGATGAAGATTTTATTGAAGCTGGATCCCTTTTTCCTCATTTTCTCATGTATCCTCTGCATTCCCTCTACAGTCATGGACAAAAGTTTTGAGAATGACACAAATATTAATTTTTACAAAGTCTACTGCTTCACTTTTTCTAATGGCAATTTGCATATACTCCAGAACAGTGTTTCTCAACTCCAGTCCTCAGGACCCACCAACAGGTCATGTTTTCAGGATTTCCCTACTATTGCAAAGGTGATGGAAGGTGATGGAATTCATGCTTGAGCAGGTGATAAAATTATCACCTGTGCAATACTAAGGAAATCCTGAAAACATGACCTGTTGGTGGGTCCTGAGGACTGGAGTTGAGAAACACTGCTCCAGAATGTTATAAAGAGTGATCAGCTTAACAGCAATAACTTGCAAAGTCAATATTTGGCTAGAAAATGAACTTTATCCCCCAAAACACATTTCAACATCATTGCAGCCCTGCCTTAAAAGGACCAGCTAACCTCTTTTCAGTGATTGCTCCATTAACACAGGTGTGGGTGTTGATGAGGACATGGCTGGAGATCAATCTGTCATGATTAAGTAAGACACTTTAAAAGGAGGCTGGTGCTTGGCATCATTGTTTCTCTTCTGTTAACCATGGTCATCTCTAAAGAAACACGTGCAGTCATCATTGCAATGCACAAAAATGGCCTAACAGGAAGAGTATCGCAGCTAGAAAGATTGCACCTCAGTCAACAATCTATCGCATCATCAAGAACTTCAAGGAGAGAGGTTCCATTGTTGCCAAAAAGGCTCCAGGGCGCCCAAGAAAGACCAGCAAGCGCCAGGACCGTCTCTTAAAAGTGTTTCAGCTGCGGGATCGGGCTACCAGCAGTGCTGAGCTTGCTCAGGAATGGCAGCAGGCAGGTGTGAGTGCATCTGCACGCACTGTGAGGCGGAGACTCTTGGAGCAAGGCCTGGTCTCAAGGAGGGCAGCAAAGAAGCCACTTCTCTCCAGAAAAAACATCATGGACAGACTGATATTCTGCAAAAGGTACAGGCAGTGGACTGCTGAGGACTGGGTAAAGTTATTTTCTCTGAATCCCCTTTTCGATTGTTTGGGACATCAGGAAAAGCCTCATTCGGAGAAGACAAGGTGAGCGCTACCACCAGTCTTGTCTCATGCCAACTGTTAAGCATCCTGAAACCATTCATGTGTGGGGTTGCTTCTCAGCCAAGGGAATCGGCTCTCTCACTGTCTTGCCTAAAAACACAGCCACGAATAAAGAATGGTACCAGAATGTCCTCCAAGAGCAACTTCTCCCAACCCTCCAAGAGAAGTTTGGCGATCAACAATGCCTTTTCCAGCATGATGGAGCACCTTGCCATAAAGCAAAGGTGATAACTAAATGGCTCAGGGAACAAAACATAGAGATTTTGGGTCCATGGCCTGGAAACTCCCCAGATCTTAATCCCATTGAGAACTTGTGGTCAATCATCAAGAGACGGGTGGACAAACAAGAACCTAAAAATTCTGACAAAATGAAAGCATTGATTGTGCAAGAATGGACTGCTATCAGTCAGGATTTGGTCCAGAAGTTGATTGAGAGCATGCCAGGGAGAATTGCAGAGGTCCTGAAGAAGAAGGGTCAACACTGCAAATATTGACTTGCTGCATTAACTCATTCTGTCAATATAAGCTTTTGTTACTCATATGTTTGCAATTATTATATTTCTGTCTGTGATAAAAACATCTGTCAAACACACATAAAAACCAGAGGGCAGCAGATCATGTGAAAATATAATATTTGTGTCATTCTCAAAACTTTTGGCCATGACTGTACACATACTTGGACATGTGAGGTGGCTGCTCTTGCATGCAGCTTTCTTTTAAGCTGGTAGTCTTAAGTTCGGAGGTTGTCCCTTATCACTAGGGGTCTGACTGCTAGGACCTCAACTGATCCTGAGAACCAGGGCTCTGATTAGCTCTGTGTGTATTGAGCTCGCTCATGCACACTGCCACTACTCAGTCTCAGGGGGTCTACCAGAGATAGGTGAGTGGTGCACTTGGATGATTATCGACACTCCTAAAGAATGGATGGAGCAGCATTGTACCTGGTCAACCACCGCTCAATACACACAGGGCTAATCAGAGCCCCAGTTCTTTGGATCAGTCTGGGGTCCCAGCGGTCGGAACCGCAGCGATCAGGAAGTTATAACCTTTCCCATGGAGAGCGGATAACTTCCAAGCTTTACAATGTGCCATAGACTTTAATGGAAAGTATGAAAGAACCAAGCAAGCAGTGTAGCCAATTCTCCATTGAAGTGTTGGGAGAATATCTTGACCATAGACAAACAAGTTTTTAGTACCCTGGTCTCCCGATAAATGAGGGTCCCAGAATGGGGGGGATGTAAACTAGGAACACTCCTGTAATATACTATCACTACGTTTTAAACACTCCTATAGTATGGTAACACTTCTGTATGAGTCCAGACTTTCCCAAATAGACCCAAATCTTTTAGTCCTTGCTCCAGTAACCTCTGTGTCTTCAACAATTGGATATTCATAGTTCCTCTCCAATACTGTGTATATTGTACAGTAAACTCCTGACCATTAATAAATAGTAAGTTGTCTGTTCCTCATGGGTATTTTCTTACACTTGCTTTGCATACATTAAAGGGTTCGTGCACTCCTCCTTCTGAATCCCCATGTTTCTCCAGTACAATAATAACACCTATACTCCTCTGCAGTGCTGGCGATGTCCCAGCTCTGGCTCTCCTGGGGCTCATGTGACATTGTCACGCTATCCCTGTGGCCAATCAGGGCTGACTTCACTGTCTCCCCCTTTGGACAAATCAGACATGCAGAGTTGGGCCACGGTCACCCATTCAGTACTTGGTCAGTATTTTAGATCAGTATTTGTAAGCCAAAATCAGGTGAGGAACAATCAGAGGAAAACATTAATTGAAACAAGTGCACCAATTTAGCATTTTTGACCCACTCCTAGTTTTGGCTTGCAAATACAGAGGTAAAATACTGAGAGCAGCTGCCGACATCTCATTTCCTCCGGATGTCAATTACGTCCAAAGGAGGAGAGAGTGAAGCCAGCACTGATTGGCTGCAGGGATTGTGTGACATTATGTCACGCAAGCCCCAGTAGAGCTAATACCAGCACCTGAGGTGAGTATAGGTGTTAGTATTTTGCTGGGGGAAAACATGGCTTGTCTGTGCAGTGGACAACTCCATTAATAAAAGAAATGGGAAGAATTTTGCCTTTGGGTGCCTATTGCACCAGCTCAAGAAGCTCTGATCCAACACACTAATGTAAATCAGTCAATTTTCTTTCCATGTACGAGTTAAAAAAACAAAAACAAAAAAATTGACATCTAAATTAGACCTAAGGCTACATTAACACAGCTGTGACACATCCAAATGCTTCCTTTAGCATCCATATCTCACTGTGATAAATGTGAATAAAAATGAGGCCTTCCAGGGATCTGTGTCTTGATTTGGAAGCAAGCAACTGTGGAAAATTGGCAGGTTAAAAAAACACATATGTAATCCGGACATGACTAAATCAATAGTTTTGTCAAAGCCAAATAACAGGAATTATCAAAATCAAAGCAAATGTATTAAAAACATGGCACACCACGTGCACACATTCAGTATTTTACATCGGGATTTGTAAGCCCAAACATGTAGATGGTGAGAAATACAGAAGTGGTGACGTGTTTCTATTATACTTTTGCTCTGATTGTTCCACTCCTGATTTTGGCTTACAAATACTGATGTAAAATACTGAACATGTGAACGTGGTCTAATAGTTGAAGAAATGCTCCAGAAAATCTGCAACATCAGAAACTCTGGGTGGGAATGGCAGCGCTATCCATAGACTAAAATGAGGAAAATGTAGTAACAAGTTCTTCTGACCGTGTTTTGTCAGGTTTACATTGTATTACATTGTTTTGGTTCCCAAAAAAATGTATGGAAAACTTACTTGTTTTTCTCCATTATTCTTAGTGGGTGACTGAATTGAAACTTCTAGCACAACTTCAGTACAACTAAATCATATGTTTTCCTGTTTGTACCATTAAAAACTAGTTCAGAAAAGAATACTAAAAAAAAAATCTTGAAGTATGTGTTTTATAACTTGAAATTCAGACAGAAGTAGTTCGCCGTATACTTGCATATGTTTATGGTGTGTTTGTCCTATGCAGACTTACACATATAATCACGCCTGCTAGTTACAAAGAGGGCCATGCAGGAACACAGAACCCCTATGTCACTCGCTATGTCTGTTGAGCCTGATATCATCCTGTGCCCCACAACGTATGTTACTTTATTCATAAGGATCATGCATAAGGAACAGATTCATGTCTCGTCCACGTGATCACTAATATGGAGCCGTATTGCACAGAGCTGTACTGGGTGCCATTAATCACACTTTATTCTGCCGCATAGGTTCTTGTATATGTTGCATCCGGTGAACCCTACATAAAAGTTCTGCTCTATACAACAGTATTCAAAATCTCAGATCCCCAATTTCATAAAATCCCCTCCACTATGCTGTAACATCTGGACGCGGCGGATTGGACGCAGCGGCTGTACTCAGCGTCCAACCGCAGCAAATCCTGATGTTATAAGTCCAGTGGAAACATACACCTAGGCACACTGGGGCTCAGAAGGGAGGGGCATTTGAATTTGGGAGTGGAGAATTTGCTGAATTTCTTTTGGCGGGTGAGGAGCCTTTTAGCTTTTCCAGAGCCTTTGTGCTACCAGTAACGTGGAAGCCCCTACATTTCCGTTAACAGATGATGAACCTGAACGAGGGCTTGCTTTTTTGTGGATTGAGTTGAAGCTTTTATTTGGAACATTTTACATAACATTTATGATCACATTTATCCTGTGCTCTATGCTGAGCATCACTTAAATCAGGGTTTCCATCTAAATCTCTTGAGTTGCGTGATTCAGATGAAACCCACGAAGGAGCCATTCACTATAATGAGGCAGCAGTTACTCTGGACTCCGTCTGGCCACTGTTCAGCGTTGTCCTTGTTTTCAGAAGTGCACAAAATTGTGGCTGACAGCACTTTTATTCACACCTAAAAAGACTGACACCGCCGGATCACAGGTCATACGGCGTCCACAGTGTCTCCATCTGCCTCATACGGAATCTTCCTCTGGGGGTTCCATCTGAATTATGTATTTCAGAGATTTACATGCAAACCGTGGTGTAAGACCTCAGTGCAGAGCGCAGGATAAATGTGCGCCGAGCCTTACTGTGATTTTTGGATTTTTGGGAGGCAGAATGAACAAATCAACCACAGTTGAACTTTATTCTTTGGGTCGGTGCAGTTACAGCAATGCCAGTTTATATTAGTTTTTCTCCGCCTCATTGGGGGACACACGACCATGTGTTATGCGGCTGCTACTAGGAGGACACTAAGCAAATTACAATAAAAAGTTAACTCCTCCGCAGTATACACCCTCTACTGGCTCTCTCGTGAACCAGTTCTTGCTTAGTGTCTTTAGGAGGCACTAGGGTCTGATTTCGGACCCCGACTTTCTTATTTTTAAATTAAATTTTTTTTTTTCTTCAATTTTACTTCATGGATTGAGGGCGACGGGGCCTTTCAAGGTCCCGATCTCCCTAAAACTTCAACAGGCGGGAACGCCTGCAACCTGGTCGGTCTGGGCTTTTAGGGGCGACGGATCCTTCAATGGGTCCGCTCTCCCCACACCGACAACGGACAGGAACGTGATGTGTCGCCCCCTCTTCCGGAGCCAGACGTGCAACATGGCATCCCTCTCTTATTTTGTGGCTGCAGATGTTCCTAATCTCACAGCATGTAATTTCTCTCCACTTCCCTATAAAAGGGATAGTGGATTGAGACAGTGGCGAGCACCAGAAAGAAAATGGCCCTCTCCACCTCCCTATCAAAGTGTTGGTGGATTGAGGATGACGGTGCGACTAATGCTCCTGGCACCATTATGTGAAGGGGATACCTGGCGTCCTCCCAACTCTGCTACATCGTGAGTACATGGGAGTGAGGGCCTTCTCCCCCCTCACTTTCACCCATCCCTGGAGTCATGTCTGGTTTTCAGGGCCCGTGTGGCAATAGGTGCCCGTTCCCAGTGCAGCTGCAGCCGCAGCCGTCCTTTTCATAAACCGCAGTCTGCCGCGGCCTTCCTCCTTTTACTGCTGCGGCCGTCTCATCCTTCTTGTTACACCCGGTCCCAGCGCTGCCTCTGCACTCCGTTCTGCTCACTCACCTGTTCCTCGGGCTGTCCCTCTGCGGCGGTCTGTGCGTGGGCTGGGGTCTCCTGTCCCATCTGCTCTCCGGCGTCCTGAGTCCTCCTCCACTTCCTGGCACGCTGCTGGCAGGCCTCCAGACAGTCGGCTTAGGACGCGAGGCCGCGCCCACCGCCTCTCTTAAAGGGGCAGCGTGCATCTTTTGAAATTGCTAATTAACCAATGGCTGCGCACTCAGTACTATATCTGGTCACTCCACCATTAGGGGAGTGCCGGAGCAACGTGTTCTATCATTGCTACATCCGGTTCTGTGCCTGTTCTGTCTGCGCTGCATCTGCAGTCTCTGTGCTTCGCTGATACTGTTTGTCTCCTCAGATTATTGCTAACCCGTATCTGGCTAATCTGGACAATCTCGGCTATTACTGGCACAAGTGTCATCCCGTTCCGCCATCAGCCATCCGTACCCGTGGACCGTGACAAGGTCACTGAAGCCAGCCTTCTACCATCCGTTCTGGACCAGGACCTTACCCTTCTCCGTCAAGAACTTTCCACGGACTCTGTAAATACTTGTTACCCTTTTGGTCCCTCTGGGACAGCTGCCACGTGTCCGGGGTCTAACTGGAGGTAGCACCTGTGTCCTCCGGGTATTCCATTCTGGTCCTGTTCGAGGGGCCTTACTACGGGTACCCGGGGCTCACTAGTTACGCCCCCTTCGGAGCCCCCCGGACCGCGGTCTCGAGGTTCCACATTAAAAAATAAAAACGAATGTGAACTTCACCACCTCTGCCTCCGCTTCCATTCGTTACAGATTGCTCCGGCCATGGAACCCGCTGGATCCCAGAGACCTCCGACCACGGATCTGTGCCAGGAGGTGGCCCGTTTGGGAGTTCAACAGGACAAGATCACGACTTATCTACGCAGCTTGTCTACCCGCATGGATTCCCTAGGGTCCTCGTCTGCACCTGACTCTTCTATCAATAATCAGGTACCAGTTCCCATGGCAAGTAAAGGTCCCCGTCTGGCAGCTCCTACCCGTTTCCAGGGTGATCCTACTCTGTGTCGGGGTTTCCTCAATCAGTGCACTCTACACTTCGAAATCTTGGGGCATATGTTTGCTTCTGACCGAGCCAAGGTGGGCTTCATCATGTCACACCTGGAGGAGAAGCCCTCGCCTGGCTAAACCCGCTATGGGAGAGAGGGGATCCGGTGGTTAACGATCTTCAATCTTTCCTAGAGGCTTTTCGCAGGACTTTCGATGAACCTGGTCGTACCACTTCGACTGCATCAGCTCTGCTCCGCCTGCGCCAAGGTACACTCACGGTAGCTCAGTATGCTGTTAAATTCCGCACCCTCTCGTCTGAATTGTCGTGGAACAATGAGGCCCTGGTTGCTAACTTCTGGGAAGGCCTATCCGGAAGAATCAAGGATGAGCTGGCGGGACGGGACAGATCTACTCTCTTGGAAGAGCTAATATCCTTGGCAACCCGAATTGACCTGCGTTTTCAGGAGCGCTCCATGGAGATCAAGCGGGACAAAAGGTCCTATCACCTGGACTCTAGTTTGTACAAAACAGGTACTTCACCCTCTGCCTCCGAGGCCATGGAGGTGGACCATGTAAGTTTGGCCACCCGCCGCCGGGAGGCACGTCGCAAGGAGGGAAGTTGTTACTACTGCGGTAGTTCTGAACATTTGATTCATTTCTGTCCTAAAAAGTCGGGAAACTCCAGTGCCTAGGTCCGGTAGGAGGGGCCAACCTAGGTAAAGAGCAGTCCTCTCCCTCTTTACACATCTGTCACCGTGTCCTATGGAGCAATAAAATTCTCCGAACACTGTCTACTGGATTCTGGAGCTGCAGGGAACTTCATCCAGCAGGCGGTTGTGGATCATTACCGCTTACCAGTCCAGCGTCTTCCTGATCCGTTACAGGTGTCCGCCGTGGATGGCAAACCGCTGACCGAGCCTGTCCAGTTTCTAACCGAGTTGGTGGAACTCCGGGTAGGTCTAATGCATACTGAACGAATGCGATTTTATGTATATCCCGGTTTATCCCATCCCATGCTTCTAGGTTTACCTTGGCTCCAGATGCATGAACCAGTCCTTAATTGGAAAACTGGAGAAGTTCTGCGTTGGGGAGATACCTGCATGAATCGTTGCTTAACCCGGATTCAACCTGTTTCGCCTCCAGTCCAGCCTGATACCCTGCCAGGGTTACCTTCCGCCTATTGGTCCTTCTCTGACGTCTTTGGGAAAAAAAGAGGCTGAGAGACTACCTCCACACAGGTCGTATGACTGTCAGATAGAGCTTCTTCCAGGAGCATCACCCCCTCGCGGGAGAGTTTATCCTCTTTCACAGGCAGAGACTCAGGCCATGTCGGACTACATTCAAGTGAATTTGGCTAGAGGATTTATCCGAAAGTCATCGTCACCGGCAGGAGCTGGATTCTTCTTTGTGAAGAAAAAGGACGGATCCTTGCGGCCCTGCATTGACTATCGGGGTCTAAATCAAATCACGGTAAAAAACAGGTATCCATTGCCTCTTATTTCAGAGCTGTTTGATCGTCTCCGAGGGGCCAAGATCTTCACCAAATTGGACCTCAGAGGGGCCTACAACCTGATCCGAATCAGAGAGGGAGACGAATGGAAAACAGCCTTCAACACCCGTGACGGCCACTATGAATACCTGGTAATGCCATTCGGCCTAAGCAATGCACCTGCGGTTTTTCAGGAATTTGTTAATGACATTTTCAGGACTTGCTCTATACTTGTGTCGTGGTTTACCTGGACGATATTTTGATTTTTTTCTGCTGACTTGACGTCACACCGGAGGCTAGTACGCCTGGTCTTACAAAGACTGAGAGAGAACAGGCTCTATGCCAAATATGAGAAATGCCTCTTTGAGCAGTCCTCTTTGCCTTTCCTTGGGTACATTGTATCTTCCACAGGATTAAAGATGGATCCGGAGAAGTTGTCTGCAGTTCTCAACTGGCCTCGTCCGTCTGGGCTAAAAGCCATACAAAGGTTCCTCGGATTCGCCAATTACTACCGGCAATTCATTCCACACTTTTCCACCCGAGTGGCTCCAATCACAGCCTTAACCCGGAAAGGTGTAAACTCTAAGGAATGGTCCTCCGAGGCAGAAGAGGCCTTTGTTTCTCTCAAAAAAGCCTTCGCTTCCGCACCCGTTCTCCATCGTCCTAATTCAAGTGAGCAATTTTTTCTTGAAGTTGACGCTTCTTCCATAGGTGCAGGAGCAGTTCTGACCCAGAAGTCGTCTACCGGGCGGATGATCTCGTGTGGTTTTTTTTCCAAGGTTTTTTCTCCTGCAGAAAGGAACTACTCTGTTGGTGATCGCGAACTGTTGGCCATCAAATTGGCTCTGGAGGAATGGAGACATCTTCTTGAAGGAGCTCATCACCAGGTAATCATATTCACCGACCATAAAAACCTTGCCTATCTCCAATCTGCTTTAAGACTGAATCCCCGTCAGGCCCGTTGGGCATTATTTTTTGCCCGTTTCAATTTTGTACTTCATTTCCGTCCAGCTGACAAGAACATCAAGGCAGACGCACTCTCTAGGGCCTTCTTGCCTCCTGAACTGGAGGAGGAACCTCAGCACATTATTGAACCTTCTAGGTTAGTCTCTGTTGCCTCCACTGATCTGGCCCGGCTTCCTCCTGGGAAGACTTTCGTGTCTGCTTCTGACCGTACTCGTGTTCTGCGCTGGGGTCATTCTTCTAAGTTGGCTGGCCATGCTGGTCAGAAAAAGACGCAGCAACTCATCTCCCGGTATTACTGGTGGTCTACCATGGTCAAGGATATCCAGGAGTTCGTCGCAGCATGTCCTTCATGTGCTCGTAACAAAACTGTTAAACATCTACCAGCCGGCAGGCTTCTGCCTCTTCCGATTCCGTCCGCTCCCTGGCAGCACATCGCGATGGATTTCATCACGGATCTTCCCATCTCTTCTGGCTGCTCAGTGGTATGGGTTGTGGTGGACCGCTTCTCTAAAATGGCTCACTTCGTTCCGCTATCTGGCCTCCCGTCTGCTCCAGAACTGGCCACTCACTTCATCCAGCACATCTTTCGTCTACATGGATTTCCTCTCCACATCGTGTCCGACAGGGGCGTCCAGTTCACCTCTAAGTTCTGGAGAGGACTCTGTAAAATGGTAAAAATTTAACTAGATTTTCTTCTGCATATCATCCCCAGTCTAATGGGCAAGTGGAGAGGATCAATCAAATCCTGGCTGGATACCTGCGTCACTTCGTCAACGCTCATCATAATGACTGGGTAGAATTACTGCCCTGGGCGGAATTCTCCTACAACAATCAAGTAAGTGAATCTTCTGGAAAGTCTCCCTTTCAGATTGTGTTTGGACTGCAACCCGGAATTCCTCTTCCTGTCTCGGGATTGTCGGATGTTCCGGCAGTCGATACCTTGTCAAAGAATTTCTCGGACATTTGGAGAGAGACCAGGTCGGCTTTGGAGAAAGCTTCTCAACGTATGAAAACGCATGCGGACAAAAGACGTTTGGAGGCTCCCATCTTTCGTCCAGGAGACAAGGTATGGCTCTCCTCCAAGTACATCCGTCTGAAGTTACCATCGTACAAATTGGGTCCTCGTTTCATTGGTCCCTTTGAAGTTTTGAGACAGATCAACCCGGTCTCTTATAAACTGAAATTGCCTAATTCTCTAAGAGTACCTAACTCCTTTCATGTTTCCCTCCTCAAACCAGTAGTGTTGAGCTCCTTTTTTAAGGACCCGGGTACCACTCCTGATCCGGTCTCTGAGGATGATGTTTTTGAGGTAAAACATATCTTGGCCTCTAAGCGAGTAAGAGGTAGGATCTATTACCTGGTGGACTGGAGGGGTTTTGGTCCTGAGGAGAGGTCTTGGGAGCCTAAAGAGAACATCCAGGCCCCTCTTCTTCTTAAAAGATTTCACGCAGGCTTGAAAAAGAGGGGGAGTAAAGAGGGGGATACTGTTACACCCGGTCCCAGCGCTGCCTCTGCACTCCGTTCTGCTCACTCACCTGTTCCTCGGGCTGTCCCTCTGCGGCGGTCTGTGCGTGGGCTGGGTCTCCTGTCCCATCTGCTCTCCGGCGTCCTGAGTCCTCCTCCACTTCCTGGCACGCTGCTGGCAGGCCTCCAGACAGTCGGCTTAGGACGCGAGGCCGCGCCCACCGCCTCTCTTAAAGGGGCAGCGTGCATCTTTTGAAATTGCTAATTAACCAATGGCTGCGCACTCAGTACTATATCTGGTCACTCCACCATTAGGGGAGTGCCGGAGCAACGTGTTCTATCATTGCTACATCCGGTTCTGTGCCTGTTCTGTCTGCGCTGCATCTGCAGTCTCTGTGCTTCGCTCATACTGTTTGTCTCCTCAGATCATTGCTAACCCGTATCTGGCTAATCTGGACAATCTCGGCTATTACTGGCACAAGTGTCATCCCGTTCCGCCATCAGCCATCCGTACCCGTGGACCGTGACAAGGTCACTGAAGCCAGCCTTCTACCATCCGTTCTGGACCAGGACCTTACCCTTCTCCGTCAAGAACTTTGCACGGACTCTGTAAATACTTGTTACCCTTTTGGTCCCTCTGGGACAGCTGCCACGTGTCCGGGGTCTAACTGGAGGTAGCACCTGTGTCCTCCGGGTATTCCATTCTGGTCCTGTTCGAGGGGCCTTACTACGGGTACCCGGGGCTCACTAGTTACGCCCCCTTCGGAGCCCCCCGGACCGCGGTCTCGAGGTTCCACATTAAAAAATAAAAACGAATGTGAACTTCACCACCTCTGCCTCCGCTTCCATTCGTTACACTTCTGCCGTGGCCGTTACCGCCGCGGCGTCGCCACGGCGTCTAATTTAGCCCCTGGCTTCTAGCCGCAGTTAGGCCCATCTCCGCCCATGCTTCCGCCTGGTCCGCACTTTCCGGCCGACCCCGTCCCCTTTACCAGTGCTCCTGAATGGGACGGTATAGTGTGGGCAGAGACAGGCTCTGCAGACGGGCCTTTTTCTCTCACCCACTGTTCCTTGCATCCTCCCCTGGTAGTTTTTTCTATGCATTGTATCTGGCGCTTCTCGCAGTTCACGAGAAGCGCCGATCTTTCTCTCGGACATCGCTTCCTGGCGCGTCCTAGGCAGGAAGACGGTGGGGAACGCCATCTTCCATCTTCCTTCTCCACTCCGTGACCACAAGCTCGCAGGACCTGGGTAAATACCACACTACGGCATGTGCACGCTGCTCAAATTCGAGGCAGGCTTTATCCCTTTAGCCGCAGGCATTAACCCCTCGGCTACAGGCTTTATCTCAGCCTCACACTTTAACCCTCCGCTGCAGGCATCATCCTCTCAGCTGCTGGATCACACTGACGCTGACACACTGACATACGCGGTGGGCAACCCCCGCAGTCTTTTCAGCAGCGATTCGCAGCTTCCTTTGCAAATTTGCATTATGTCTCAACCAAAGGCTAATAAAGCAGATAAGACGCACACGGTGATATATGCCTCGTGTACCTCATTTTTATGTTTCCCTACCACGGAAACACCCCAATCCTCTCTGTGCTGAGAGTGAAGCCTCAGGGCCTCAGGAACCCCCCTCCACTGTGGAGCAAAGCGATGCTAGTCCCCCTGAGTGGGCTGCTTCTTTGGCGCAATCCATGGCTTCTCTTGCAAAGGCCATAGAATCCTTTCATGGTTCTTCCTCAAGCCAGGGCGTCTCCTTACCCCCTGTAGCAGGCCCTTCAGCCATGCAAGAGCTTTCCTCAGCCAGGGGCCGGACGACGACAGAGGGTACACATTTCTCTAGGAAACGTACCCGTGACACATCCTCACGGAACTCCGATGCTTCCGCATCAGCTGCCTCTGCATCCCATTCCCCTTCACCGTGGATTGCCAGTGAGCATGACTCAGAATATGAGTCAGATGTGGCTCCAGACCCGAACTACCTAGAGTTCCAGGAGTCCATAGATTCTCTCATTGAAGTGGTCAATCACATTCTGGAAAAAGACGAAGATCCCGGTACTAATCCAGATCACCCGGTGTCGTTTATGCGGCAAAATGGCCGCATAGGTTGTTCGCTAACCATCCTGTTTACTGACATCCTGAAGAGGCATAGAAGTCGCCCAGATAAGCGATTCTCAGACCTAAAGCCGCTAGAGGCGCGGTACCCTTTTGCATCTACTCTAAGACAGGAGTGGACCGAGTCCCCTGCAGTAGATCCGCCCATATCAAGACTGGCTTCAAGAACCTTTCTGTCCCTGACTGATGGATCTTCCATTAAAAATCCCACTGATCGTCAGATTGACAGCTTGGCCAAGTCGGTCTTCGAGGCTGCTGGAGCTGCTTTCCTTCATTCGCCACCACTTGGGTAGCTAGATCCATGGTCGCCTGGGCAGAGGCCATCGTGAAAGCCAGTAGAAACAATAGCCTGCCACCCGAGGTGACCAGTCTCGCCTATCAGATCTCCCAGGCAGGAGCAGGAGATTACGTAGTTCATGCCTCCTTAGATGCAGCTAATTGTGCAGCACTTGCAGCCGCCAATGCGGTTACCATCAGGAGAGCATTGTGGCTTCGAGAATGGCGGGCAGATTCTGCTTCTAAGAAATCCTTGACCTCCCTACCTTACCAGTATGGGTGTTTGTTCGGGGATAAACTCGATCAGATTATCTCGGATGCTACTGGAGGGAAAAGCAAATTTCTCCCTCAACGCAGGCAGAGTCGACCCTTTCGGAACCAATCCCAGGCTCGTTTCCGACCTTTTCGCAATACCACTGGCTGGTCATCCTCAGCCACTTCCGCTAGCTCGTCCCACCCCCCATGCCGGGGCAGAGGTTCGCATCCTTCCTTCAGACCTTCTAATTCTTGGAGAAACCGATCTCTCGGGTCCAGACCCGAGACCGCCCCTACCCGCAAGTTCTCTTCTCAATGACTCTGCCGTGTCCGGAAGACACAGGCAGGGTAGGCGGCCGTCTGTTCTTGTTTCATCAAGTCTGGTTAAGGGTCGTCCACGACCAATTGGTCAGAGATCTTGTGTCTTCCGGATACAAAATCGAATTCATGTCTCCTCCAACGCGCTTTTTCCGCTCCTGTCTTCCAAAATCCGAGGCTCTCGCGGTTCCCTTTTACCAAGCCATATATGCCCTCCGCAACAGCGCCGTCATCGTTCCGGTTCCTCGCACGGAAAGGTTCAGGTGTTTTTACTTAAACCTGTTCGTTGTACCAAAGAAGGATGGTGTAATGTATGTAGTACAGTTCATATAGCGTCTTGTGCTTGGGTGCGATGAAAACACAGGAGTCACAGGTTTGATATAGAAAAGTCCTGTATTACTTCATACAAGTTGGCAGAAAGTCACACAGTTTGCAGACACAGAAACAGGAGACACAGCAGGCCAGAGTAATCCAAGCTCAGCAATCACTCTCCAATACAGATTCAGGATCTTCTTCTCTGTTACCGTAAGTCCATGCAAACGTGGGTCTTTCAAAGAGCAGGGTTCAGAGTCCACAAGTGCTTCAGAGTTCCTCAGTAGGAATAGCTGGAGTACAAGGTCCAAGGCTTATAGGAGTCAAGTCACAGGTTCACTGCAGGCTAGATTCTGAAGCACTGATTGCTCAGCTGTGGCTGCTTAAGAAGCAAAGGAGAGAATCAGGGCGGGAACATGCAAGCTGGAAACTCCATTTTGACTGAGGGCAAGATAGCTGCAGCAAGACAGAAAGTAAAATGGCTGACGAACAAACTGAGTTTCAGGAATATATACATAGAACCTTACATTACTCCCCCCTTAAGGACAACCTCCGGATGACCTCAGACCAGGCTTGTGTGGGTACCTCTGATGAAACTGACGGAGCAAGCGAGGAGCATTAACGTTATTGACCGGTTCCCATGAGTTGTCCTCCACTGGGTAGCCCTGCCATTTAATCAGATATTGTAACTGATTTCTATACAACCTGGAATCTAAAATCCTTTCCACCACAAATTCTTCCTGACCATCGACTAGCACTGGGTCAGGGCAAGGAGAGGAACGTCCAGGAAATGTATTGGGTGTCGCAGCCTTTAGTAGGGATACATGAAAGACAGGGTGGATTCTCATAGTTCTGGGCAGTTGAAGACGACAAGCAACGGCACTTATAATTTTACTGATTTTATAGGGTCCAATGTACTTATGTCCCAACTTAGACGATGGAATCCTTAACTTAAGATTTCTGGTTGACAGCCAGACCAAGTCTCCTACCTTGAAAGCTGGTGCAGGTTTACGAAATTTATCTGCTGCTTTCTTGTACCTTTCTTGAGCCGATTCCAGATTTTCCTTTAGAAGATCCATATTCTTCTGTAAAGACGTGATTCTTTCAGCCACTGCTGGTAAAGGCGTTTCTATGGGAAATCGTGGTAGAATGTTAGGATGATAACCTAGATTAGAGTAAAAAGGAGACTGTTTAGTGGAGGCACTCTGAGAGTTGTTATACGAGAACTCAGCTAATGGAAGTAGATCCACCCAATCATCCTGTAGGTGGCAGATAAAGCAGCGGAGATACTGCTCCAGGGTTTGATTGGTTCGTTCGGTCTGTCCATTAGTCTGGGGATGAAAAGCAGAAGAAAGGTTTACTTTAATGTCCAATGCTGCACAGAAATTTTGCCAAAACCTAGAAGTGAATTGCACCCCTCGATCCGAAATAACCTCATCCGGTACTCCATGTAAGCGAAACACATCTTTAATCATCAAATCTGATGTCTGTTTTGCAGTGGGTAAGCCGACACAAGGGATAAAATGAGCTGCCTTTGTTAGACGGTCAACCACCACTAGAATGGTGTTCTTCCCCTGAGAGGTTGGTAACTCCACAATGAAGTCCATAGAAATGGATCCCCACGGGCGGGACGGGGTGGGAAGAGGCTGTAACAGACCAGTTGGTGAGGAGCGAGGTGTTTTGCATCTTGCACAGACCTCACATGAAGTGACATAATTCAAAACATCCTTCCTGCAAGTGGGCCACCAAAAGAAACGAGAAAGAAATTCCTGTGTCTTTAGAATTCCTCTATGCCCAGCTATCTTGGAATCGTGAATGAGTTGCAATACTCTTAATCTGACTGTTTCAGGAATATACAGACGTTGTCCCTGAATCCACACACCATTCTTAAAGACAAGACTTACGTCCCTTGGGGTTGTGCCAAAAAGGAATCCGCATGGTATGCTTCCTTGATGTCCTTAAGTAGGTCTTGATTATGAATTACTCCTAGGAATCTAGAGTCAGGAAGAATAGTCTTAGGAGGAGTAATTGGACGTGTCTCTGCTGAGTAAATCCTAGAGAGTGCATCAGCCTTTCCATTGCGCGATCCTGGTCTATAAGAGATGATAAAATTAAATTGGTTTAAGAAAAGATTCCAGCGAGCCTGGCGAGGAGTCAGGCACTTAGCCGACCTGATAAACTCAAGGTTACGATGGTCTGTCAGGACGACTATTTGCTGTGCAGCTCCCTGAAGAAGGTGTCTCCATTCTTTGAAGGCGGCAATAATGGCCAACAACTCTCTATTGCCCACATCGTAGTTCCTCTCAGCCGAAGACAACTGCTGGAAAAGAAGGCACAGGGATGCAAGACATTCTTCTCACCTGTTCTCTGAGAGAGTATAGCTCCAACAGCACAGTCTGAAGCATCCACCTCTATTATGAAGGCAAGCTCGGGGTTGGGATGTACTAGGATAGGTGCAGTGGTAAATTTATCTTTTAGACGGGAAAATGCTTCCTGGGCTTGGAGTCCAGGAAAACCTAGACTCTTTCCGGGTAAGTTGAGTGATAGGTGACACTACCTCAGAGAAATTTCTAATGAAACGTCTATAGAAGTTGGCAAACCCGATGAAGCGCTGTACCTCCTTCACATTTCTAGGACTTGGCCAATCCTTGATGGCTTGGGTTTTGCTTCCATCCATACTAATTCCTTGTGTAGACAGTACATACCCCAGAAATTGAATTTCGGTCCTATGGAATTCACACTTTTAAAGTTTGATGTAAAGATGATTTTGTCTTAGACGTTCCAAGACCATTCTCACATGTCCATGATGTTCCTCTGTGGAGTTAGAAAAAATTAGAATATCATCCAAATAAATTACCACGAATGTATCTAGGAGATCCCTGAAGATGTCATTCACCAAGTGTTGGAAAGTGGCTGGGGCGGTACTCAGTCCAAAAGGCATAACTAGATATTCAAAGTGTCCATAGCGTGACCTGAATGCAGTCTTCCATTCATCCCCAGGTCTAATACGGACTAAGTTATAGGCCCCACGAAGATCTAGTTTAGAAAAAATTTTGGCATGTCGCACTCTCTCCAATAACTCAGGGATTAAAGGCAATGGATAACGGTTTCTAATAGTAACCTTATTGAGTTCCCTATAGTCTACGCATGGTCTCAGAGATCCATCTTTCTTCTTTACAAAGAAGATGGGTGCACCTGCAGGAGATGAAGAGGGGCGTATGAAGCCCTTGGCTAGATTTTCATCTATGTAATCCTTTAAAGCCTTTAGCTCGGGCCCCGCCAGGGGTAGATCTTACCAAAAGGTATCTCTGCTCCAGGCAATAATTCAATTGGACAATCATATGGACGGTGAGGAGGAAGCTGGTCAGCGTTCTTCTTGTCACATAAATCCACATAGTCCTGGTATACAGCTGGTAGTTCAGGGACTGACATGATTCCTTTAGGAACAGAGCAAGCTGAAACTTTTGGACTCATCTGTTTCTCTGGAAAGTGTAATTCCTTGGTCTCCCAGTTAATGGTAGGATTCTGAGCCTGCAGCCATGGTAGCCCTAGAATAATGGGAAAGTGGGGAGAAGAGATAAGCATAAAGGACAGTTTCTCTTGATGATCTTTACCCATAAGAACCCTCAAAGGCTCTGTTTCCTGATCCACTGGTCCAGAGGTCAGCAGGGAGCCATCCACAGTTTCCATCTGTACTGGAGTAGCCTTCTTCACTGAACGTATTCCCTGTTTCAGAGCAAAGGAGACATCCATAAAATTTCCACTTGCCCCTGAGTCGATCATAGCAGAGCTAGACACCCAAGCTGAGTCAACCCAGAGTTTGATGGAAAGAAAGCAATGAGAATTGTTTTTCTTACAACTCAGCTGGGACACCGCTGAGGAAACTTGAAAATGGCAGCGTTTACACAGTCAACGTCCTCAGAGGTAACGGAGTTTAAGTCCGAGAAATCAAGATCTGTTGCTGCAGATCTCTCTGGAGCCTGAGGCTTGGACCTGACAGATCCCCTCTCGCAATACTCACAATGAATGAGTGCTGCAGTAGTCTTACGAGAACGGCTGGGGCAGTTTATAATGAAGTGCCCTGACTTACCACAATAGAAACATAGATTCTCCTTAAAACGATGTTCCTTGCGTGCATCACTAACCCGTCGTTGTAAAGAGTCTACCTGCATGGGTTCAGGTTCAGGTTCCCGTGTAATCCTACTCAAAGGTTCCTTAGCTGGAGAGGAAGGTAGGAAAAGGTTAGTACGATTGCTTTCGAACCATCTCTCTTGCCTGCGTTCAGTCAGACGAGTATCAATACGGATGCAGTAGTTAATAAAGTCACCTAACGCAGTGGGAGGGTCGGCACGAGCAAGTTCATCCTTAATCAGTGGAGATAACCCCTTTCGAAAAATAGATTTTTTGGCGGAACTGTCCCAGGTGGTATCAAGGGCCCATCTCCTGAAATCCAAGGCATATTCAGCTACCGAGTGCTTACCTTGGCGCAAAGCTAACATGGCTGCTTCAGCTGTTGCACCTCGATTGGGGTCATCAAACACCTGCCCCATGGCTGAAATAAAATCATCAAGGTGATTCAAACAATCATCCTCAGTCTCAATCAGAGGGTTTGCCCACATTAAAGCCTTGTTGGTAAGCAACATAATTATAGTAAGCACCTTAGATCGTTCAGTGGGAAATTGTGAAGCATGTGCAGAAAAAAAAAGATTGCATTGATTAATAAATCCTCTGAATTTCTCACGTTCACCGCCAAAACGAAAAGGGGGCAACTTGGGAATCCCAGCACTCGGGGCTACGGCAGGAGCCTGGACTCGCCCCTCTAGAACCTCAATCCTGGCTCGCAAATCCTGGGTAGTCTGTCCAACCACTTGCAAATTGTGATTATTGAGGTCCTGTAGATTTGTAAAACGGGTCTTTATATTCTGCAAATCTGCAAGGATATTATCAGTCACTCCGCAAAGTTCCTTTATGCGGGCCTCCATTTTCCAGATCTTTTAAGACAGGATTACTGGAAGAAGAGGAGAGAAAAAAAAAAAACAATAGTGTTCACCTGTGGCAACACTGCAGAGAGAAAAAAAAATTAAGGGAACTGCTCACCTGGAATGGTTGTGAGAAGTCACAACCACTATCATCACAGAAAGTTTCAACCAGACATCTGATATCCAGAGTTACAGCAGACAAAAAAGAGAAAAGAAAGGAAAAAAAAAAAAAAAACAATAGTGTTTACCTGTGGTAACACTGAAAAAAGAAAAAAACTTAAGGGAATTGCTCACCTGGAATGGTTGTGAGAAGTCACAACCACTGTCATCACAGAAAGTACAACCGGACGTCTGATATCCACAGTACAGCAGACACAGCCTTCCAGACCCAGCAGACACTAACGTTTTGGCTTCAGAATCTTGTAATGTATGTAGTACAGTTCATATAGCGTCTTGTGCTTGGGTGCGATGAAAACACAGGAGTCACAGGTTTGATATAGAAAAGTCCTTTATTACTTCATACAAGTTGGCAGAAATAGTCACACAGTTTGCAGACACAGAAACAGGAGACACAGCAGGCCAGAGTAATCCAAGCTCAGCAATCACTCTCCAATACAGATTCAGGATCTTCTTCTCTGTTACCGTAAGTCCATGCAAACGTGGGTCTTTCAAAGAGCAGGGTTCAGAGTCCACAAGTGCTTCAGAGTTCCTCAGTAGGAATAGCTGGAGCACAAGGTCCAAGGCTTACAGGAGTCAAGTCACAGGTTCACTGCAGGCTAGATTCTGAAGCACTGATTGCTCAGCTGTGGCTGCTTAAGAAGCAAAGGAGAGAATCAGGGCGGGAACATGCAAGCTGGAAACTCCATTTTGACTGAGGGCAAGATAGCTGCAGCAAGACAGAAAGTAAAATGGCTGACGAACAAACTGAGTTTCAGGAATATATACATAGAACCTTACAGATGGAACTATGCGTCCCATCCTAGACCTAAAGTTGTTGAACAGATTTGTCACAGTGCGCCACTTCAGGATGAAATCCCTCCGTTCCGTCATCGCTTCTCTGGAAAAAGGGGAATACCTTGCGTCAATCGACATCAAAGACGCATATCTCCACATTCCAATCTTCGAAAGTCATCAAAGATTCCTACGCTTTGCGGTTGGAGATGAACATTTTCAATTCACTGCTCTGCCCTTCGGGCTTGTCACCGCCCCCAGAGTATTCGCAAAGGTCATGGCTTCCGTCATGTCTATTCTACACTCTCGGGGTGTGGTGATTCTACCCTACCTGGACGATCTTCTCGTCAAAGGTCCGTCCTATCGGGATTGCGCGAAAAGCGTCAGTGTCGCCATCGACACTCTGTCTCGCCTAGGTTGGCTAGCAAACCTGGAGAAATCTTCCCCAGTTCCATCCCAGCGATTTCCCTTTCTGAGGATGATCTTAGACACTTCCCGAGGGTTGGTACTTCTCCCTCCGGACAAGATTTCCTCTCTAACCCGAGGAGCCCAATCTCTATCTCTGGCCCGGTCTCACTCTCTGCGATTCGCCATGCAGGTCCTGGGGAAGATGGTGGCATCCATCGAGGCAGTACCATTTGCCCAATTCCATCTCCGTCCTCTGCAGCAGGCCTTAATCTCAGCCTGGGACAGAATCCAGCCTCCTTAGGTCGCCGCTTTCTTCTGGTACCCAGAATCAGACGGTCTCTCAGGTGGTGGGCTGCAACGTCGTCATTGGATCAGAGAAGGTCTTTCCTCCCTGTACACTGGCTAGTAGTGACCACCGATGCCAGCCTCCTCGGTTGGGGTGCGATCTTTCGTCACCACACGGCTCAGGGACGATGGTCTACGCAGAAAGCCAGTCTTCTGATCAATATCCTCGAGATCAGAGTGATAAGGCTAGCTCTTCATCAATTCCATTATCTTTTGGCCAGACGCCCGTCCGGATCCAGTCAGACAACGCCACTGCTGTGGCATACATCAATCGCCAGGGGGGCACGCGAAGCAGACAAGCGATGATTGAAGTAACACACATTGTGCAATGGGCCGAGACAAATCAGTCGCTCATCTCTGCGGTTCATATTCCGGGAGTAGAAAATTGGGCGGCGGATTTTCTCAGCCGTCAGGGCATAGCCTCAGGAGAGTGGTCTCTCCTCCCGGAAGTCTTCCATCAAATTTGCCAGCCTTGGGGCACTCCAGATGTGGACCTCATGGCCTCCAGGCTGAACGTCAAGGTTCCAGCATTTCTAGCCAGATCCCGCGATCCGTTAGCCATCGGCTCGGACGCTCTAGTACTCCCATGGGGCCAGTTTTGTCTCCCTTATATCTTTCCACCACTTCCGCTGATCCCAAGGGTCATCCGGAAGATCAAGAGAGAAGGCATTCCGGTGATCCTCGTCGCTCCGGACTGGCCATGCCGAGCTTGGTATGCGGAGCTAGTACATCTCACCGACGTTCCCTGGTGATTACCGGATCGACTGGACTTACTCTCTCAGGGGCCCATTTGCCACCAGAACTGAGTTTAACGGCCTGGCCATTGAATCCTGGATCCTAACCCGGGCAGGTTTCTCGGGTCCAGTGACATCTACCATGATCAACGCTATGAAGCCTGTTTCCATGCGTATTTACCATCGCGTTTGTAAAACATTTTTCTCATGGTGCAAGGGTAAGGGTCGTCCCCCGTTGGGGTTTTCCATTCCTTGTATCCTGGAATTTCTTCAAGCAGGATTGGATTCAGGCCTAGCGCTGGCCTCTCTCAAAGGCCAGATCTCCGCCCTATCCGTTCTTTTCCAGCGGCGGATAGCTTCCAAGCTGCAGGTCAGGACTATCATGGAGGGAGTTTTGCATCTTGTTCCTCCATACAAGATGCCCTTGGAACCTTAACTTGGTCCTCAGTGCACTACAAGAGACCCCCTTCTAGCTATTACAGGAGGTTTCTCTCCCCCTTCTCTCTTGGAAGATTGTCTTTCTTGTGGCAATAACATCCTTCAGACAGGTTTCGGAACTGGCGGCTTTGTCGTGCAAACCTCCTTTTCTGATTTTTCACTAAGACAAGGTGGTTCTCAGGACGTCCCCGTCCTTCTTGCCTAAAGTCATCTCGGCTTTTCACCTGAATGAAGACATTGTTCTGCCCTCGTTCTGTCCGGCTCCTGTCCATCGTACTGAGAAAGCTCTTCACACTTTGGACTTTGTGAGGGCTCTCAGAAAGTACATTTCCAGAACAGCATCTTTTCGCAAATCTGGCGCCCTTTTTGTGCTTCCGGAGGGACACAGGAAAGGTTTGCCTGCCTCTAAGGCCTCAATAGCCAGATAGATTCGCTCAGCAATCCAAGAATTTTACCGCGTCAAAGTTCAGCCTATCCGGCGGGGATTAAGGCACACTCCACTCGGTCAGTGGGGGCTTCTTGGGCCATCCGGCACCAAGCTTCCACACAGCAAGTGTGCAAAGCCGCGACTTGGTCCAGCCTTCACACGTTTGTTAAGCATTACAATGTTCATGCTCAAGCCTCTTCAGATGCGGCCCTCGGCAGACAGATTCTGCAGCCGGCAGTTTCGCATCTGTAGGTTCCTTCAATTGCTTATTCCTGTAAGCATTGGGTGCGCAAGGTTTTTCACCTGTTGTGATGTTTTTTCCCACCCAGGGACTGCTTTAGGACGTCCCATGGTCGTGTGTCCCCCAATGAGGCGAAGGAGAAACAGGGATTTTTGTGTGTACTCCCCGTAAAATCCTTTTCTCCGAGCCAATCATTGGGGACACAGAACCCGCCCTGTTAGCCTATTGGCTAGTAGTCTGTTTTGGTTTTGACGTATTGCAATTCTGTTTGTGAGCTCCTACTGCTTTGGCACCGAACTGGTTCACGAGAGAGCCAGCAGAGGGTGTATACCGCGGAGGAGGAGTTAACTTTTTATTGTAATTTGCTTAGTGTCCTCCTAGTGGCAGCAGCATAACACCCATGGTCGTTTGTCCCCCAATGAGTGGCTCAGAGAAAAGGATTTTACGGTGAGTACACACAAAAATCCCAGTTTTATGTTTTGGCTGCTGTCACACACTAAAAGACGCTTTTTATTGCTTTGCATCACCATATTTTGAGAGCTATAATATTTCCATATTTCGTTTGACAGTTATGTGTTGGCTTGTTTTTGCGGGACGAGCTGAAATTTTTATTGGTACCATTTTCTTGCAAATTACATTTTTTGATCGCTTTCTATTCTTATTTTTGTGAGGCAGAATGACCAAAAATTTGCAATTCAGGAATTGTTTTTTCTTTTCTCTGTCGTTCTACGTGTGGTAAAATTGACAAGGCAGTTTTATTCTTGAGGTCAGTAAGATTACAGCGATACCTCATATTTTTTTTTATGTTTTGGCGCTTTTACATAAAAACTTTTATAGAAAAAATAATTATTTTTGCATCGCTTTATTCTGAGAGCTATGACTTTATTTTTCCGCTGATGAAGCTGTATAGCAGCTTGTTTTTTGAGGGAACAAGCAGCTTGTTTTTTTCAGCGGCACCATGTTTATTTATATTCGTCTTTTTGATTGCATTTTATTCCAGTTATTGTTCGGTGGTTTGATGATAAAGCACTGTTTTTTATTTTTTATAGTGTTCACTAAAGGGATTAACTAGTGGGACAGTTTTGTATGTCAGGTTATTATGGATGTGGAAATATCAAATATGTGTACTTTTATTGTTTACATTTTTCATAAAAAAAAATATTTATTTATGGGTACAATATTAGATTTTGTTTATTTTTAAAAAAATGTTTTCCTACTTTTTTTTTGTCCCACTATGGGACTTTCATTTTTTGCAGGCTGATCGCTTGTATAGCATAGAGATGCAGGAGCATTCCTATGCTGTGCAAAGTGAGTGTCATCGCTGCACCAGTCAAACTTGCTTCATTGTGCTTTGAGCATGATCAAGAAACTTTGCTAGCCCTGGTGACCCGGACGACATCGGGTCACCATGGAAACGATCGGGACCACCATAATGATGTCGCGGGGTCGCCGATCCAAGAGAAGAGAAGCTTTCCTCCCTCTGCCTGCTCCCGGAATGCTGCAATCGAGTTCAATCGCACTATTTAGGGGGGCCAAAGTCCTGGGAGCTCCTGGCACTGAGTGGCGGTGTCAGCTGTCAGAATCAGCTGACACCCGGTGGCGATCATGCTCGCACAAAAGATGTGCGTGCAATATTGCGTGGACATTTCCATACGTCCCAGCTCAGTAAGTACCAGGCCACCTGGACGTATGGATACATCTAAGGTGGGGAAGGGGTTAATCTGCAGGTTAATAGCATTCTAACACTGAGTGGCCACCGCACTGAGAGCCCCACTGTCGGGAGGAAATGAACTTTAAATTTCTCCTGGCAGGCTTGTTCTTTTAGTCATAGGGATGGCGCCTGCATGGTTTCCGTCACCGCTCAGTGCATGGTAGCACTGACTGACAGCAGCTCAGCATTAGACCCGGCTGTCAGTTACATCCGCCACTTTCTGTGCACTGAGCGGTAACTGAAACCGGGCTGCCGCCGCCCCTATGCCTGAAAGACTGATCAAGTTCATTTCCTCCCGCCATCGGGGCTCTCAGTACGCGTCAGATCGTTATCAATCTGCAGATTAACCCCATATATGTAGGTTAATAGTGTTATTTTATATGACAGGTTCCCTTTAAATGAGTTTTCTTACTAACTGCATGTACAAATGTACCTGTAAATTGCCCTAAAGAGCCCCAGTGAGACCTGTACCAGGGGACCAGGATTTTTATGGCTGTGTCCATGTTCTACCACTTCACCATTCCAGCTCCTCACCCTGGTCATACGCTTAAGGCCTCATTCACACGTCAGTTTTTTACATCAGTGTTTGTGCGCCAATACCAGGAGTAGAACTTACAGAGAAAAACTGAAAGATTGACACCTGTTCTGTGTTTTGGAGGCACTCCGGAGTTTGGCGAACAAAAACACTGCTGCAAAGTACCACTGTGTAAATTAGTCCTAAGGAGGAGCAGAAACGTATGCCCTCCCTGTGTAATGCTTAGTGGAGATTCCCAGCTGTGAATAACCAGTAAATGTGAATTGTGTGAAAACCCTTAAATAAATATGGACATTTATCCAATAAGTAAACGTCCGGTTTACTATAAGTTAAAGCTTCACAGACCTAAGGCTGTGTTCACACGTTGCAGCCACGGCACACATTTTGCCACAATCACTGTAAAACCATTATTTGAAAATTGCGACAACAAGATGCACTGTGGCTGCATCATGCGAACACAACCGAAGAGTAATAGCAATAGATCAGCAATTGAACTTCATGAAACGAGCAAAAAACGGGCATGTCCACATGGGACCTAAATTTAGAAAAAAAAAATCAGTTCCCAGTCTGATATCAGGTAGATTTCTTCATCTGATGTTTTTGACTGCACTGCTACGTATAAGCAATAATAAAAGTATTAAGGTGAATAAAAGTCAGATCTAGCAATGGAAATATCACATGGTGTAAAGATAACCATGGGCTGTATATAATGGCCATCTAATAAGGTGACTTCATTATAAAATGGGAAAGATACTGCATTCAGTGTCAGGTGAGACAATGTGTAGTTTGTGCTGCCCTCTTGTGGTACAAAGCAAAACTTCCAAAAAGGAGATCTAAAAACTCTGCATAATTATATGCATTGGTGGCATGTTTAGCAGATATGTCATCAATATATGATTGATGGGGACCCTCAATAATGTCTCGAACAAAGGGGTAACGCCCCCAAAGAGTTGGTCTTAATTACATTGCATCAAAGACAGTTTGTTCTGCTGTATTCTTTCTTACCCCGGAGTCACACCAGCGATGAACACGGACGAGTGCTATGAGATAAAACATCACATAGCACTCAGACCAGTATTAATCTATAGGGCAGTTCCCATGACCGTTTTTTTCTCGGCCGAGTCTCGGCGCACTCGCACCCATATAAGTCTGTGGGTGCGAGTGACACAGCGCACATCACTCGGCTATCATCAGAGTGCTGTGCGATATACGCTGACACCTGCAATGGAGAAAATAGAGAAATTAGTTTCTCTGCCTCCTCCGCAATGTTATGTTCCTCTGTTATTCCTCCTAGAATTGTACGAATAAATCGACAAAAAGGTATTGCCAGTTCAAGGGTTGGTGGGCGTCCCAGCACAAGATGTCTGTACATTCAGCTCTCACTGTTAGGCTATGTGCACACGTTGAGGATTTTTGGTTGTTTTTTAGCGTTTTTGCGGCGGTTTTCCGCTGCAAAAATGCTGAAAAAACGCATGCATTAAGCGTCCTATTAGTAGAATGCATTCTGCAATTTTTGTGCACATGCTGCGTTATTTTCCGCGAGAAAAACGCATCGCGGAAAAAAACGCAGCATGTTCATTCTTTTTCCGGAATTGCTGCGATTCCGCCGCCATAGGATTGCATTGAACCGCTTACTTTCCGCATGTGGCTATGCTCACCATGCGCAAAGTGAGCGGTTCATGTGCGGATGGTACCCAGGGTCTGGAGGAGAGGAAACTCTCCTCCAGGCCCTGGGTACCATATCCCTGATAAAACAATAATTAAAATAAAAAATTGTGATTTTCTCACCTTCCGGCGGCCCCTGCAGCCTTCCCCCCTCTCAGCGACGCTCCCATCCAATCCCGCTCCCAGTGATGCCTTGCGAGAATCACCCCAGATGATGTAGCGGTCTCGCGTGATGCTACGTCATCTGGGGTCATTGTCGCGATGCTTCACTGGGAACGGGATTGGCCAGGAGCATCGCTGAGGACCAGGAAGGCTGCGGGGGCCGCCGGAAGGTGAGAATATCACGATTTTATTTTTTTTATTTTTAACATTAGATCTTTTTACTATTGATGCCGCATAGGCAGCATCTATAGTAAAAACTTGGTCACACTTGTCAAACACGTTGTTTGACTAGTGTGACCAACCTGTCAATCAGTTTTCTAAGCGATGCTACAGATCACTAGGAAAACGCTAGCATTCTGCAAGCTAATTACGCTTGCAAAACGCTAGTTTATGGCGGGAATGCGCTTACCTATATAATGCGTATTTCCCGCGGCATGGAGGTGAGGGATTGCCGATTATTGTTATTACACATGTTTTATTATACACATGTTTATTTCATTTGTGTATTGGAACAACACAAAAAAGCAGAGAAATAAAAGGCAAATTGGACATAATTTCACACACAACCCCAAAAATTGGCCAGACAAAATTGTTGGCATCTTTCCAAAATTTTAGGTAAACAACTTTGTTTCAAGCATGTGATGTTTGTTCAAACTTGCCTGTGGCAAGTAACAGGTGTGGGCAGTATGAAAATCACACCTGAAACCAGATAAAAAGGGGAAAAGTTCATCTTTGCATTGTGTTTCTGTGTGTGTCACACTAAGCATGGAGAACAGAAAGAAAAGAAGAGAACTGTCTGAGGACTTGAGAACCAAAATTGTTGAACAATATCAAAAATCTTAAGGTCAGAAGTCCCTCTCCAGAGATCTTGATGTCCCTATGTCCACGGTGCGCAACATAACCAAGAAGTTTACAACCGATGGCACTGTAGCTAATCTCCCTGGACGTGGACGGCAGAGAAAAATTGATGAAAAGTTGCAAAGCAGGATAGTCCGGATTGTGGTTAAGCAGCCCCAATCAAGTTCCAAAGAAATTCAAGCTATTCTTTCTTGCTTGGGCTCAGGGTACATCAGTGTCCGAGCAAACTATCCATCGACATGAATAAAATGAAACGCTATGGCCGGAGACCCAAGAGGACCTCACTGCTGACACAGAGACATAAAAAGCTAGACAGCTGTTTGCCAAAATGTTCGTGAGTTAGACAAAATCCTTCAGGGAAAGAGTCTTTTGGACAGATGAGACCAAGATAGAGCTTTTTGGTATAGCACATTGTTCTACTGTTTACCGAAAACGGGATGAGGCCTACAAAGAAAAGACCACAGTACCTACAGTCAAATATGGTGGAGGTTTAAAGATGTTTTGGGGTTGTTTTGTTGCCTCGGGCACTGAGTGCCTGGACTGTGTGCAAGGCATCATGAAATCTGAAGATTACCAAAGGATTTTGGGTTGCAATGTAATGCCCAGTGTCAGAAAGCCGGGTTTGTGTCCTAGGTCATTGGTCTTTCAGCAGGATGATGACCCCACGCATACTTCAAAAAGTGCCCAGAAATGGATGGAAACAAAGCGCTGGAGAGTTCTGAAATGGTCAGCAATGTGTCCGGATCTAAATCCATTGAACACTGTGGAGAGATCTTAAAATTTCTGCTGGTAGAAGGCGCCTTAAAATATGAGAGACCTGGAGCAGTTTACTATAGAAGAAGAGTGGTCCAAAATTCCACTTGAGAGTTGTAAGAAGCTTCTAGATGGTTATAGGAGGTAATTGATTGCACTTATTCATTCCAAAGGATGTGCAACCAAATATTAAGTTGAGGGTGCCAACAATTTTATCCGGCCCATTTTGGGGGTTTTGTGTGAAATTATGTGGGGTGCCAACATTTTCGGTCTTGCCTGTAGATGTGCACATTGGGCAGCAGCCTGTAGTTCACTGGATGTAGAAGTACATACGTTTAGAGCGTTACTTTGATGTATTTGTATTCTTTTCATATTCCAGAAAACAGATCGTTCGAAAAGATTTGAGTTTCTCCTGAAGCAGACCGAGCTATTTGCACATTTTATTCGCCCCGCTTCCCAAAAGTCTCCAACGTCTCCTCTCAAAGTGAAATTAGGACGCCCCAGGATAAAGAAAGATGAAAAACAAAGTCTGTTGTCGGTTGGAGAGTATGTAAATCGCTTCTCGCCTTCTTTCACATTTCACAAATGCAATTAATCAGACTGTGCGCAATTATCTAATTTAAAAGTCAAATATCAGCGATGATTATTAATGGCATCAAATAGAAAAAAGCCATTACTTCTGGGGTAAATGTATTGTCACATTGAAGGAAGAAGTCTTTCTTTTTACATCCGGCACTTTTTATGTAAGTCCCCACTAGTTATGCTTTTCTTTGACATTGTTTAACCCCTTAGTAACCACCAAATACATCTTTTTACTGACCTGCATTATAAGAGACTAGCATTCCCCGATGGGTGACAATCCAGCAGCTATCTGCTGTAGGCCGGGGTCACACTTGAGAGTGCAATGCGAGAAACTCGCACATCAATACCCGGCACTGCTGTCGGCACACGGGACCGGAGTGTGCGGCTGCATGTATTTCTTTGCAGCTGAACGCTCCGGTCCGAGTGCCAGCTGCAGTGCCGGGTATTAAGGCGCGAGTTTCTCGCATTCACTCGCAAGTGTGACCCCGGCCGTACACTATAGCTAACAGTTTGCTTCATCAGCCAGGATCAGTGTTGGCACCGACTATAGTTGTTTAACCCCTTAAATGCTGCTGTTAATAATGACTACAGCATCTAGATAGTTAACAGAGTGTGGGGGCGCCCTCTTTAACCATATCGGCACCCTGAGATCTTGATCGTGTTGTCATGTTTGCAATGGCAATTCATGGCCAAATAATGGCCTTAGAGTCTTCTGGCTATAGTGACCTGTTCAGAAGTTATCAACATTTAGATGGTAAAAAATAAGTTTTGTAAATTTCCTTGAAAAAAATGAAAAATGACTGCCACATTTTTAAACCTCCTAAAATACAAACAAAATGAAACAACATTTTACAAATGGTGCTGATGTAAAGCAGACATGAGTGAAATGTTATTTATTAATGTTTTTGTGTGGTATAACTATCTGGATTAAAGGAATAATCCTTCAAAGTTTGAAAATTGCTAATTTTTTGAAAAGTTTTGTAAAATTTCTGATATTTTTATAAATGCAGAAAATTTTTGACAAGTTTACCATTATCATAAAGTACGATGTGTCACGAAAAAAAAAACATTTTCAAAATCAATGGGGTATGTTAACGCGTTCCAGAGTTATTACTGCGTAAAGTGACACTGATCAGATTTCAAAATTTTGCCCGGTCACTGAAGGGTTAAAATCTCGAGCTTCAGGTGAGACTTTCAGCCTACGTCAGCAGTGCCAGCGGGTTTTCCATCGGTCAGTCGCTTGTAGCAGATCTGAATCACTCTGTTATTCCTGCAGGAAATGTTACCATTCCTCTTGTCGAAGGTTTATGTCCCTTTCATCTCTTGAAATAACAATGCCAAGCTGCGTCGTACATTTCCAGAAAGTATAACGGCACAATAGCATAATACAAAGTTGTAGGAAAAGATGCCCATGTCTTCAGTTTGTATGGTTATATGCGCTGCATGTGGGGACACACGGACACCATCAATGATAAATGTATTCTTTGTATATTTTCTTCATGCAGCAATCGACACAGACGGACGGAGCAAGAAGAAGATGAAGAGTTACTGTCTGAAAGCCGCAAAACTTCCAATGTCTGCGTGCGATTCGAAGAATCCCCGTCTTGTATGTCGTAACTTTATCTGCTAAATGATTCACCTATCATGTACTAAGGTTAAACTGGCCTGATGTTCTTTTAATGTACTGTGTAACATGCCCGTGTGATGCCCCATAGGACCATGTCACACATCCTTTGTAGACGTCCCTGTTCTGGGTGTTTTTTTTCTCATACTGACCCATTAAGTCTCATGGATTCATACAATTGTCCATTTTAATAAACTGATTAGTATCTCCGGTCCGTCATACTCAGATCAGGTCCTATTTTCATCCGTTCTGTGTATCAGACTCGTCCGTTATTAAAGTTTTTGGAGATCCTTTACATACCGATGAAAAATAGTAGACATTAGTGTTGAGTGAATGTGCTCGGGTGCTAACTGAGTGACTTCGGCGTGCTCGAAAAAAATATGTTGGTGTCACCGCAGCTGCATGTCTCGCGGCTGTTTGACAAACGCAACACATGTAGGGATTGGCTAACAAACAGGCAGTGCCTGCATGTCTCATGGCTGTCTAACAGCAGCGTGACACGCAGCTGCGCTGACTAGAACATAGTATTCGAGCACGCTGAAGATACTCTATGAGCACACGAGCGTGCTCAGAAAACTCCTTGTCCGAGCATGTTCGCTCATCACTAATGACAACTTCTATTTGTTGGAGTGGGCTGCCTGAGACCTATAGTGTTGGATGCGCTTTGTGTTAGATACATACCTGTGATATTGATTCTTTTAACACTTTGCGACATGCTCCGTACTAGTACTGCGCATGTCACTTCTCTCCCTTTGATGTGGGCTCCGGCGGTGAGCCCACATCATTCCCGGTACATGTCAGCTGTTTTGAACAGCCTCGGGTGGAATCGCAATCCACCCTCGGCTATTGACCCGTTAAGTGCCGCTGTCAAACTCTGCCCACCTGTGACCCCCGTTCGTGATCACGGGTCACCTGTGGGTTGGCATGACAACCAGAGGTCTCCTGGAGACCTCTATGGTTGTCACTGCCGGATTGCTATGAGCGCCGCCCTGTGGTCGGCACTCATAGCAAGAGAGTAATTCTGCTACATAGAGACGATGTGATCATCGCCTGTATGTAGCAGAGCCGATCGGGTTATGGCAGCTTCTAGTCTCCCAAGGAGACTATTGAAGCATGCCGAAAGTGAAAAAAAATATTTTTAAAAATATCAAAAAATATAAAAGTTCAAATCACCCCTCTTTCGCCCCATTCAAAATAAAAAAATCAAACATACACATATTTGGTATCACTGTAGTTTTTCATTAAATCGCACACAGTATGATGGTTACTATATTCACTTGGAAAGAAAATTGCAGCATCTTATTGGGGAAAACTCAGTGGAAAAAAAGGGTTCACAGTTCTCCCCATTGTAATCTTTCTGCTATAAAGATGAGTTTTGTATGGCAAAACACTTGTAATTGTGTTTGTGATGTTACATCGGTGTCTTATTTAGGATTTAATCAGATCTCATTTTTTAAATATTTGTCCTGCAGATGTGAAATCAGGAAAATTGCGAGATTATCAAATCCGAGGCCTCAACTGGATGATCTCTTTGTATGAAAATGGAATTAATGGCATATTGGCAGATGAGATGGTAAAGTCGATGTATTCTGCTTTACATAAGTGTCCATTAGACATATATATATTTATATTTAGATAAATAGACCTGTACACTTACATTGCCCCTAGATCAGCCTTTAGGAATAGATGTACTGCATGAATTAGTTGACTATATGAACATTTCCCATGACGAATCCAATTATAATAAAAGATTGTATTGCAGTGGTTATTGGGGCTCTTTATTGAATTGTACGAGGTGCTGCGTTGCGCTTTAACAGTTGGGTAAGATATATAACGGAGTTATGTATTTGCCGAGCAGAATCTGTGTTATGTTACATGTTTTTATCTTTGTTTTTAGGGATTAGGCAAGACATTGCAAACAATTGCTTTGTTGGGCTACCTTAAGCACTACAGGAACACTCCAGGTCCACATATGGTGTTGGTACCAAAATCCACTCTACACAACTGGATGAATGAGTTTAAACGCTGGGTCCCATCACTTTGTGCTGTCTGTCTTATTGGTGACAAAGATGTACGGGTAAGTATTGGTATTGTAAGAGCAGGTAATCACACATAGACTTTATACAAGTGTGTAATGATTGGTAAGAACGCTTGTTTCACGATTATCTTGCCGTGTTAACAGGCTCATCATCAAACGATGAATGAGCAAAACTCTGGATCATTGGGTGAATTGATCTTTGGTGCAGCTCAAAAGACCACCATCCTCGGCAGTGCATCGTCCTGTACAAACCGGACTTGCACTGCCGAGAACATTTACAGTCTATATCCACTGAGTGATCCAATACATATCGCTTGGTGCGCATCGTCTGCTTCTGTAAACAGCCATTTAAAGGGAATCTGTCACCCCATTTTAGCCATATGAGATAACGAACTTTACAAAGGTATTTTCAGCAGCAGATGAAGGAAGGGAGACACACTAGTCATTACTAGTGGGTAGGCGGAGCCCACACAGGATAGAACACCTCAGATTAAAAAGAGTGTTGACCGGCCCCTCAGCTCGGGCTCCTCCTACTCCAGCTCTCCAGTCTAAAATTTGAGGTCACAGAGGATAGTCGCTGCTGAAGCAGCTCCTCAGAAGATTTTTTATTTTTATCGGACAGAGACTTGGACTCCCGTGGTCTTGAGGTCTCAGGGGTCTCAGCGCTGCTGGACCCCCACCTCTCTCTTGGCGGATCTGTATTACCCTTTAAGGAGGACCCTGCAGAACCCTGCCGGCCCTGGGGGATGAGGATTGCTTCCCTGGCGGGGACGCAAACCGCGCTTCTGGGGTCACTGCGTTCCACGCCCTGAGGGGAAGCTATGGGCACAGCGCCACAAATCCCTGGGGGTCCCTGTGGTGCTCAGCTGGGTGAGTACTCAACATTTAATATGTTTTGAGTGCCTCAGCGACTGCTGCGGCAGCCTCTGGTACATGTGACATGTTGGTGACTAGTGTCTTTTGTCCGCAGGTGGATGCCTGCAGGACATGGAGAGCAGAGGAGTCGCGCGCCCTTTTTTTTGAATTTTTCGCGGCGCTCTGAGCGCGCGCTTTACTACCTCTTCCGGCTTCTCTCTCAGAAGCACAGCGCGGCGGCCATTACTGGATTAGGGAGCTGAAGGCTTCCTTCCTCACTCTCCTCCCCTCCCGACAATCGAAGACGCTACACCGCGGCCAGCTGGGTGAGTCGCTTCTGCCTGTCAGGGCAGAAGCTTAACCCCCTCACCCCCACAGGCAGGACACTGAACGCTACCGCTAACGATCACGATAACGACGCATACTAATGCGATCTTTATTTTGTGATCGTTTTAATGTCGCTGATAGCGGCCATAGTGGACGAGCTCATTAACGACGCAAAGTGGTTAGCGATCTCCTTAACGACTTTGGCGGTCATTGCGATGTACAATCAGCGCAATATGTTAGCGTTCTTGTTTAGTGTGGCATACCCTTGAAACACTGTCCTGCAGCTGCTACCTCATAAGAGGCACCTGGGGCTCGCACACCCTTTTCATTAACAAGGGTTGTGGGGAGTCTGCGACATTAACCCCTTCTTAGGCGGTTAACCCTTAATTGGGGGACAGCTGGGGTAGCTCTCTCTTTAAGAGCTTTAACCCTTCAGCGTTCGTTTTGCCTTTAAGAAACCACACTGTTCTAGTTGCTGACAGGTTTAACCTGCCATATACTGTGTGAGGGCATGTCAGATCAGGGTCCAGGAGGTGCAGACCGTCTCCCAGATCCGCTACAGGATCAGTCTCGCGTATCTGACACGCAGACCTCGACGGCGTCAAGCGCAGCGGTCGGAGGTGTCAGTGATGTCAAAATGGAGACCCTCGCTCGTTCTATTGATGGCCTTTCTGACCTTCTAGGTTATTGGGTGTCGGCTAGATCCTCTCATGGTAGGAAGCGACACAGGCCGGTACTATCCTTCCCGCGTAGCGACTCGGAGATCTCTGGTATGGAAGGGAGGCGTTACAGTTCCCCTTCAAGCTCGGATGGGGAGATGTCCGATTCAGATAAGGAGGATCGGCAGGGACACTCTGCCTCTCTTTTGGGCCGTACAGAGGCTTTTATTGAAGCCATGAGGGAGGCGTTACAGTTACCGGAGGAGGTAACTAGACGTCCTGGTAAGTCGGCCCGGATGTTTCAGGAGTCGCATAGGTCGCGATCAACATTACCATCTCTGTATGAGCTTAATGGGACAGTGGAGAAGGAACGCCTGTGCCCAGATAAACGTTTTCAGGGGACACGGTTTTTTGAGACGCTGTATCCGTGTACTACGGAGCTGATTGATAATTGTCCTTCTCCTGAAGTGGATGTCCCTTTATCCCAGCTTAGCAAATCCTCATTACTTCCTGTTAAAGGGAAGGCGAGTCTGCAGGATCCGCTGGACAGAAAAACGGAGATGGCGGCGAAATCCATCTACGAGGCCGCGGGTCATGGATTCAGAGCAGTACTAGGGTCCATGTGTGCTTGTAAAGCTTCCCTAAGCTGGTTAGACCGTCTACGGACGGCGTGGCAAGATGGATCCCCACTATCCGAGGTAGATGGGCTTTCCAAATTGTTGGAGGATGCAGCCCGATATGGCAGCGATGCAGGTTTGGATACTGCGTCACTGCTGTCCAGGGCGCTATCCTCGGCGGTCACAGTCAGAAGAGCACTGTGGATTAGACAGTGGACCGGAGACGCGGTTTCCAAGCAAGGTTTGCTATCTTTAGCTTACAAGGGTGGTCAGCTATTTGGATCTGATCTCACGGAGCTGATTGCAAAGGCAAAAGAAACGGCTTTACCGCAGCGAAGAGCTGTGACTTCTGCATCTGGCAGCCCTAGTGCCGGTAGTAGTCGGCGGTCCTTTCGGTCCAGGGGACGGTTCGGTCAGCCCTCTTGGGGATCGGGTCGTTCCTCTTTTTCAGGAAAAAAGAACGCTCAAAAATCCCGCACTCCCTGGAAACAGAGCTTCTGCCAACACAAGCGGGAAGCTGACAAAAAGCCCGCTAAGGCGGACTGACGCCAGGGTCTCACTCGAGGGCTCTCGAGTGGGAGGTCGCCTGCTCCAATTCGAACCGACTTGGGCTTCCCGCGTGTCGGACGCCTGGGTGACACGGGTTGTGTCGGCAGGCTACTTCATAGAGTTTCTGTCTCGACCCCCAGACAGTTTTTGCCAATCTCGCATTCCGTCAGAGCCCGAGCTATTTGCCGCTCTACTGCGAGAGGTCGATTCCCTTCTGCAGAAGGGTGTGGTGGTACCGGTTCCGCCGGAGGACCGGGGAAGAGGGTTTTATTCCAACCTCTTTGTGGTCCCCAAAAAGGAGGACAAATTTCGCCCATTCTGGATCTCAAAAGATTGAATCGGCATGTCCACACCCAAAAATTCCGCATGGAATCACTCCGCTCCGTGGTGGCGGCCCTGTCACAGAACGATTTTTTGGTGTCAATCGACATTCGCACGCTTATTTCCATGTTCCTGTCGGAAGGGCCCACCAACGCTTCCTCCGTTTTGCCATAGGTCAGGACCACTACCAATTTGTGGCCCTGCCATTCGGGCGAAGACAGGGGGTTACGATTCTTCCCTACCTGGACGACCTTTTGTTTGTGGCGTCCTCAAAGGAGGAGGCGGTGACGGCTCGCAATCTATCCCTTCAGCTCCTGGAGGACTTCGGGTGGCTGGTCAATTGGGAGAAGTCGTCTCTGGAACCGTCGCAGTCAATCCTGTTTTTGGGAATGCATTTCGACACGGTACGAGCAGTGGTGTCTCTGCCTCCAGACAAGCAAGCGAGTCTTCTTCGACATGTACAGGTTATGAAGTCTTCGACAGCAATGTCCCTTCGAAGGTGTATGCGCCTTCTGGGTTTGATGGTGGCGTCGATGGAGGCAATCCCGTTTGCCCAATTTCATTCCAGGGCTCTCCAAAGGCTCACTTTGAACCGTTGGGATCGATCGCAGGTTTCACTGGATTGCAGTGTCATCATCTCCCACAGGGTGCGAGAGTCTCTAGGATGGTGGTCACGTCCGGAAGTGTTATCCCTGGGGAAGTCCTTTCTCCCTCCGAGGTGGTCGGTCATAACCACCGATGCCAGCCTGACGGGCTGGGGGGGTGTCTGGAACAATCTCTGGACTCAGGGAGTATGGTCGTCGGAAGAGTCTTTCCTGCCGATCAACATTCTGGAATTGAGGGCGATTTTTCTTTGCCTCCAACACTGGACGGTCCCTTTAAGCGGTCTACCAGTCCGAGTGCAGACAGACAATGCGACGGCGGTCGCGTATATCAACCATCAAGGTGGAACGAGGAGCTTCAAGTTCATGATGGAGGTGTCTCGGATCCTGGTATGGGCCGAGGCCAGGGTGCCAGCCATCTCTGCGATTCACATTCCAGGAGTTTGGAATGTCACGGCGGACTTTCTCAGTCGCGAAAAGATGGATCCCGGAGAATGGAGTCTTCATCCGGAGATTTTTGCACTGCTTGCTCCCGTTGGGGAACTCCCAAGTGGATTTGATGGCATCCAGGGTCAATTCCAAGTTACCAACGTTCATGTCCAGGTACAAGGACCGAAGGCTGTGGCGGTGGATGCTCTAGTGGCTCCGTGGGACCAATTCGAGCTAATCTATGTTTTCCCGCCGATATCTTTACTCCCTCTGGTGTTGCGTCGGATCAGACTGGAGAGAGTCACGGCTATGTTGCTAGCCCCAGATTGGCCAAGGAGGACGTGGATCTCGACGCTGGTGTCACTTCTGGCAGCGCCTCCACTTCCACTCCCTCTTCGCCCGGACCTGTTAACTCAAGGGCCCGTTTGCCATCCGGACCTGAAGTCTCTGCGTTTGACGGCGTGGCTCTTGAGACCGAAATTTTGACCCGTCAAGGTTTTTCAGCCGAAGGCATTGCCACTCTGCGAGCTGCCAGAGGTCCGGCTACTACTAGGATTTACCACAAGACTTGGGAAGCCTTCTTTTCGTGGTGTTCGGATTCTTCAAGGAACCCGAGGATTTTTTCCATTCCCAATTTGTTGGCCTTTTTGCAGTACGGGCTGGACAAGGGTTTGGCAGTTAGCACTCTGAAAGGGCAGGTTTCTGCTCTGTCCTTACTATTCGGGAGGCTATCGCTTCGCGTAGGGACGTACGTTCCTTTTTTCGTGGAGTAACCCGTCAGTTTCCACCGCGGAAGGCACTTGTGTCTCCTTGGCGGCTGAATCTTGTTTTGGAGGCTCTTCAACATGGGCCTTTTGAGCCTATGGACTCTGTTAGTCTTTCTTTGCTCTCTTGGAAGGTTGCCTTCCTAGTGGTGGTCACTTCTTTGAGAAGAGTTTCTGAGTTGGCGGCTCTTTCTTGCTCGCCCCCTTTTCTGGAGTTTCACCCGGATCGCGTAGTACTTCGCACTCGGGGTGATTTTCTGCCTAAGGTGGTGTCACAGTTTCATGTTAACCAGGATATTGTGTTGCCCTCGCTCTGTCCGGAGCCGAGGAATGCGAAGGAATGGGCCTTGCACACATTGGATTTAGTGCAGGCTTTGAAGTTCTATTTGTCTATTACTCAAAAGTTTTTGGAAGTCGGATTCTCTGTTTGTGATCCCAGCAGGTCGTCGACGTGGTCAACGAGCTTCCAAGGATTCTATAGCTCGTTGGATTCGGTCGGCCATTTTAGAGGCTTACCGACTTAAGGGCGAACCTTGCCCGATTAAGATTCGAGCTCACTCCACGAGGGCTGTGGGTTCATCGTGGCCTTTTCATCAAGGAGCCTCGGCAGTTCAGCTCTGCCGGGCGGCGACCTGGCGCTCCGTCCACACATTTACGAAATTTTATAAGGTGGACGTTAGTGCTTCCGCTGATGCGGCCTTAGGACGTAGGGTCCTACAGGCGGCTGTAGTTTAAAGTTCTTGTGAACTTGTATTTAGCGCTAGTTGCGCATTTATTTAGGTTGTTGGGTATCTGCCTCTGTTGGTTTTTTTGCCCACCCTTATTTTTGGACTGCTTTGGGACGTCCCACTAGTAATGACTAGTGTGTCTCCCTTCCTTCATCTGCTGCTGAAAGACGGATTTTGGTAAGAACTTACCTGTAAAATCCTTTTCAGCGAAGAAGGAAGGGAGACACACATCTGTTATGTTTCGGTAGCTGAGGAGTGCAGGCAAAAAAGGCAATACACCAGAGCAGCTGGAATCCATGAGATCGCAGTACCCTGACTAACCACCACAACTAGAGGCAGCCGTGGAGCGTTCCTACGTTGGTCCTAGACGCCTCGTCACAGCCTGAGAAACTAACTACACCTAAAGATAGAAATAGGAAAGCTATCTGCCCCGGAGCAGAACCCCAAAGATAACAGAAAGCCCCCAAACATGTAATGGCGGTTAGACAAGAGGAAATACTGACACAGAAAGAAAATAGTATGAGCAAACGCTGGGACCCAAACTATCTAAATAGAAAAGGATAGGAAGGGTACTTACTGCAATCCCAGAAAACCCTGAAAAGCACCAACTCTACTAATTTCAAAATCACCTGAGATCACACGACCTCTACCACCTAAATTAGTTCTCTGGTGTAACAAAATAAAAACAGCAGCCACTGAAAAAACTGGAAAAAGCAAAAGAACAAAACTCAGTGGCTGAACTAAACTGAGAGGGCAGAAGCCCCAGGAGGGGACCCTGAAGGCCCCCAAAGAAGTGCAGGACAAAATGCAAAAATATAGCACAAACACAAAAGAAGCAAAAGTCTTATCTGTAAGCAGGAGATGCAGACACGACACAGCAGGCTACAAGGGAAACTGGAATGAAGGATTCAGACCAGAACAATTGATCACCGGCAACCCTGATGGGAAAATGACTCCCTTATATAAGACCAGTCAGTAACACCTGATTCCCAGTCCTCACAATCTTCACTAGCACCGCTTGTAATCACCAGAGGGAGCCTCTGCTCAGAACTCATCTCAAACCCATTCACAACAGTACCCCCCCCTTGAGGAGGGGTCACCGAACCCTCATTTGAGCAACCAGGTCGGTCAGGATGAGTTCTATGATACGCACGGATAAGTCTCCTAGCATGGATGTCCGAAGCAAACACCCAAGAATTGTCTTCCTGACCATAACCTCTCCATTTAACCAAATACTGGAGTTTTCTGTCTAGAAAAACGAGAATCCAATATTTTCTCAACCACATACTCCAGATTGCCCTCTACCAAAACAGGGTCAGGAGGCACAGCAGCAGGAACCACTGGCTCAACAAACCTCTTCAACAAGGACTTGTGGAACACGTTATGGATCTTAAATGTCCCTGGAAGAAGCAAACGAAAAGAAACAGGATTAATAATCTCCATGATCTTATAAGGTCCAATGAACCTAGGCTTAAATTTAGGAGATGCTACTCTCATAGGAATATTCTTTGAGGACAACCAGACCAAGTCCCCCACTTTAAACCGAGGACCATCAGTCCTATGCCGGTTAGCAAACCGCTGGGCCTTCTCCTGAGAGAGGGACAACCTCTCCACTACCTGGTCCCAAATCTGTTGCATACGCTCCACAACAGAGTCAACACCTGGACAGACAGAAGCCTCCGTCTGTCCTGAAGAAAATCGAGGGTGAAACCCAGAATTACAGAAAAAACGGAGACATCAAAGTGGCAGAGCTAGCCCTATTATTAAGAGCAAACTCAGCCAAAGGCAAAAAAGAGACCCAGTCATCCTGATCAGCAGACACAAAGCATCTTAGATAAGTCTCCAATGTCTGGTTTGTTCTCTCAGTTTGACCATTGGTCTGAGGATGAAATGCGAGGAAAAAGACAATTGAACACCCAGTTTAGAACAAAAAGTCCTCCAAAATCTGGAAACAAACTGGACTCCTCTGTCAGACACAATGTTCTCAGGAATGCCGTGTAAACGAACCACGTGCTGAAGGAACAAAGGCACCAATTCAGAGGAGGAAGGCAACTTAGGTAATGGCACAAGATGTATCATCTTGGAAAACCTATCGCAAATCACCCAGATGACGGTCATTCTCTGAGAAACAGGAAGATCGGAAATGAAATCCATAGAGATATGGGTCCATGGTCTCTTGGGCACAGGCAATGGCATCAACAAACCACTAGAGCGAGAGCAAGGCTTGGAGCGAGAGCAAGTCCCACAGGACTGCACAAATTCCCTGACATCACGAGACAAGGTAGGCCACCAAAAGGACCGACTAACCAAGTCTCTGGTACCAAAAATTCCGGGATGCCCAGCCAATGCGGAACAATGAATCTCAGACATCACACTCTTTTTCCATTGGTCCGGGACAAACAATTTTCCAACAGGGCAGCGCTCGGGCCTATCCTCCTGACACCCCTCCAGAGCAAGTCTCAAATTGGGCGAGATGGCGGAAAGAACTACACCCTCTTTCAAAATAACAGAAGGATCAGATAACTCAGGAGAGTCCGCAAGGAAACTCCTCGAGAGGGCATCCGCCTTAACATTCTTAGTGCCAGGAAGAAAGGAAACCACAAAATTAAAACGTGTGAAAAACAAGGCCCACCTGGCCTGTCTAGGATTGAGTCGCTTGGCAGATTCCAGATAGACCAGATTCTTATGGTCCGTAAGGACCACCACCTGATGTTTGGCTCCCTCCAGCCAATGTCTCCACTCTTCAAAAGCCCACTTCATGGCCAATAACTCCCGATTACCTACGTCATAATTACGTTCAGTAGGAGAAAATTTTCGAGAGAAAAAGGCACAAGGGTTACTTTTAGAGGTCTCTGGATCTTTTTGGGACAAAACGGCACCTGCCCCAATTTCAGAGGCATCAACCTCCACCTGAAATGGCAGAGAAACATCAGGCTGCCGTAGAACAGGAGCAGAAGTGAATCTCTGCTTAAGTTCCTGAAATGCAGAGACTGCCTCAGGAGGCCAATTCACCACATCAGAACCCTTTCTGGTCAAATCAGTTAATGGTTTAACAATAACCGAGAAATTACCAATAAATTTACGATAAAAATTGGCAAAACCCAAAAATCTCTGAAGAGCCTTTAATGAAGTAGGTTGGACCCAATCACAGATGGCCTGAACCTTGACCGGGTCCATTTTAATAACAGATGGGGACAAAATGAATCCCAGAAATGAGATCCTCTGTACGCCAAAAAGACACTTTGATCCCTTCACATACAGAGCATTCTCTCTCAAAATCTGGAATACAGTTCGAACATGTTTCACATGAGAGTCCCAGTCATTAGAAAAAATCAAGATATCATCCAAATAAACAATCAGAAATTTGTCCACAAAATCCCTGAAAATGTCATTCATGAAGGACTGGAAGACGGAAGGAGCATTAGTGAGCCCAAAGGGCATCACTAGGTACTCAAAATGTCCTTCAGGGGTATTGAATGCCGTCTTCCATTCATCCCCGTGCTTAATGCGAATAAGGTTATACGCCCCCCTGAGGTCAAGCTTGGTAAACCAAGTAGCGTTTTTCACCCTGGAAAACAGGTCAGAAATCAAGGGTAACGGGTATTGATATTTCACAGTAATATTGTTCAAGAGACGATAATCAATACACGGCCTTAATGAACCATCTTTTTTGGCCACAAAGAAAAAACCGGCACCTAAGGGTGAAGAGGATGGTCTGATATGACCCTTCTCCAATGATTCCTTGATATAAGACCGCATAGCGTCATGTTCAGGTACAGACAAGTTAAAAAGGCGACCTTTAGGGAATTTACTACCCGGCACTAATTCAATAGCGCAGTCATAGCTCCTATGGGGAGGCAAGGATGCAGATTTACTTTCGCTAAACACATCAGAAAAATCAAACAAAAAGTCAGGAACATCCTGAGCCTGGGGGGAGGCAGAAAAAACAGGAGTGTTGGTATTAACACATTGGCAGCCCCAACTGGTTACAGACACAGATTTCCAATCCAAAACAGGATTATGAGACTGTAACCAAGGGAAACCCAGCACGATAATGTCATGCAGATTATATAGAACCAAAATTTGCAGCACTCCTGGTGATCAGGTTCAACCCTCATTATCACCTGAGTAGAAAACTGGGGTTTATTCTCAGCCAAAGGGGTAGAATCGATCCCCAGTAGGGGAATAGACTTCTGTAGGGGTATCAAGGGAAACCCACAACGTTTAGCAAAATCATAATCCATCAGGTTAATAGCTGCTCCAGAATCAACGAAAGCCTGAGCAGAAATGAGGACAGAGAGCATATCAGAGTGACAGTTAATAAAAACTTAGTCTGAACACTACCCAAGACAACTGAGCGTGCAAAACGTCTTCCCCGCTTAGGGCAGACTGAAATAGCATGAGAGGCATCACCACAGTAGAAACATAACCCATTGCGCATTCGAAACTCATGACGCTGTGCCCCAGACACCACTCTATCACACTGCATGGGTTCAGAAGCTGGTTCACAAGGCAACACCATTCCACGCATACTTCTCCGCTCACGCAAACGTCTGTCAATTTGAATCGCTAATGACATAGAATCATTGAGACCAGAGGGGACAGGGAATCCCACCATAACATCCTTTACATTATCTGACAGACCCTTCCGGAAAAGGGCCGCCAAAGCGTCGTCATTCCATTTGGTCAGGACTGCCCACCTACGGAATCTCTGACAGTATAACTCAGCGTCATCAAGCCCCTGATTTAATGCCAACAAGGTTTTTTCAGCTTGATCAGTGACATTAGGCTCATCGTACAATAACCCCAAAGCCTGAAAAAACGCATCAACATAACTCAAAACAGGATCCCCAGGTATCAGGGAAAAAGCCCAATCCTGAGGATCGCCGCGCAGGAGAGAGATGATAATTTGAACCTGCTGCGCTGCGTTTCCTGAGGACTTAGATTTTAAGGCAAAAAACAATTTACAATTATTTTTGAAATTCTGAAACTTAGCTCGATCCCCTAAAAACAAATCTGGCATGGGGATCCTAGGTTCCACAACAGGCAACCTAGCAAGATATGCAGCAATACTCTGAACCTCAGTGGCAAGCTGATCCACACGGCCAGACAACTGTGCAAACTCCATTGGGAGAAAAGATCCTCCCCAGCACCCAGAGATACAGAGGAAAAAAAAAAAAAAATGCAACAAACAGAAAAATATCTCTGACAACTCTGACAACTTTTTTTTTTTTTTTACAATATTTTTTTTCCTTCTGTGAGTACCATACAATTTCAATTTTTAGGCCGGTGATACTGTTATGTTTCGGTAGCTGAGGAGTGCAGGCAAAAAAGGCAATACACCAGAGCAGCTGGAATCCATGAGATCGCAGTACCCTGACTAACCACCACAACTAGAGGCAGCCGTGGAGCGTTCCTACGTTGGTCCTAGACGCCTCGTCACAGCCTGAGAAACTAACTACACCTAAAGATAGAAATAGGAAAGCTATCTGCCCCGGAGCAGAACCCCAAAGATAACAGAAAGCCCCCAAACATGTAATGGCGGTTAGACAAGAGGAAATACTGACACAGAAAGAAAATAGTATGAGCAAACGCTGGGACCCAAACTATCTAAATAGAAAAGGATAGGAAGGGTACTTACTGCAATCCCAGAAAACCCTGAAAAGCACCAACTCTACTAATTTCAAAATCACCTGAGATCACACGACCTCTACCACCTAAATTAGTTCTCTGGTGTAACAATAAAACAGCAGCCATGAAAAAACTGAAAAAGCAAAATAAAAATCAGCGCAACAGCAGCACTCAGAAACACAACTGGCAAAGAGAGCAAAAAAGAATACAAAACTACAAAAGCAAAGTGGCTGAACTAAACTGAGAGGGCAGAAGCCCCAGGAGGGGACCCTGAAGGCCCCCAAAGAAGTGCAGGACAAAATGCAAAAATATAGCACAAACACAAAAGAAGCAAAAGTCTTATCTGTAAGCAGGAGATGCAGACACGACACAGCAGGCTACAAGGGAAACTGGAATGAAGGATTCAGACCAGAACAATTGATCACCGGCAACCCTGATGGGAAAATGACTCCCTTATATAAGACCAGTCAGTAACACCTGATTCCCAGTCCTCACAATCTTCACTAGCACCGCTTGTAATCACCAGAGGGAGCCTCTGCTCAGAACTCATCTCAAACCCATTCACAACACACATCCCTCCCATGGCAGAAGTGTGTTGTTGTGTTTTCAGATGCGGCGTGACCCTTCTCTGATAGCGATTATCTGGGCTGAGGTCGGCGCGCTAAGGCTCTTTTCCAGCATTGCCAGCTCATCGCAGTGGTCAGGTTCAGTGAGTAGTACCTGGGACTGTGTGTCTTTTTCTGTTATATGCATAACCTATCTTCTTGTTCTGTCTCTGAAGTTCTTCAGAAGGGTTTATGTTGCTCCGCTGGTGATATTTGCTCTTCCTTAGCTTGTGTACGGACTGGAGAGCTGGAGTAGGAGGAGCCCGAGCTGGAGGGGCCGGTCAACACTCTTTTTAATCTGAGGTGTTCTATCCTGTGTGGGCTCCGCCTACCCACTAGTAATGACTAGTGTGTCTCCCTTCCTTCTTCGCTGAAAAGGATTTTACAGGTAAGTTCTTACCAAAATCCGTCTTTTACATGAAAACTGGGGTGTCAGGAGACATCATAGGTACCCATAGATTAGTTATAGGACACAATATGCAATGATATCTTTATCTCATATGGCTAAAATGGGGTGACAGATTCCCTTTAAATGACCGCCGATCGGCAAAAAGTTGTGTCGTGCTGCTGGTAGGTCCATGTAAACAGAACTTAAGTCAATCGGTTAACTTTACATGATGAAAATAACAGTTTATCACCTACACACAAGATTAATAATTTGCAGATCGTAGTAAAACAGACTGATTGGAGTCTATGGGACTTGCTGCGATAGTGTCCTACTCAGCTGTTGCCTGTAAGCTCAATTTAATGTTTTCCCCATTTTTTACTGGTTCTCTAAGAGGACTTATATCTGCGATCTCTTGGTTGCCTCTACAGTACACTGCTATACTGTATACCTGACTGCAGCATTTAAGAAGTCAAACTGATGTGATTGATGCTAGCTTGGATCACAGCAGTTACTCTCCGGTGCTGGTACCTCCTGAACTCGCTTTATGTACGGCGGCCATCGCTAATGGGGTCAAAGCAACGTTTTATTCTTTCTCGCTTTGTTTTTATTTTAATGGACAGCGGATTACACACTATATGTACTATATGTTCACTGGTGACAGGTTCATTATAACAGTAAATCATTAAATAGGCATTTTTTTCTTTTGTAACGTTGTTTGCTCACTTCATGTACAATGTGTTCTTGTTTCATTTGTAAACCAGGCGGCCTTCATTCGAGATGTCATGATGCCGGGAGAGTGGGATGTATGTGTTACCTCCTACGAAATGGTCATAAGGGAAAAATCTGTTTTTAAGAAATTCAACTGGAGATACCTTGTTATTGATGAGGCACACCGAATAAAGAATGAAAAATCTAAGGTCAGTTGCGTGATTAAGACCGATAGTTATAATGTGCCTTCAGTAACTGTCTAGAAGTGTCCTTTAAGAGGGTATGCTCAAGAGATAACTTTACGATCGCGGATGGGCCGACTGCTGTGGTCCCCATCGATGTTGAATGAATGGAGCTGAGATCGATCATGCCCACTACCGCTCCATTCATTTTTAATGGGAGTGCCAGAGATTACTGAGCGCAGCACTCTGCTGATCTTCGGCACTCCCTTTAGAATGAATGGAGCGTCAGTGTTTCATGATCAACCTTTGCTCCATTCAGCAGGTGCTCTTCAGAGTCCCGGTTCCCATGATCAGTGAGGACCACTGTAGTTGGACCCCCAGAGATCAGAAAGTTATCTACTGTCTTTAAGATAGGAATTAACTTCCAAACTTGAGAAAACCCCTTTAAGTGTTAACTTTTTGTGCTGCAGACCTCTCCTTTGTAATTCAGGATTCAATTTTTATCATTGTATGTAATGTTACAGATACTTTACTCTCCACACTCATTCCCCCTCCATCTGTTAGCAGAGAGAGACAAACTGAATCAATGCCATGCTCTAGTAAAAGTAGAACTTTATTATGTTGCAAGTTCTTTGTGCAGACGCTCAGACAGCTTGTAGGATCGCTACTTCCAACAGGTGGCGCTATAGAGTTCAAGTCCTTTTTTCCTGTGAAGAGGCAATTTGCAGACAGCGCCTGTAAGAAATAAGCAGAGAGGAAGCAAAGGGCTGCAGTATTCAGTCTCTTCCTACTCCCTCCCAATGTTGATGCATACAGTGTGTGCTTCCTGCATGCGAGGAAAGCCAATGACTCATGGATGTAGATGTCAGTGGAGGTTTTCTATGGATCATTGGAGGCATGCTTGAAAATCTTTCCATCATTTTGCAGATAAGACGTTTTTTACTTACCAACAAATATGCTTATCTGTATTTTTGAAGCTCTGGATCCCAGCAGGCTAATTAAACACAACTAAAGGATGAATGTAGAATTGGATTGTGAGTGAATCTTCGCCACAGAACATTGGTTGATTTCTGCATCTCGTATTCTAAAAGTGCAAATAATAATGAAAGCTCCAGAATCCACCGCTCAGTCTCGTTATATATGTTTGTTTGGTCTGTTCTTTAGCTTTCTGAGATTGTGCGGGAGTTCAAGACCACCAACCGTTTGCTATTGACGGGCACGCCACTTCAGAATAACCTCCATGAATTGTGGGCATTACTCAACTTCCTTCTACCTGATGTGTTCAACTCTGCGGACGTAAGTCGTCATGTCTTACTATCATACAATCCTCACCAGTCACAACAATGTACCGCTGCCATATAGACTATTGCAGCAGTTATTCACTGCCAGCCCAAAACACATTGCAAACTGTTTCTCCCAATAGGTTGCAAATATAAGTCTAACTAAAGAGACGTAACGGGGCCCCATGTAAGATCCGTAACATCGCCCTCAACTAACACCAGTAAATTATACAGTATTACTCGAGTCATCATGTGGGACTCATGGACCATTTTTGATGGTCTCAAATTAAAGGACCCCATGTACAACTGCAACCTCTTCCCCTGTATAGTGCCCATGATGTCAGGCTTTCCTTTGGTAGCATCAGGGAAATGTCTGAATTTTACAGATATTTCACCTTAGAACGAATGCTATTGGAAATCACATTTTCTTCATGTTTTTTGTTGCTACATATTTAATGTTGTATCTGACCACGTCATTTATTGGGATACATTTTACTTTACAGGATTTTGACTCTTGGTTTGACACCAACAATTGTCTTGGAGATCAGAAGCTTGTTGAAAGACTTCATGCAGTAAGCACTGCTTTATCTGTAGATGGACACTTTATTTATTTCTTGATTTTGAATGTAATTTTAACTCCATCTTTATGTATTTTACCAGGTTTTAAAGCCATTTCTTTTGCGTCGTATAAAAGCTGAAGTTGAAAAAAGCCTCCCTCCAAAGAAGGAAGTCAAAATTTATCTGGGGCTCAGTAAAATGCAGAGAGAATGGTAAGAGCCATTTGTACGTCAGTCTCACGAATGCAGTTGTGTGTAGTGCTCTGCTGGTGCCTGTGTGTAGGAGCAGGAATCTGAATGGTCAGTTTTAGATATTACTTTAGAAGTACATTCGAGTTGCGTACATTTGTAGATACATTGCTCTACTGATTATCATGATTTACAGCCGGTCCCATAATCAAGAGCTACATTCACAATGCTGCAGAGCTACATTCACAATGCTGCAGAGCTACATTCACAACGCTGCAGAGCTACATTCACAACGATGCAGAGCTACATTCACGACGCTGCAGAGCTACATTCACGACGCTGCAGAGCTACATTCACGACGCTGCAGAGCTACATTCATGATGCTGCAGAGCTACATTCACGACGCTGCAGAGCTACATTCACGACACTGCAGAGCTACATTCACGACACTGCATAGCTACATTCACGACACTGCAGAGCTACTTTCACGACACTGCAGAGCTACATTCACAACGCTGCAGAGCTACATTCACGAAGCTGCAGAGCTACATTCACGACGCTGCAGAGCTATATCCACAACGCTGCTGAGCTGCATGGACCTTGCTTTGATGATTTGCTTATTAAGGGTAAAGTCTGCGCACCAGGCACTTTGTAGAAACTTGATTTTAGAGAGTCGGTTCCTTCATCTTCATTATGTGAGTTTAGATAAAATTTCAGACGTGTCTGTCAGGAGCCTTGTCCAATACTAAGCAGCAGATTAAAGGAAGCAGGAGTGATTCCTTGTCACCATGTATGGTCCCATTAAAGATTACAAAGACGTCTTTCAGCAGCAGATGGAAGGAAGAGAGCCACAGTCATTACTAGTGGGTAGGCGGAGCCCAGATAGGATTGACACCTCAGATTAAAAAGAGTGTTGACCGGCCCCTCCAGCTCGGGCTCCTCCTACTCAGCTCTCCAGTCTAAAATTTGAGGTCCCAGAGGATGGTTGCTGCTGGAAGCAGCTCCTCAGAAGATTTTATTATTTTTTATCGGACAAGAGACTTGGATCACCAGAAGTGGTCTAGAGGTCTCAGGGGTCTCAGCGCTGCTGGACCCCAACCTCTCCCTTGGCGGATCTGTACTACCCTGTATGGTGGTCCCTGCAGAACCCTGCCGGCCCGGGGGGATGAGGATGGCTTCCCTGGCGGGGACGCAAACCGCGCTGCTGGGGTCACTGCGTTCCCCGCCCTGGGGGGAAGCGATGGGCATAGCGCCACAAATCCCTGGGGGTCCCTGTGGCGCTTCGGCTGGTGAGTACTCCACATTTTTATTGATGTGTGTGAGTGATTCAGCGACTGCTGCGGCAGTCGCTGTTACAATATACATGCGGTGACTTGTGTTTTTTGTCCGCAGGTGGATGCCTGCAGGACATAGGAGCGGGGGAGAGAGGAGCTGCGCGCCTTTTTATTTGAATTTTCGCGCCGCTCTGAGCGCGCGCTTTACTGCAGTCTCCATTTCCGGCTTCTCTCATGGAGCACACGGAGGCACAGCGCGGCGGCCATTACTAAGCAGGCTGAAAGCTCCCTCGGACATCGCTCCCCTACCCTCCCGGCAAGCGCTGCACCGCGACCAGCTGGGTGAGTCTCTTCTACCCGTCTAGGGCAGAAGTTTAACCCCCTCACCCCCACAGCGCGGGCGCCTTTCTGAGGCACAAATGGGTGGCAGACTGTGCTGTCCTGCAGCTGTTATCCCAGGGGGCTCGCACACCATTTTCATAAAAAGGTTGTGGGGAGCCTGCGACATTAATATTGCCACTATACGTTCCCGCTAACGATCCCGATAACGACGCATACTATGCGATCGTTTGTGTGATCATTTTTAATGTCGCTAGTAGCTGCCAATCTGGGCGATCTCATTAACAACGCATAAGCGGTTACCGATCCCCTTAATGACTTTGGCGGTCATTGCGATTTACAAACAGCGCAATTTTTCAGCTGCAGATGGAAGGAAGAGAGCCACAGTATTCATTACTGATGGGTAGGCGGAGCCCCAGATCAGGATGTCACCTCAGATCAAAAGAGTGCTGACTGGCTGGCCCCTCCAGCTCGGGCTCCTCCTACTCAGCTCCAGTCTAAGATTTGAGGTCCAGAGGATGGTCGCTGCTAATGCAGCTCCTCAGAAGATTTTATTATTTTATATTCGGACAGGAGACTTGGATCACTAGTTGGTCTAGAGGTCTCAGGGGTACCAGCGCTGCTGTACCCCAACCTCTCCCTTGGCGGATCTGTATTTACTCAAAGTCCCTGCAGAATCCTTGCCGGCCCTGGGGGATGAGGAGAGCTTCCCTGGCGGGACGCAAACCACACGTGCGGTCACTGCGTTCCTCGCCCTGGGGGGAAGCATGGGCACAGCGCCAGAAACCCCTGAGGGTCCCTGTGGCGCCTTGGCTGGTGAGTACTCCACACAAATTTTTTATTATAATTATTGTGTGAGTGCTTTAGCGTCTGAGTGAGCAGCGCTATTACTTGTATGTCAGTATGCTTCAGCGCTGCTGTGACAGCGCTACTACATGTATGTCAGTATGCTTCAGCGCTGCTGTGACAGCGCTGTTACAAGTAGATGTGGTGATTTTTTTGTCCGCAGGCTGATACCTGCAGGACAGAGAGGGAGCAGGAGCGGGGGAGTTCGCGCTCAATATTCGAGCTGGCGGGGGGCGTGGCCTAACTATTCCCGGTCTTCTGAGCAGGAAGACGCGCGCTCTGGCGTTTCTCCTGCGACTCCCTCACTGTGGCGGCCATTACACAGGCTCCTGGGCTCCTCAGACCGCTCCTCTCCTCATAAGACACCACGGCCAGCTGGGTGAGTGCTGATTCCTCACCCCGCAGCGCAGCGATCGCTATCCTGCAGCTGCAGTCTCATTAGAGACATAAAAATTGGCTGGGGCTCACAAATATATATATTGTGGTGAGTTTGCAATATTAACCCCTCTGAGGGTTATTTCTACCAGCTAAATTTTTTTGACTGAATACCGCTGGGGTAACCCTGCTTGGTGGAGCGTTAACCCTTCAGCGTTTAAAAAAAAAAAAAAAAACAAAAAAAAAAAAAAACGCATAGTTTTTGCTGGTATTACCGCTTTGACCTGCTCATACAGGTGAGACATGTCTGAACAGAGTTCAGATGCCGCGGACCATGTCCCAGTGCCATTACGGCAATCAGATACGCAGACCTCCACAGCGTCTAGCGCTGCGGTCGACAGCGGTGGAAAATTGGACGATATCGCTCGATCGATCAACAACTTGTCTGACCTTTTAGGTCAATATGTGTCTGCTAATTCCTCTCAGAGGAAGCGACGCAGGCCGTTACCGGCCTCTACACGGAGCGAGTCAGATGTATCTGATATTGGGCAGAGTTCCCCTTTAAATTCGGATGGAGAAATATCCGATTCAGATGCGGACGAGCCGCAGGGGCGTTCCTCTATGGCGAAGCTTACGGAGGCATTAATTGAAGCCATGAGAGATATATTACAGTTACCGGAGGAGGTAACTAGTCGTCCTGGTAAATCAGCACGCATGTTCCAGGAGTCCCGTGCTTCGCGTACAACATTGCCAGCTCTGGATGAGCTTAATAGTGTAATAGAGGAGGAACGTCTATGTCCAGATAAGCGTTTTCATGGAACGCATTTCTTGGATACACTTTATCCTTGCTCTGCGGAGTCAAAGGCTAATTGGACTTCTGCTCCTGAAGTGGATGTGTCTTTATCTCAGCTTAGTAAATCCTCACTACTCCCTATTAAGGGAAAAGCGAGCTTACAGGAGCCTTTGGATAGAAAAGCAGAATTGGCGGCAAAATCAAGCTATGAGGCTGCGGGTCATGGATTCCGAGCAGTGCTAGGATCCATGTGTGCTGCTAGAGCTTCTCTAAGCTGGTTGGCACGTCTGAAGACGGAGTTGCAAAATGAATCTCCGTTATCTGAGATACGGGAAACTTGTGAATGGCTAGAAACGGCAGCCTGTTATATCTTTGATGCCGGTCTGGATACGGCATCTCTGCTGGCCAAAGCGCAAGCTTCAGCGGTCACAGTCAGAAGAGCTTTATGGCTCAGACAGTGGGCCGGGGACGCAGTTTCCAAACAAGGGTTGTTGGCCTTACTTACAAGGGTGGCCATCTTTTTGGATCCGACCTCACAGAGCTGATTTCCAAGGCTAAGGCGAAGGAATCAGCATTACCACAGCGTAGGGCCATGGACTCGGTGTCCAGTAAGCCTGGTGTCTATAGTGGTCGGCGGTCCTTTCGGGGCCGAGGACGATCTAGTCACCCTCGTGGGGATCGGGTCGTCCTTCCTTCTCAGGAAAGAAATCCTCTCAGAAAACTCGTACTCCCTGGAAGCAGAGTTTCCCGCCAGGAAAAGGGCGGGAACTTGGACAAGAAGCCCGCAAAGTCGGATTGACGCCAGGGGTCCACTCGAGGAATTCTCGAGTGGGGGGTCGCCTGCTTCTTTTCAAGGAGACTTGGATGGCTCGCGTTCCAGATTCCTGGGTAACGCGGATAGTGTCGGCAGGCCTATTTCATAGAGTTTGCTTCTCGACCCCCAAATGTTTTTTTGTCAATCTCACGTTCCGTCGGAACCCGAGCTTGTTGTCGCTCAAACAGCGAGAGGTCGAATCTCTGCTACAAAGGGTGTTAGTGATACCGGTTCCTTTCAGAGGACCGAGGGAAAGGTTTTTATTCCAACCTTTTATAGTTCCCAAAAAGGAGAACAAATTTCGCCCGATTCTGGATCTCAAGCGATAAAAACCGGCATGTCCATGCCCGGAAATTTCGCATGAAGTCGCTTCGTTACTTGTGGCAGCTCTGTCACAGAACGATTTTCTGGTGTCAATCGACATTCGCGACGCCTATTTGCATATTCCCATCGGAAAGGCTCATCAGCGCTTTCTTCGATTTGCCATAGGTCAGAATCATTACCATTCGTGGCACTGCCGTTCGGCTTAGCCCTCAGCGCCAAGGGTCTTTACAAAAATTCGGGGCGCCCCCTCATGGCAATCCTTCGAAGACAGGGGATTACGATTCTCCCTTATCTGGACGATCTTTTGATCGTGGCTTCCTCGGAGAGGAGGCGTTGACGGCTCGGGATTTGTCTCTTCAGTTCGAAGGACTTCGGTTGGCTGGTCAATTGGGAGAAGTCGTCCCTGGAACCATCGAGACAATCCTCTTTTTGGGAATGCATTTCGACCGTTTCGGTCGGTAGTTTCCCTACCACCAGACAAACAGTCATGTCTTTTTCGACATTACAGATTATGAAATCCTCAACGGCAATGTCCCTACGGAAGTGTATGCGTCTTCTGGGACTGATGGTGGCGTCCATGGAGGCAATTCCTTTTGCCCAGTTTCCATTCCAGGACTCTCCAAAGTTCATCTTGAGTCGATGGAACCATCGCAATCGCTGGATTGCAGTGTCACCATTTCTCGCGCGGTGCGGGATTCTCTAGAATGGTGGTTACTCCAGGGGCATTCTCCCTGGGGAAGTCTTTCCTCCCTCCGAAGTGGTCAGTCATAACCCACCGATGCCAGCCTGACGGGCTGGGGGGGTGTTTGGAACAATCTCTGGATTCAGGGGGTAATGGTCATCGGAAGAGTCTTTTCTTCCGATCAACATCCTGAATTGAGGGCGATTTTCCTTTGCCTCCAACATTGGACGGTCCCTTTGAGCGGTCTGCCAGTCCGAGTGCAGACAGACAATGCGACGGCTGTCGCGTATATCAATCACCAATGGGACAAGGAGTTCCAACTCATGGTAGAGGTGTCCCGAATTCTGATTTGGGCAGAGGCCAGTGTACCAGCCATTTCGGCGATTCACATCCAGGGGTTCAGAATATTACAGCGGACTTTCTCAGTCGCAGAAGGATGGATCCCGGGGAAATGGAGCCTCCACCCGGAAGTTTTTTGCACTACTGTGCTCTCGCTGGGGAACCCCACAAGTGGATTTGATGGCATCCAGTCCAATGCCAAGTTACCGACGTTCATGTCCAGGTACAAGGACCCGAAGGCTGTGGCGTGGATGCTCTAGTGGCTCAGTGGATCAGTTCGAGCTGATCATGTATTCCCCGCCGATATCCTTACTTCCTCTAGTACTGCGTCGGATCAGACTGGAGAGAATTCCAGCTATTTGATAGCCCAGACTGGCCAAAAGGGTGTGGTTCTCGACAATAATGTCGCTGTTGCGGCACCTCCTTTTCCACTCCCTCTTCAACCGGACTTGTTGACTCAGGGGCCCGTTTGTCATCCGGATTTGATGTCCCTGCGTTTGACGCGTGGCTCTTGAGACCGAAATCTTGACCCGTAGAGGTTTCTCAGCCGAGGTCATTGCTACCCTTTGTGCTGCAAGAAGTCCGGCTACTACTAGGATTTACCACAAAATTTGGGAAACCTTCTTTTCAGCTGCAGATGGAAGGAAGAGAGCCACAGTATTCATTACTGATGGTTTGGCGGAGCCCCAGATCAGGATGTTACCCAGATCAAAAGAGTGATGACTGGCTGGCCCCTCCAGCTCGGGCTCCTCCTACTCAGCTCCAGTCTAAGATTTGAGGTCCAGAGGATGGTCGCTGCTAATGCAGCTCCTCAGAAGATTTTATTATTTTATAATCGGACAAGAGACTTGGATCACTAGTTGGTCTAGAGGTCTCAGGGTACCAGCGCTGCTGTACCCCAACCTCTCCCATGGCGGATCTGTATTTACTCAAAGTCCCTGCAGAATCCTTGCCGGCCCGGGGGATGAGGAGAACTTCCCTGGCGGGGACGCAAACCACACGTGCGGTCACTGCGTCCCTCGCCCTGGGGAAGCATGGCACAGCGCCAGAAACCCCTGAGGGTCCCTGTGGCGCCTTGGCTGGTGAGTACTCCACTCAAAATTTTATTATTAATGTGTGAGTGTTTTAGCGTCTGATGGCAGCGCTAAATTTCATGTATATCAGTATGCTTCAGCACTGCGGTGACAGCGCTATTACATGTTTATCAATGTAATTCACCAGCCTCCCCTTGGCGGATCGTAACTACATTATGGTCCCTGCAGAATCTGCCGGCCCTGGGGATGAGGAGAGTTTCCCTGGTGGGGGCGCAAACCACACGGCGGTCACTGCGCTTCCCGCCCTGGGGGGAAGCAATGGCATAGCGCCAGAAACCCCTGGGGGTCCCTGTGGCGTTTCGGCTGGTGAGTACTCCACATTTTGGAAAATGTTGTGAGTGTTTTAGCGACTGCTGCGGCAGCCGCTGTACAAATATAAGCCGATGACTAGTTATTTTCTATGTCCGCAGGAGGATGCCTGCAGGACGAGGGAAAGGAGGGAGTACGCGCTCTTTTTATTTTTTGAATTTCGCGCCGCTCGAGCGCGCCTTTACTGCACCTCCATTTCCCGGCTCCTCTACATGGAGCACACGGAGGCAGAGCGCGGCGGCCATTGCTGACAAGCGAGCCGGCCGGGCAAAGCTTAACCCCTTCACCTCCACAGCGTGGCTATTGCTGATAAAGCGCTGTAGGTTGAAACTCCCCGGAACGTTCTCCTCCCCTCCCGGCTAGAATACGTGTCCACTTGGTGAGTCGCTTCTAGCCCGCCGGGCAAAGCTTAACCCCTTCACCTCCACAGCGCGGGCCGTCTGGGGCACTTCTGAGTGACAGATTGCGCTGTCCTGCGGCGTTTCTCGCATAAGGGGCTCGCACACTCTTTTAATATTAATAAAGAGGCTGTGGGGAGTCTCCGACATTAATGCTGCCACTATACGTTTCCGCTGACGATCCTGATGGCGTCGCATAATATTGCGATCGTTTGTGTGTCATTTTAATGTCGCATTAGCTGCCAATCTGGGCATCTCATTAGCATCGCATAGGCGATTAGCGATCTCCTTGACAATTTTGGCGGTCATTGCGTTATAAAAAACAGCCAATTTTTAGCGATCTTGTGGAACGTTTTCTGTTTAGTGTGGCATGGCTGTCCTGCAGCTGCGACCTTATAAGAGGCGCCTGAGATTCGCACACCCTTTTTTCACTATCAAGGTTGTGGGGAGTCAGCTACTTTAACCCTTCTTAGAAGGAACTCTTAATGGGAGACAGCTGGGGTAGCTCTTTCTTTTGAGCTTATACCCTTCAGCGTTTGTTTTTTATTTAAGTACTGCTCTGGTTACTGACAGGTTTATCCTGCCATATACTATGCAAGGGTATGTCAGAGACCCCTCCCAGATCCGTTACGGATCAGCCTCGCGTATCTGACACGCAGACCTCGACTCATACACGGTCAGAGGTTTCCAATGGTGTCAAAATGAAGGCCTTCACTGGTTTCTATTGATGACCTTTTAGGTTATGGAGTGTAACTAGATCCTCCAAGGGAGCGACACAAATCGGTGTTTTCCTTCTCGCTTAGCGAAGAAGTCCGATTCGGTTAAGGAGGATCGGCAGGGACACCTGCCCTCTCCAGGGGCCGTACTAAAATTCTGTGGAAGCAGTGTGACTTACAGTTACCAGAGGAGGTAACTAGTCGTCCTGGTAAGTCGGCCCGGATGTTGCAAGGGCGCATGGGTCGCGATGACCTTACAAACTGTATCCGTTTTTCTACGGAGTTATTTGTTAATTGGACCCCTTCTCCTGAAGTGAATGTTCCTTCATTCCAGCTTAGCAAATCTTCCTGGTAAAAGGGAAGACGAGTCTGCAGGACACGCGGGACAGAAAAACGGAGATGGCAACAATTTCCATTGCGAGGCCGTGGATCATAGATTCGGTATTAAGGATCTAGGTGTACTTGTTAAGTTCCCTGAGCCGGTTGGACCGTCAAGGACGGCGTGGCAAGTTTCCCTCTATCAAGGTAGATGGGCTTTTCTAGTTGAAGGATAATGCGTCACTGCATCCAGGGCGCAATCCTCGGCAGTACAGTCAGAAGAGCACTGGACTTGGATGGAACGCAGTTTTCCAACAGGGTTTGCTATCTTTAGCTTAGAAAGTGGTCAGCTATTTGACTGACCTCACGGAGCTGATGCCAAGGCAAAGGCAAAAGAGGCAGCTTTACCGCAGCGCAGAGCTGTGACTTCTGCGTCTGGCAGGACTAGTGCCAAAGTTATCGGCAGTCCTTTTTCGGTTCAAGGGATGATCTGACCAACCCTCTGGGGGTTTGTGTCGTTTCTCTTTTTAAAAAAAAAAAAAAAAAAAAGGGGGAATTCTCAGAAATTCCGCATATCCTGGAAACAGAACTTCTGTTAAGGCAGAAAACTGGCAAAAAAAAAAAAAAAAAAAATTCGCTAAGGCGGACTGACTTCTGACATTCCGTCAGAGCCGAGCATGAAGTCGCTTCGCTCAGTTATGGCAGCCCTGTCGCAGAACGACAATCGTCATTCGCACGCTTTTTGGCATGTTTCCCATCGGAAGACCTCACCCAGGTTGTGGCTCGACCTTCGGTTTGGCTTTAACGCCCAGAATTTTAACAACGATTCTGACGCCAGAATCTCATGGCAACCTTCAAAGAAGGGGATTTACGATTCGTCCCTATTTGGACGGCCTTTTCGGTTGTGGGCTTCAAAGGAGAAGTCGTCTCTGGAATCGTCGCAGGCAATCCTGTTTTTGGGATGCAATTTCGACATGGTACGGGCGGTGTTGTCCCTACCTCCAGACAAGCAGGCATGTCTGCTCCAGCAGTACAGACTATGAAGTCTGCGACAGCAGTATCCTTCGGAAGGTATGCGCCTTCTGGGTCTGACGGTGGCGTCCATGAGGTTTTTTTCCGTTTGTCCAATTTTCATTCCAAGCTCTCCATAGGCTCATTTTGAGTCGTTGGGATCAATCGCAAGGTTCGCTGGATTGCAGCGTCATCATCTCTCACAGGGTGCGAGAATCCCTAGGATGGTGTTTATTGTCCAGGAGCGTTATCCCTGGAAAGCTTTCCTCCCTCCGAAGTGGTCGGTCATAACCACCAATGCCAGCCTGACGGGCTGGGGGGGGGGGTGTTTGGAACAATCTCTGGATTCAGGGAGTATGGTCATCGGAAGAGTCTGTTCTTCCGATCAACATCCGGAATTGAGGGCGATTTTCCTTTGCTTCCAACATTGGACGGTCCCTTTGAGCGGTCTGCCAGCCCGAGTGCAGACCAGACAATGCGACGGCGTCGCGTATATCAATCACCAAGGTGGGACAAGGAGTTCCAGACTCATGTGAGGTGTCCCGAATTCTGATTTGGGCAGAGGCCAGTGTGCCAGCCATTTCGGCGATTCACATTCCAGGGGTTCAGAATATTACAGCGGACTTTTTTCAGTCGCAGAAGGATGGATCCCGGGGAATGGAGCCTCCACCCCCGGAAGTTTTTTTCACTACGTGCTCCGCTGGGGGAACCCCCAAGTGGATTTGAGGGGATCCAGGTCCAATGCCGTTACCGACGTTCATGTCCAGGTACAAGGACCCGAAGGCTTGGGCGGTGGATGCTCTAGTGGCTCATGGGATCAGCTCGAGCTGATCTATGTATTCCCGCCGATATCCCTCTTCCTCTAGTACGCGTCGGATCAGACAAGAGAGAATTCCAGCAATTTTGATAGCTCCAGACTGGCAAAGAAGGGTGGGGTTCTCGACAATAATGTCGCTGTTGGCGGCAACTCCTTTTCCACTCCCTCTTCAACCGGACTTGTTGACTCGGGGGCCCGTTTGTCATCCGGATTTTATGTCCCGGGCGTTTGACGGCGTGGCTCTTGAGACCGAAATTTGACCCGTAGAGGTTTTCAAGCCGAGGTCTTTTGCTACCCTTCGTGCTCCCAAGAAGTCCGGCTACTACTGGATTTACCCAAAAAAATTTGGGTAACCTTCTTTTATTTGGTGTTTGGGGTCCCTCTCGGACCCAAAAATTTTCCATTCCCAACCTGTTGGCTTTTCTGCAGCATGGGCTAGACAAGGGGTTTGGGCATCAGCACCCTAAAGGCAATTTCTGCTCTGTCCTTATTTTCCGGAAAACCCAAAATTGCTTAAAATAGAGACGTGCTCTCCTTTTTCCGGTATATCTCGTAATTTCCGCCGCGGAAGGCCCCGTGTCTCCTTGGCGGCTCAACCTTGTTTTGGAGGCTCTTCAGCAAAAAACCCTTTTTGAGCCTATGGTTTCTGCTAGCCTTTCTTTACTTTCTTGAAGTGGGTTTCCTTGTTGCAGTCACTCCTTGAGGAGAGTTTCTGAGTTGGCAGCTCTTTCTTGTTGCCCCCCTTTTCTGGAGTTTTTTCCGGATCGGTTATTGCTTCGCACTCCGGGTGATTTTTGCCCTAAATGGTATCACAATTTCATGTTAACTGGGATTGTGTTGCCTTAAACTCTGTCTGGATCCGAGGAATGCGAAAGAGCGAGATTTACACACATTGGATTTAGTGCGGGCCTTGAAGTTTTATCTATCTATTACTCAAGGTTTTCGTAAGACGGACTTCCTTTTGTGGTTTCAGCAGGTCGTCGGCGTGGTCAACGAGCTTTCAAGGATTCTATAGCTCGTTGGATCCGGTCAGCTATTTTGGAAGCTTACCGCCTTCGGGGTGAACCTTGCCCGATTTAAGATTCGAGCCCATTCCACGTGAGCTGTGGCTTCATCGTGGGCTTTTCAATCAAGGGCCTCAGCAGTGCAGCTCTGCCGGGCGGCAACTTGGCGCTCTGTCCACGACGTTTACAAAGTTTTTATAAAGTGGACGTCAGTGCTTCCGCTGATGCAGCCCTCGGACGTAGGGTCCTGCAGGCAGCTGTAGTTTAAAGTTCTGGATGAACTTGGTTTAGCGCTGGTTGCGCTTTGTTGTTAAGGTTGTTGGGTTTCTGCCTTTTGTTGGTTTTTCCCACCCTTATTTTTGAACTGCTTTGGGACGTCCCATCATAATGAATACTGTGGCTCTCTTCCTTCCATCTGCAGCTGAAACACGGATTTGGTAAGAACTTACCTGTAAAATCCTTTTCAGCGAAGGAAGGAAGAGAGACACAGCACCCTCCAAGGCAGAAGTGTGTTGATGTTTTCAGAGCAGCGGACCTTATCTGATAGCGATTACTGGGCTGAGGTCAGCGCGCTAGGGCTCTGTTCCAGCATCGCCAGCTCATCGCAGTAGTCAGGTTCGTGAGTAGTACCTGGAACTCTGTGGTTTTTTGGCTTTCTTTGATGCATAACCTGTATTCTTGTGTTTTTTCTTGAGTTCCTTCAGAAGGGGTTATGTTGCTCGCTGGTGATCTTGGCTCTTTTCCTAAAAGCTTTGGTACGACTGGAGCTGAGTAGGAGGAGCCCGAGCTGGAGGGGCCAGCCAGTCATCACTCTTTTGATCTGAGGTAACATCCGATCTGGGCTCCTCCTTCCCACGTAATGAATACTGGTCTCTTTCCTTCCTTCGCTGAAAAGGATTTTACAGGTAATCTTACCAAAAACCCTTTTTTCGTGGTGTTTGGGGTCTCTCGGAACCCGAGAAAATTTTTTCCCTTCCCAAACCCGTTGGCTTTTCTGCAGCATGGGCTAGACAAGGGTTTGGCAGTCAGCACCCGAAAGGTCAGATTTCTGCTCTGTCCTTATTGTTCCGGAGAACCTTGCTTCAAATAGAGACGTGCTCTCCTTTTTCCGAGGAAAAAATCTCGTAAGTTCCCCCCGCGGAAGGACTGTGTCTCCTTGGCGGCTCAACCTTTTTTGGGAGGCTCTTCAGCTAAACCTTTTGGCCTTTGGTTTCTGCAGCCTTTCTTTACTTTCTTGAAGGGTTTCCTGGTTTCGTCACTCCTTGAGGAGAGTTTCTGAGTTGGCAGCTCTTTCTTGTTCGCCTCCTTTTTTGGAGTTTTTTCCGGATGTGTGTGCTTCGCACTCGGGGTGATTTTTGCCTAAAGTGGTGTCACAATTTCATGTCAACAGGTTGGGGTTGCCTTCATTTCTGCCCGGTCCGAAGAATTGAAAAAAGCGTGCTTTCACACATTGGATTTAGTGCGGGCCTTGAAGTTTTATTATTATTACTCAAGGTTTTCGTAAGAGGACCCCCCTATTTGTGGTTCCAGCGGTCTCGGCGTGGTCAACGAGCTTCCCAAAGGGTTCTATAGCGTTGGATTCGGTCAGCTATATTGGAAGCTTACGTTTCAGGGTGAATCTTGCCCGAATAAGATTCAAGCCCCATTCCACGAGGGCTGGGCTTCATCGTGGGCTTTTCACCAAGGTGCTTCGGCAGTGCGCTCTGCCGGGCGGCGTTTTGGCGCTCTGTCCCACACGTTTACGAGTTTTTAAAAAATGGACGTCAGTGCTTCCGCTGATGAGCCCTCGGACGTGGGGGCCTGCAGGGCTGTAGTTTAAAGTTTGGATGAACTTGTGTTTAGCGCGGTTTTCGCTTTGTTGTTAAGGTTGTGGGTTTCTGCCTTTTGTTGGTTTTTTCCCACCCTTATTTTTGAATGTTTTGGGGACGTCCCTCGTAATGAATAGTGGCTCTCTTCTTCCATCTGCAGCTGAAACCGGATTTTGTAAAAAACTTACCGGTAAACCCTTTTTTAGCGAAGGAAGGAAGAGGACACGCACCCTCCCAAGGCAGAAGTGTGTTGATGTTTTCGATGCACGCGACCCTTATTGTAGCGTTATCTGGGCGGGTCAGCGCGTAAGGTTGTTCCAGCTGCAGCTATCGCAGTAGTCAGGTTCCGTGGGGTTTTACCTGAACTCTGTGGGTTTTTGGCTTTCTTTGCATGCATAACCTGTACCCTTTGGGGTTTTTTTTCTCTGAAGTTCTTCAGAAGGGGTTATGTTGTTCCGTGGTGACTTGGCCTTTTCCTAAAAGCTTTGGAACGACTGGGCTGAGGGAGGACCCCGAGCTGGAGGGGCCACCAGTCAGCATCTTTTGATCTGAGGGACTCCTGATTGGGGTCCGCCACCCATCATAATGATACTTGTCTCTCTTCCTTCCTTCGCTGAAAAGGTTTTTACGGTAAGTTCTACCAAAATCCGTTTTTAGCGATCTTGTTGAACTTTCTTGTTTAGTGTGGCATAGCTGTCAAGGGGCTCGCACACTTTTTCATTTATCAAGGGTGTGGGGAGTCTGCGACTTTAACCCCTTCTCAGGCGGTTAACTCTTAATGAGGGACAGCTGGGGTAGCTCTCTCTTTAAGAGCTTTAACCCTTCAGCGTTCGTTTTTTCTTTAAGAAACACACTTTAACCTGCCATATACTGTGCAAGGTCAGAGACCGTCCCCAGATCTGCTACGGGGATCAGTCTCGCGTATCTGACACGCAGACCTCGACGGCGTCAAGCGCAGCTGTCGGAGGTTCCATTGGTGTCAAAATGGAGGCCCTCGCTAGTTTCTATGGATGGCCTGTCTGTCTTTCTAGGTTATTGAGTATCGCTAGATCCTCTCATGGCAGGAAGCGACACAAGCCGGTGCCTTCCTTCCCGCGTAAGACAAGGAGGATCGGCAAAGGGACACTCTGCCCCTCTTTTGGGCCGTAAAAGAGGTTTTATTGGAGGCGTTACAGTTACCGGGAGGTAACTGGAGTCCTGGTAGGTCGGCCCGGATGTTTTCGTCGTGATCAGCTTTACCATCACTGGATGAGCTTAATGGACAGTGGAGAAGGAGCGCCTGTGTCCAATAATTGAGGGGACACTGTTCCGTGTTCTACGGAGTTGATTGATTGATAATTGAATTCCTTCTCCGAAGTGAATGTCCCTTTATCCCAGCTTAGCAAAATCTTCCTGTTAAAGGGAAGGCGAGTCTGAAGGATCCGCTGGGACAGAAAAAACGTAGATGGCAGCAAAATCCATCTACGAGGCCGCGGGTCATGGATTCAGTACTAGAGTCATGTGTGCTTGTAAAGCTTCCTTGAGCCGGTTGGACCGTCTATGGACGGCGTGGCAAGATGGATCTGTGTGGCCAGCTGCGCTTGGTACACATGTTCCCTGGAGAGTGCACAGGAAGGTAATTGCAAAACCTGATATTCATTCACACTTCACATTTCCCAGGAGCCACCAGAGGGAGCCCCTTAGATTCAGGTATTTAGGGGCGTGGAGAAATGCAGCAGTAGGCAATCTGCCAGACAGCTATTCTAGTTGTTGGTTTTACCTCAGAGAAGAGATCAGAACAGCAGTTACCTCAGACAAGCTGTGAGGGACAGATGAGTTCTCCTCAGGACACCAGAGTGAGGGATTCTGTCAGAGCTCAGTCTGAGCTAGAGAGAGGAGAGAACAGAAGACGGGAAGGAAAGATTGCAAGCTGATATCTCAGAACAGACAGATTGCTAGTACCCTTATGTATGGGGAAAGTGACTCTCGGAGCAAGCGTGTATTCAGTCTGACGGAACGTCCTGAGAGCTGCTTCTGGACAGAGTCTTTTGAGGAAAGAAGGAAGGGGACTACAATTTGCAGAACATCGAGTGAACTGAGAATCAGTCAGCGGCTTGGAAAGAAAGCTAAAACGGAACTACTGCTGCCCTGTGCTTATGTTAAGGATGAGAGTAGGGCGACGGGCGAGTGGTGACCCAAGAAAGGAGTGATTTTTCGGTGAAGATCCCTTCACTCGACTAACCGGACACCGGGTCCGAAGCCTTGCTAGAACCTTCTCGGCTAGTAGGAGAAAACCGGAATCCTTGCTGGACTTCAAGTCACAGAAGGTGCCCTAAGTGCCGATACGTAACCGGGGTCAGGCAGAACAGGAGTCTGGCAGGTACCCCCACATAGACTTAGTTCTTGTCACTAGAAGACTTCTACCAAATGTTGGCCGGGCGAAGCTATGCTATTCAGAGTTAAAACTTGACTTCACGCAAGTTGGACTCATACACTTTAAAGGGAAAGGAGGCCTTAAACCTACTCAGCAATTACCTGGAGGTGCATACTCCACCCTGAGCAGCTTCCCGGGACATACCTGCCACCATCATCAGTAAAGGTATGGAAAGAGAACAACTTGTGTGTGACTGACTTATTATCTGCACCCCTGCAACACCATTGACTTTGAGGGAACGTCCACCTGTGGGGGACTTAACATCTAGCGCCTAGTAACATCCCCTCAGAAGATCCATTTGCAGCGCTGGTCAATGCGATCAGAAACCACAGGTGGCGTCACGAACTATTACCATAATCCCTGTAAATTATTCCCCATTGTATGAGCGCCCAGGGCCACGGACCGAGCTCTGCTGCCGGACATCCCCCATAGACTTCCATGGGCTCGGTGCCGAGTATCCCATAACCCTGGTGTTGTGCGACTCATCTTCCCTCTATCGAGGTAGATGGGCTTTTCAAGTTGTTGGAGGATCTGCGTCACTGCATCCAGGGCGCAATCCTCGCAGTCACAGTCAGAAGAGCACTGTGGCTTAGACAGTGGACCGGGGACGCGGTTTCCAAGCAGGTTTTGATTATCTTTAGCTACAAGGTGGTCAGCTATTTGAGTCTGACCGCACGGAGCTGATTGCCAAGGCAAAGGCAAAGAAAACGGCTTTACCGCAGCGCAGAGCTATGATTTTCTGCGTCTGGCGGACTAGTGCCGGTAAGTTGTCGGCAGTCCTTTCGGTCCAGGGATGATCGGTCAGCCTCTGGGGGGTTCGGGTCGTCTCTCTTTTTTAAAAAAAAAAAAAAAAAAATTCCCGGAAACAGAACTTCCGTTAAGACAAAAAGCCCCTAAGACGGTCTGACGTCAGGGTATCACTCGAGCGCTCTCGAGTGGGGGGGTCGTTTACTCCAATTCAAAACCGACTTGGGCTTCCTGCGTGTCGGACACCGGGTGACACAGGTTGTGTCGGCAGGCTGCTTCATAGAGTTTTCTTTCTCGACCCCCAGACAGTTTTTTGTCAATCTCGCGTTCCGTCAGAGCCCGCTACTGTGGGAGGTAGATTCCTTTCTGCAGAAAGGTGTGGTGGTTCCGGTTCCGCCGAGGGCCGGGGAAGAGGGTTATATTTTAACCTCTTTGTGGTCCCCAAAAAAAAGAGGACAAATTTCGTCCCATTCTGGATCTCAAAAGATTGAATCGGCATGCCCACGCCCGGAAATTCCCGCATGGAGTCGCTTCGCTCCATTGTGGCGGCCCTGTTGCAGAACGATTTTTTGGTGTCAACCGACATTCGCGACGCTTATTTGCACTTTCCCAATCGGAAGGGCCCACCAACGCTTCCTTTGTTTTTGCCAGGATACCAGTTTGTGGCTCTGCCATTTGGGTTGGTCTCAGCGCTCAGGTTTCAAAAAAAATTCTGGCGCCTCTCATGGCAATTCTTCGAAGACAGGGGGTTTCGATTCTTCCCTATCTGACGACCTTTTGTTTGTGGCGTCCTCAAAGAAGGAGGCGGTGACTGCTTGCATTCTATCCCTTCATCTCCTGGAGGACTTCGGGTGGCTGGTCAATTGGGAGAAGTTTGTCTCTGGAACAGTCGCAGTCATTCCTGTTTTTGGGGATGCATTTCGACACGGTACGAGCAGTGGTGTCTCTGCCTCCAGTCAAGCAAGCAAGTTTCCTTCGACATGTACAGGTTATGAAGTCTTCGACAGCTTTGTCCCTTCGAAGTGTATGCGCCTTCGGGTTTGATGGTGGCGTCCATGGAGGCACTTCCGTTTGCCCAGTTTCATTCCAGGGCCCTCCAAAGGCTCATTCTGAGCCGTTGGGATCGATCGCAGGCTTTGCTGGATTGCAGTGTCATCATCTCTCACAGGGTGCGAGAATCCCTAGGATGGTGGTTACGTCCAGGAGCGTTATCCCTGGGGAAGTCTTTCCTCTCTCCGAGGTGGTCGGTCAAACCACCGATGCCGCCTGAAGGGCTGGGGGGGGTGTCTGGAACGATCCCTGGATTCAGGGAGTATGGTCATCGGAAGAGCCTGTTCTACGATCAGCATCCTGGAATTGAGGGCAATTTTTTTCTTTGCCTCCAACACTGGACGGTCCCTTTGGCGGTCTGCCAGTCCGAGTGCAGACAGACAATGCGACGGCGGTCGCGTATATCAACCATCAAGGCGGGACGAGGAGTTCCAGGCTCATGGTGGAGGTGTCTCGGATCTTTTATGGACCGAGACCAGGGTGCCACCATCTCTGCGGACACATTCCAGGAGTCCAGAGTATCACGGGACTTTCTCAGTCGCGAGAAGATGGATCCCGGAGAATGGAGTCTTCATCCGAAAATTTTTTGCACTGCTGTGCTCCCGTGGGGAACTCCCCAAGTGATTTGTGGCATCCAGGTTCAATGCTAGTTACCGACCTTCATGTCCAGATACAAGGACCTGAAGGCTGTGGCGGTGGATGCTCTGGTGGCTCCGTGGGACCAATTCGAGCTAATCTATGTGTTTCCACCGATATCTTTGCTTCTCTGGTGCTGCGTCGGATCAGACTGGAGAGAATCCCGGCTATGTTGATAGCCCCAGATTGGCCAAGGAGGACGTGGTTCTCGACACTGGTGTCGCTTTTGGCAGCACCTCCATTCCCACTTCCTCTTCACCCGGGGCCTGTTAACCAGGGGCCCGTTCGTCATCCGGACTTGAAGTCTCTTTCGTTTGACGGCGTGGCTCTTGAGACCAAAATATTGACCCTGGGTTTCTCAGCCGAAGTCATTGCCACTGCGAGCTGCCAGAGGTCCGGCTACTACTAAGATTATCACAAGACTTGGGAAGCCTTCTTTTCGTGGTGTTCGGGTTCTTCAAGGAACCCGAGGATTTTTCCCATTCCCAATTTGTTGGTCTTTTGCAGTACGGGCTGCACAAGGTTTGGCAGTTAGCTCTCTGAAGGGTCAGGTTTTTTGCTCTGTCCTTGCTTTTTTCGGAAGGCTATCGCCTCGCGTAGGGACGTACGTTCCTTTTTTTCGCGGAGTAACCCGTCAGTTTCGCCGCGGAAGACGCATGTGTTTCCTTGGCGGCTCAACCTTGTCTTGGAGGCTCTTCGCATGGCCTTTTTGAGCCTATGGACTCTGCTAGCCTTTCCTTACTTTCTTGGAGGGTTGCTTCTTAGTAGCTGTCACCTCTTTTAGAAGGGTTTCTGAGTTGGTGGCTCTTTCCTGCTCGCCTTCCTTCCTGGAGTTTTACCCGGATCGAGTAGTGCTTCGCACACGGGGCGACTTTCTACCTAAGGTGGTGTCGCAATTTCATGTTAACCAGGATATTGTGTTGCCCTCGCTTTGTTGGGGTCCGAGGAATGCAAAGGAACGGCCTTGCACACATTGGATTTAGTGCGGGCCTTGAAGTTCTGTTTGTCTGTACTCAAAGTTTTCGAAGTCAGACTTTCTGTTCGTGATTCTAGCAGGTCGTCGGCGTGGTCAACGAGCTTCCAAGGACTCTATAGCTCGTTGGATTCGGTCGGCCATTTTGGAGGCTTACCGACTTAAAGGCGAACCTTGCCCGATTAAGTTTCGAGCTCACTCCACGAGGACTGTGGCTTCATCGTGGGCCTTTCATCAAGCGGCCTCGGCAGCTCAGCTCTGCCGAACGGCGACCTGGCGTTCCGTCCACACGTTTATAAAGTTTTATAAGGTGGACGTCAGTGCTTCCGCTGATGCGGCCTTAGGACGTAGGGTCCTGCAGGCGGCTGTAGTTTAAAGTTCTAGTTAACTTGTATTTGGCGCCTGTTGCGCATTTATCTAGGTTGTTGGGATTCTGCCTATTTTGGTTTTTTTCCCACCCTAGTTTTGGACTGCTTTGGGACGTCCCACTAGTAATGACTGTGGCTCTCTTCCTTCCATCTGCTGCTGAAAGACGGATTTTGGTAAGAACTTACCTGTAAAATCCTTTCAGCGAAGGAAGGAAGAGAGATACAGCTCCCTCCCATGGCAGAAGTGTGTTGATGTGTTTTCAGATGCGGCGTGACCCTTCTCTGATAGCGATTATCTGGGCTGAGGTCGGCGCGCTAAGGCTCTGTTCCAGCATCGCCAGCTCATCGCAGTAGTCAGGTCCAGTGAGTAGTACCTGAACTGTGTGTATTTTGCCTAAATGCATGCATAACCTGTATTCTTGTGTTTTTTTCTCTGAAGTCCTTCAGAAGGGGTTATGTTGCTCCGCTGGTGATATTGCTCTTCCTTAAGCTTGTGTACGACTGGAGAGCTGAGTAGGAGGAGCCCGAGCTGGAGGGGCCGGTCAACACTCTTTTTAATCTGAGGTGTCAATCCTATCTGGGCTCCGCCTACCCACTAGTAATGACTGTGTCTCTCTTCCTTCCTTCGCTGAAAAGGATTTACAGGTAAGTTCTTACCAAAATCCGTCTTTGGAGGTGTAAATAGGATAATGATGGTGGAGCTTACCTCTGCTCCTAGGCTTCATGAATGAGGCTGTTGTCACACATAGAGCTCAGCACACATATATCTAATGCATCCGAGGTGCATCTGCCAAGAAATGGCTTCCTTAATATCACAGCAGCATTTTCTGCTGCATCATCAGATATTAATTACCCATGGCTTACCTATTGTTCATGGCTGCACATTTTCTCACATAGTAGATTCAAAGATCCAGGGGTATTGATTCCAGTAGATGCAATATTTTGACTACATGCCTTTGTCAAGATGTCCCTGACAGTTTGGCATGTCTTCCACTTGATGAGGCCTTTGATGCTTTTATAGTAATGTAGCTTAGTTTTCCATCATTGATATCTTCAGAATTAACCACTAACCATCAGACCCTTACTGATCTCACATTGGTTGTCTGGTCAGACACTTACTGATACCGATCACATATTGGTGTCAGGTCAGACCCTTACCAATCACACTCTGGTGTCAGGTCAGACCTTACCAATCACACCCTGCTGTCAGGTCAGACCCTTACCGATCACACACTACTGTCAGGTCAGAGCCTTAGGCTGTGGTTCCACGATCCGGAACCACAGCGCTTTGGACGGAGCGGAAAGTCCGCTCCGCCCAAGCCCCACCCCCTAGTGAACGCGCGGTCAATCCGGATGTGTTCATAGAACACATCCGGAACACATCCGGAATGACCGCAGGGCTACACAGGCCTGTGTTATTTCCCTTGCGGCGACGCAGCGTCGCCGCAAGGGAATAGGTCATGCTGCGGTCTAAAAAGACGCGCAGCATGTCCGTTAACCTAGGTCTGCCGCCTGCGTTTTTTTAAGCATAGTGAAGACGGGATTTCTTGAAATCCCATCCACTATGCTGTAACATCTGGACGCTGCGTGTTAGACGCTGCGCCAGTGTACAGCGTCAAACACGCAGCAATTACTGAAGAATTCCGGATCGTGGAAACACACCCTTACCGATCGAACTCTGCTGTCAGGTCAGACCCTTACCGATCACACACTGGTGTCAGGTCAGACCCTTACCGATCACACACTGCTGTCAGGTCAGACCCTTACCATCACACACTGCTGTCAGGTCAGAGCCTTACCGATCACACACTGCTGTCAGGTCAGAGCCTTACCAATCACACACTGCTGTCAGGTCAGAGCCTTACCAATCACACACTGCTGTCAGGTCAGAGCCTTACCAATCACACACTGCTGTCAGGTCAGAGCCTTACCAATCACACACTGCTGTCAGGTCAGACCCCTACCGATCACACATGGTGTCAGGTCAGATCCTTACCGATCACACACTGGTGTCAGGTCAGTCCCTTACCGATCACACACTGGTGTCAGGTCAGACCCTTTACTGGTCATAAATTATGGTCAGGTCAGACACTACCGGTACCAATCACATATTGATGTCAGATCAGATCCTTATCGATCACTCATTGGTGTCAGGTCAGACCCCTACCGATCACACACTGGTGTCAGGTCAGTCTCTTACCGATCACACACTGGTGTCAGGTCAGACCCTTACTGGTCATAAATTATGGTCAGGTCAGACACCACCGATACCAATCACATATTGATGTCAGATCAGATCCTTATCGATCACACATTGGTGTCAGGTCAGAGCCCTACCGATCACACACTGGTGTCAGGTCAGACCCTTACCGATCACACACTGCTGTCAGGTCAGAGCCTTACCATCACACACTGCTGTCAGGTCAGAGCCTTACCAATCACACACTGCTGTCAGGTCAGAGCCTTACCGATCACACATGCTGTCAGGTCAGAGCCTTACCAATCACACACTGCTGTCAGGTCAGAGCCTTACCAATCACACACTGCTGTCAGGTCAGAGCCTTACCAATCACACACTGCTGTCAGGTCAGAGCCTTACCAATCACACACTGCTGTCAGGTCAGACCCCTACCGATCACACACTGGTGTCAGGTCAGATCCTTACCGATCACACCTGGTGTCAGGTCAGCCCCTTACCGATCACACACTGGTGTCAGGTCAGACCCTTTACTGGTCATAAATTATGGTCAGGTCAGACACTACCGTACCAATCACATATTGATGTCAGATCAGATCCTTATCGATCACTCATTGGTGTCAGGTCAGACCCCTACCGATCACACACTGGTGTCAGGTCAGTCCCTTACCGATCACACACTGGTGTCAGGTCAGACCCTTACTGGTCATAAATTATGGTCAGGTCAGACACCACCGATACCAATCACATATTGATGTCAGATCAGATCCTTATCGATCACACATTGGTGTCAGGTCAGAGCCCTACCGATCACACACTGGTGTTCAGGTCAGACCCTTTACTGGTCATAAATTATGGTCAGGTCAGACACTACCGGTACCAATCACATATTGATGTCAGATCAGATCCTTATCGATCACTCATTGGTGTCAGGTCAGACCCCTACCGATCACACACTGGTGTCAGGTCAGTCCCTTACCGATCACACACTGGTGTCAGGTCAGACCCTTACTGGTCATAAATTATGGTCAGGTCAGACACCACCGATACCAATCACATATTGATGTCAGATCAGATCCTTATCGATCACACATTGGTGTCAGGTCAGAGCCCTACCGATCACACACTGGTGTCAGGTCAGACCCTTACCGATCACACACTGTGTCAGGTCAGACCCTTAACGATCACACACTGCTGTCAGGTTAGACCCTTACCGATCACACACTGGTGTTAGGTCAGTCCCTTACCGATCACACACTGGTGTCAGGTCAGAGCCTTCCCGATCACACACTGGTGTCAGGTCAGACCCTTACCGATCACACACTGGTGTCAGGTCAGAGCCTTACCGATCACACACTGGTGTCAGGTCAGACCCTTACCGATCACACACTGCTGTCAGGTCAGACCCTTACCTATCACACACTGGTGTCAGGTCAGAGCCTTACTGGTCATAAATTATGGTCAGGTCAGACACTACCGATACCAATCACATATTGATGTCAGATCAGATCCTTACGATCACATACTGATGTCAGGTCAGACCCTTACCGATCACACATTTGAAATGGGTCAGACATTAAGGATAATGTTGGTGCTGCCATATTATTCTCTCCCCGTACAGTTATGACACCTTATCTGTACTAGGCAGCATTTCGCCTGTGCAGCATAGCGCTCAGAGTACAGGCCATGAACAGTGCTTGTAGTTAGAGCAGACCCAGGTTTATAATTGGGGAGGATTTTTGCAGCTTTCATTAGAAGGCAGTTTAGTTTTATTAATAATAACATAAAAAAAAAAAAACATGAAAAACCCACAAAAAACAGCAAACACTGAATTTTCACAAGCAAATACCTCCTAACGTTATATTTGTGAATTACTGTATTTGTGAGTGCTTTATTATTAAGCCTCCATTAACAAGCCTTATAGCAGCAGGTTCTCTAGACCTCATGCCTGCTGGTGAGGGGAGCTGGTACCAGCCCAAAGTACACTAAACTGCTATGTGGGTTGTTAAGAGAAATTCTGAATGTGCTATTGTGCTGTTTGTGCTTTCAGTGTTAATCTATTTATCATTCTTTAGGTACACAAAAATTTTAATGAAAGATATCGACATTCTGAATTCTGCTGGGGAAAATGGACAAGATGCGTCTGCTAAACATACTGATGCAGCTGCGTAAATGTTGCAACCATCCGTACCTGTTTGATGGGGCTGAGCCAGGGCCCCCGTACACCACTGACACTCATCTGGTATTCAACAGTGGTAAAATGGTGGCTTTGGATAAACTGCTTCGAAAGTTGAAAGAACAAGGTAGGTAATTACCTGCGCTGTTGTATGGATTACCCATAAGACTGATACAGCTTCACATAGACTGCAGATTCACAAATCACTGCAAGAGAGTGACTTCAGCATTCTGTAGAAAATGAGTCTTAAGCACACACATGCAAACCTAGTATGGTCCTTTGATCATCTTATTAAAGGGGTTGTTTGGCCATGTAACATTGATTGCCTATCCTTAGGGCTCATGCAGATGGCCGTATATTCTCTCATCCGAGAGTATCGGGCCAATTATGCAAAGGACACTCTAATCAAACTCCGATCAGTGTCAGCATAGTGTGATCGGAGTCTCTCGGATATGGACAATCCGAGCACACTGTGAGGAGAAGATGGTGAGCAAAATTTTCCATCTTCTCCATTGTGTCGGTTCTCGAAAAATGGACTGCACATAGATGACATCCGACTGCAGCTCAGTGATTTCCACGCACTCATTGACTTGTGTGGCCGAGTGTGATCTGAATATCGGATGTAAATCTTGCATGTAAACTATTTTTCAGCAGCAGATGGAAGGAAGAGAGACACACTAGTCATTACTAGTGGGTAGGCGGAGCCCAGATAGGATTGACACTCAGATTAAAAAGAGTGTGACGGCCCCTCCAGCTCGGGCTCCTCCTACTCCAGCTTCTCCAGTCTAAAATTTGAGGTCTCAGAGGATGGTCGCTGCTGAAGCAGCTCCTCAGAAGATTTTCTTATTTTTATCGGACAGACTTGGACTCAGGGTCTAGAGGTCTCAGGGGTCTCAGCGTGTGGACCCCACCTCTCCCTTGGCGGATTGTATTACGCTGTATGGTGGTCCTGCAGAACCCTGCCAGCCCGGGGGGATGAGGATGGCTTCCTGGCTGGGCGCAAAAGCGCTGCAGGGGGTCACTGCGTTCCCGCCCTGGGGGGGAAAGCAATGGGCATAGCGCCACAAATCCCTGGGGGTCCCTGTGGCGCTCAGCTGGGTGAGTACTCAACATGTTAATGTGTTTTGAGTGCTTCAGCGACTGCTGCGGCAGCCGCTGTTACATGTAACATGTCGGGACTGGTGTTTTTTGTCCGCAGGTAGATGCCTGCAGGACTTAGGAGAGAGGAGTTGCGCGCCTTTTTATTTGATTTTCGCGCCGCTCTGAGCGCGCGCTTTACTGCTGTTCTCCTTTTCCGGCTTTCTCATGGAGCACATCGGAGGCACAGCGCGGCGGCCATTACTGAAGCAGGCGAAAGCTTCCTCGGGCCTTTCACTCCTCCCTCCGGCAAGACGCTACACGTGAACAGCTGGGTGAGTCGCTTCTACCCATCTGGGGAGAAGCTTAGCCCCCTCACCCCCACAGCGCGGGCGCCTTTCTGAGGCACAAATGAGTGGCGATAGCGCTGTCCTGCAGTGTTATTCTATAAGAGGGCTCGCCACCCTTTTCATTAAAGAGGTTGTGGGGAGGTCTGCAACATTAATGCCACTATACGTTTCCGCTAACGATCCCGATAACGACGCTACTAATGCGATCGTTTGTGTGATCGTTTTAATGTCGCTAGTAGCTGCCAATCTGGGCGATCTCATTAACGACGCAAAAGGGAGGGTTAGCGATCTCCTTTACGATTTGGCGGTCATTTCGATGTACAAAACACGCAATTTTTTAGTGATCTTGTTGAACGTTCTTGTTTAGGTGGGCTAGCTGCCCTGCAGCTGCTGCCTTATAAGAGGCACTTGGGGCTCGCACACCCTTTTCTCCTTCGTTCATTGGGGGACACAGGATGTGGGTGTATGCTACTGCCGCTAGGAGGTGACATAAGTAAACATAAAAAAGGTTAGCTCCTCCTCCGCCGTATACACTCAGCACTGGCCGCAGGCAAACCCAGTTATTGCTTAGTGTTGATGGAGGCACACGTCTGGTTCTTTTTCCAGACCATTTTTTTTTTTTTTTCTTTCCACGAAGATGGAGATAGGGGCGACGGATCCTATTGAAAAGGTCCGATCTCCCCAACCATCAACGGGCGAGCACGTGGAGTAAAGCCTCCAACGTATCCTCTCCCGCAAGTGGGAATAAATGCCGGACTCAGCCCTGACCACCCTAAGGTATTGAAGCCCTAGGCTGTACAGAGGCAGGAGTTAGTCCGTGCGGCCCCAACTGCACCACCAATGCTAGACTGCGGTGCTGCAAGGTGGCGGACGGTCCCTCTCCTCATCCCCTGAAGGGGTTTAGGAGTTAGGGGGCCTGCACCGTCCTCCTTTTTTTGCTGAAGCCCCCCTCTAAAAGCGGGAGACGGGACTAATGTCTGGGAGAGCGCAAGTCACTGCGCAAGGAAGACCACCATTAGAGGTCATGGAGCTGGAGCCTGCACCGTTCCCCATTTTTTGGTAGAAGACTGCAAACAGGAGAACCCACCTTCAAAGCTCGGAAAACAGGTCGGACGTCAGGTTGCGTCTGGGGCGGTCGAGATTCGGTGGGAGCGGTCCGCGAGGCTGTCTGTGAAAACCCCGGAGGCGCCCTCCCCTCTTGCGTGTGCGGTCCCCTGCTTCTAGGCGGCCGCCGCCAAAAATCTAGTCCCGGTTCGGGGTCTACCCCGGGGCTGAAAAATTTTGCCCCCCCCTTGGGGCCGGGGGGAAAGGGGCCCCTGTCTAATTTGCTCCGGGTCGGCCGGAAGATAGGCCGTGCCCGCCCCCGGCAGCTCCTTTTCCGGGGGGCCCGCCCCCTGTTTTTCGGGCGGCCCCCGCCAAAAAAATTTGGCCCCAGGCTTCGGCCCGGGGCTGGCCCCGGCCCCCGGGAAAATTTTGTCCCCCGGCTTTGGCCGGAACTAGGCCCGGCCCGGAAGGGGCGCTCCGGCATCTGTGGGGGCTACCCCCGCCCGACCCCGGCCCTGTGATAGATATGACCCCCGCCTCCGACGGGAGCGCTTTTTTTTGAAAGTCGGGCCCCTTTTCTCTTTTCCCCTTTTTCGCTGTAAAAGTGCTTAAGGATGCCGGGGGGGTACGGACGGGGGGGGTGCTGCTACCCCGCCCGGTCCCTTCGCTCGCCCCGCTACCATACCTCCCCTCTCCAGGGCTCGAACAGATACAGTATGTCCAGAAGAACTAAAAGGTCACACTGCTGTAACCCCAGCATGCTGTAAATCCCCTTTTTTCCCCTCCCCCGATAATCGGGGGCTGCGAAGCCTGTGACTCTGAAGGGCTCAGGAGCCTCCCTATACCCCCAGTGCTCAGGTCCCCCGGAATGGGCCCCCGGGCTTGCTCTTTTGGGGGTCTTACAAGAGCAATCGAGTCCCTTCAAGTCCTGATGGAGCAGGGACAGGGTTACCCGTCTTGGCGAGTCTCAGGTCCCCCGGCCTGGGGGCCCGCTCTCACCGGGCAGACGGGGGAAAGGCGAACCCAATGCGTCCCTATGCCCCCAGGGCTTGGCCCCCTTCCTCAGCTTCCGCTCTCCCCCCCCTTTGAGGCAATTGATCAATATTGGGTTTTCCGATCCCTAAGGGGCCCCCAAAAATTTGGAAGCCGGTTTTTGTAGGAACAATGACAGCCTGATCGAAGCGTCATCAATTCTGGGGGTAGCGAAAAACCCCCCTTTGGGCCCTTTTTTAAAAGGGGTGTCTTTAACGAGCAACACCCCCCATAAGGTTTTGGTGCTATCCTGAGTTTGGGGCTTGTGCAGCGCCACCGAGAAAAACCGGTAAGCGCTTACAGGACAAAGGGCCCCCTCAATACCAGGTATCCTTTTGCTCCTGAATTCTTAAAAGTGGGCGGAACCCCAAATGGCGTTCCCTCCGGTGTCAGCTTGGCATCTAGACGTTCTTCCCTTCCTGATGGTTCCCGATTAAGGACCAAAACGGATGTCTGATGAAACCCTGGCCCGCCGGTGTTTGAAGCATCTGGGTCTCTCTTCTCCTTCCTTTGCGCGATTGGTGCAAGGCCTGTTTCCCCGGCGGAGTCCAAACAAGCTCTTCACGGTGTAGAAGTGCCCCCCTGGGTTTTGGAGATATCTAATCGATGCTCTCGCAGGTGATTTTTTGATCAACGCTTTATGAGCGGCAAATTGCGCAGCATTAGCTGCTGCTAATGCGTTGCCATTAGGAGTCCTTGTTTTTTGGGGTTGGCGAGGACCGACTTCAAAGAAGCTTTTACGTCCTGCCTTATCAAAGCGGTCGTTTATTTGGTGAAAAAATGGTAGTTATATTTGATGCGACAGGGGGAGAGTTTTTTTTCCCCTAGCAAAATTTCAAACAGCCCTTTCGCCGACCGCCCAGCCTCGCTTTGGGGCCCTTTCGCAACCCGGTTGGGCTGAACAGCATTCCAGCGGTGGTCGACCTAATCAGGCCAGAATCGTCAGGCCTCTTTTAAGACCAACCCCTTGGGAAAAATGGGTCTAACAACCGAAATTGGGGTCTGGGGCCCAAAAATTTTCGGAAAAATGACTGGGGGCAAAATCCCGGGCGATTCACCAAATGGCGGCCGTCTACTCTGGTTTCGTCCCACTTGGCTTTCAATTATCAAGACGAATGGGTCAGGATTAGTCACTCGGGGTACAATAGAATTCCCGCCCCCCTAAATCGTTTCTTTCCCTCGCCCCTTCCCAAGGGGAGTCTCGGTTTCCTTTCAACCCGGGCGGGCTCTTCGACACAGGGGGTTGCGACCTGTACAGAGGTCGGAAAAAAGGTGGGGGGTTTTTTTTAACTGTTCATTGTACCCAAAAGGGGGCGGTACCCTAAGGCCCTTTTTGGTCTAAAAAGACTGAATGGTTTGTAAAAAAACGACATTTTCGAATGGAAGTCTCCCCCGGTCATGTGCATGGAAAAGGGGAATTTCTAGCTCAAAGAATCCAGGATGCCTTCTTACACCCCCCTATTTCCCCCTCATAAAAAATTTCTTGGTTTGCCAGGCAAACTTATTTTATTCGCTGCCTTCCATTGGGGGGAGCCACACTCCCAGAGGTTCACAAAGGTCAGGGTATTGTTGTATCCATTCTACACCCCAGGGGGAAGGGGACTTCCCTTTCCCCAGAGACCTTCTCATAAAAGGTCCGTCTTTTTCCAAACAGCGGGAAAAATTTAGCATTACCCTAGACACTCTTGTTGCCTGGGGGGTGGTGAATATGAAGAAGTCATCCCCTGCCATCTCGAAAATCACCTTCTTTTGGGGTGGATTTTTTAAAACCCTCAAGGGTTGTAAAACCTCCCAGGAAAGGCCTTGTTCCCGTAAGGGTGGACCTTCACAAACCGTTCCTATCATCCGGTTTTGCTAGGGTCCCCGGAAGGATGGTGGCAACGATCGAGGCGATTCCATTTGCCCCCTTTTTACTTCGCCCCCTTCAGCATGCACCTGGCAGTATGGGGGGGGAGCCTTTATTCCCCCCTTTTCGGGTTTTCCCTTTTCCCGCAGGTCGACAGACTCTTATGTGGTGGACGAGGAGTTCCCCCCTTCAACGGGCCCTTTTTTTTCCCCCCAATATCTGGTGGTAGTCACAAAAGGGTGCCGCCGCCGGGTGGGGGCAGTGTTTCTCCCACACAGCCAGGGGTTGGTCTCGCAGGATCGATCCTCCCCCTAAAAATTTTGAGATCCCGGTTTTGGTGGCTCTGAGGCATTTTCCCCCATCTGGCAGGCCCCCCCGCCCAATTCAGTCAGACAAAACCCGGCGGTGGGATACATAAAAACCCAGGGGGGTCCCCCGCCGGGCGGTATGCACGAGGTAAAACAATTTGTCCCCGGGGAGAGGAAATCACCCGTATTTCAGCAGTCACATTCCGGGGGGAAAACTGGGAAACGGATTTTTCAGCCCAGGATACTTCAGGGGAATGGTACTACATCCGAGATTTTTCAGCAGATATGTCGAGCTGGGGAACCCCCCGATTGGCCCCGGGGTTCCCCGGTGAATGCCAAGGTG
>JARQOD010000008.1:52885890-52931965 GCA_033576555.1 Oophaga sylvatica | reverse complement strand
TAAAAACCCCCAAAATCTGGGTTCTCTTAAAAAAAAGACGCTTAAACCATGTTACTTCACCTATCATCACCTGTTTGTAGAATGTAGTCCGCAAGGACAGGGTCCTCTCCCCTCTGTACCAGTCTGGAAATTTGTTTACTGTAAACGATATCTATAACTTTGTATTTTACCCCTTCTCATTTACAGCACCAGGGAAATTTAAATGGCGCTATATAAATAATAATAATCTGTTTGTGGCTCAAAGGCACATTGTTGTCGGCTGAATTTGTTGATATTGGTGGGTTTGACTGACGTTAATCCAGTGTGAATGGGGGCCTTTAGGCCAGCTTACACAACTAACATTCATGGTCTGAGTACGGCTGGCAAGGGTCTCCTGATCTGAACTCGGCAGTCTCACTGGCATATATGAGAGTGTGGAGTGGGGGTCGGGGAACCCCGTGGCCAGTCCTGGACATCATGTTTGAAGCCAGCCTTAGTGTAGTTCTGTTTTTACACTCTGCCTCCTGCTGTATACTGCAGAAATAGACCCTCGTTCACTGAACAGAGCACAGAAGAGTGTCTTTTGGACTTCTGACTGTCTACATATGAAACACCATTTATTTAGCTGTATAGGAAACCATAGCAGACTGCTCTTTCCTTTTTGGCTATACAAATAAGTAACCCCATGCGCTACAGCATATACATATGATTTACAGTAGCTGCAAACACAAGATGCATTCAGTTTTTACTGTCTACATTTCTTTGTAGTAAGAGGGGTTTGTAATATAGGGGCAGTATAATTTTGTTTTTGGAAAAAAGGAAACTAGTGGAGTGTGAAAGACGAAGGCTTTCTGAGAACCATTGCTAGAGGATGCTTACCGGACCAGCTTGGGGACAGAACAGTCCACCTCTTTGTTTAGAAGTACCATGAGGAGGGATAGCCTGTTTCCAAAATTCATAGCAAAAATTTTCACTGAAAAAAACATGTGGAAAATACAGGTGTTTATTCAGACAGTGCGTTTCATGGGCGAATTTTGGCTCCTTCAACATCTGTGAACACTGACAAGGGCATGACTACTCCAACTTCCAAAGGCTACAGCTGCTTCCACAAAGTCCTGAAGGGTGCTGTCAGGACTCAAGGAAAAAAATTGCAATCTTTGTGAGCGCTGCCAGTGAGGAGGCAAACATGCGTGGAAAATACAGGTTTTTATTCGGACAACGCGTTTCAGGACGATCTGGCTTCATCAGGTGGGGCAGATGTCCCTTCAGGACTTCATGGAAGCAGGTGTAGCCTTTGGAAGTTGGAATAATCACGTCCTTGTCAGTGTTGTGCCTGCTGCACCACACCTTCATGTTAGTATCGCACTTAGGCCACGTTCACACTATCAGTGTTTATTAAGTTTTTCAGCAGCAGATGGAAGGAAGAGAGCCACAGTCATTACTAGTGGGTAGGCGGAGCCCAGATGAGATAGACACCTCAGATTAAAAAGAGTGTTGACCGGCCCCTCCAGCTCGGGCTCCTCCTACTCAGCTCTCCAGTTTTCAATTTGAGGTCAGAGAAGATAGTCGCTGCTGGAAGCAGCTCCTCAGAAGATTTTATTATTTTTTATCGGACAAGAGACTTGGATCACCAAATGTGGTCTAGAGGTCTCAGGGGTCTCAGCGCTGCTGGACCCCAACCTCTCCCTTGGCGGATCTGTATTACCCTATATGGTGGTCTCTGCAGAACCCTGCCGGCCCGGGGGGATGAGGATGGCTTCCCTGGCGGGGACGCAAACCGCGCTGCAGGGGTCACTGCGTTCACCGCCCTGGGGGGAAGCATGGGCATGGCGCCAGAAACCCCTGGGGGTCCCTGTGGCGCTTCGGCTGGTGAGTACTCCACATTTTAATATGTGTTTGAGTGTTTTCAGCGACTGCTGCGGCAGTCGCTGTTACAGTATACATGCGGTGACTGTGTGTTTTTTGTCCGCAGGTGGATGCCTGCAGGACATAGGAACGGGGGAGAGAGGAGCTGCGCGCCTTTTTATTTAAATTTCGCGCCGCTCTAAGCGCGCGCTTTACGGCAGTCTCCTTTTCCGGCTTCTCTCATGAAGCACACGGAGACACAGCGCGGCGGCCATTACTGACAGGCTGAAAGCTCCTTCGGACATCGCTCTCCTCCCCTCTCGGCAGCGCTGCACCGCGACCAGCTGGGTGAGTCGCTTCTTCCCGTCTAGGGCAGAAGCTTAACCCCTTCACCCCCACAGCGCGGGCGCCTTTCTGAGGCACAAATGAGTGGCAGACTGTGCTGCCTGCAGCTGTTATTTCGTAAGGAAGCTCGCACACCTTTTCAATAAAGAGGTTGTGGGGAGTCTGCGACAGTAATACTGCCACTATACGTTCCTGCTAACGACGACGCATACTATGCGATCGTTTGTGTAACCATTTTTAATGTCGCTAGTAGCTGCCAATCTGGGCGATTTCATTAACAACGCATAAGCGGTTAGCGATCCCCTTAATGACTTTGGCAGTTATTGCGATTTACTAACAGCGCAATTTTGTAGCGATCTTGTGAACGTTTCTTGTTAAGTGTGGCATAGCTGTCCTGTAGCTGCTGCCTTATAAGAGGCACTTGGGGCTCGCACACCCTTTTCATTATTAAGGTTGTGGGGAGTCTGCGACTTTAACCCCTTCTTAGGCGGTTAACTCTTAATGGGGGACAGCTGGGGTAGCTCTCTCCTTAAGAGCTTTAACCCTTCAGCGTTCGTTTTTTCTTTAAGAAACCACACTTCTAGTTACTGACAGGTTTAACCTGCCATATACTGTGCAACCGTCTCCCAGATCCGCTACAGGATCAGTCTCGCGTATTATGACGCGCAGACCTGGACGGCGTCAAGCGCAGCGGTCGGAGGTTCCAGTGGTGTCAGAATGGAGGCCCTCGCTAGTTTCTATTGATGGCCTGTCTGATTTTCTATTATTGAGTGTCAGCTAAATCTCTCATGTCAGGAACGTCACAAGCCGGTGCCTTCCTTCCCGCGTAACGAAAATGTCCGACTCGGACAAGGAGGATCGGCAGGGACACTCTGCCTCTCTTTTGGGCCGTAAAGAGGTTTTTATTGGAGGTGTTACAGTTACCGGAGGAGGTATCTGGACGTCCTGGTAAGTCGGCCCGGATGTTTTTCAATCACAATCATTGCTTTACAATCACTGGATGAGCTTAATGGGGCAGTGGAGAAGGAGCGCCTGTGTCCAGAAAATTGAGACACCGTATCCGTGTTCTACGGATGATAATTGGATCCTTCTCCTGAAGTGGATGTCCCTTTATCCCAGCTTAGCAAAATCCTCCTGTTAAGGGGAAGACAAGTCTGCAGGACCCGCTGGACAAAAAACGTAGATGGCAGAAAAATCCATCTGCGAGGCCGCGGATCATGGATTCAGTATTAAGGATCCATGTGTGCTTGTAAAGTTTCCCTGAGCCGGTTGGACCGTCTACGGACGGCGTGGCAAGGTGGATCTCCTCTATCGAGGTAGATGGGCTTTTCCAGTTGTTGGAGGATACTGCATCACTGCTATCCAGGGCGCAATCCTCGGCAGTCACAGTCAGAAGAGCACTGTGGCTTAGACAGTGGACCGGGGACGCGGTTTCCAAGCAGGGTTTGCTATCTTTAGCTTGCAAGGTGGTCAGCTATTTGGACCTGACCTCACGGAGCTGATTGCCAAGGTAAAGGCAAAAGAAACAGCTTTACCGCAGCGCAGAGCTGTGACTTCTGCGTCTGGCAGGATTAGTGCCGGTAGTTGTCGGCGGTCCTTTCGGTCCAGGGGATGATTCAGTCAGCCCTCTGGGGTTCGGGTTGTCCCTCTCTTTTTAAAAAAAAAAAAAAAAAAAAAAAAAAAGGGGGAATTCTCAGAAATTCCACATATCCTGGAAACAGAACTTCCGTTAAGACTAGCTGGAAGCTGGTAGAAAGCCCGCTAAGGCGGACTGAGCCTGGGTCTCACTCGAGCGCTCTCGAGTGGGGGGTCGTTTACTCCAATTCAAACCGACTTGGGCTTCCCGCATGTCAGACGCCTGGGTGACACGGGTTGTGTTGGCAGGCTACTTCATAGAGTCTCTTTCTCGACCCCCAGACAGTTTTTTTGTCAACCTCGCGTTCCGTCAGAGCCCGAGCTTTTTTGCCGCTCTGCTGCGGGAGGTAGATTCCCTTCTGCAGAAAGGTGTGGTGGTGCCGGTTCCGCCGGAGGGCCGGGGAAGAGGGTTTTATTCTAACCTCTTTGTGGTCCCCAAAAAAGAGGACAAATTTCGGCCCATTCTGGATCTCAAAAGATTGAATCGGCATGTCCACGCCAGGAAATTCCGCATGGAGTCGCTTCGCTCCGTTTTGGCGGCCCTGTCGCAGAACGCTTTTTTGGTGTCAATCGACATTCGCGATCGCTTATTTGCACTTCCCAATCGGAAGGGCCCACCAACGCTTCCTTCGTTTTGCCATAGGTCAGGACCATTACCGGTTTGTGGCTCTGCCATTCGGGTTGGCCTCAGCGCCCAGAGTTTTTTACAAAAATTTCTGGCGCCTCTCATGGCATTTCTTCGAAGACAGGGGGTTTCGATTCTTCCCTACCTGGAGACCTTTTGATTGTGGCGTCCTCAAAGGAGGAGGCAGTGACTGCTTGCAATCTATCCCTTCAGCTCCTGGAGGACTTCGGGTGGCTGGTCAGTTGGGAGAAGTTGTCTCTGGAATCGTCGCAGTCAATCCTGTTCTTTGGGGATGCATTTCGACACGGTACGAGCAGTGGTGTCTCTGCCTCCAGACAAGCAAGCATGTCTCCTTCGACATGTACAGGTTATGAAGTCTTCGACAGTGATGTCTCTTCGAGGGTGTATGCGCCTTCTGGGTTTGATGGTGGCCCATGGAGCCACTTCCGTTTACGCAGTTTCATCCCAGGGCCCTCCAAAGGCTCATTCTGAGCCGTTGGGATCGATCGCAGACTTCGCTGGATTGCAGTCTCATCATCTCCCACAGGGTGCGAGAGTCTCTAGTATGGTGGTTACGTCCGGAAGCGTTATCCCTGAGGAAGTCTTTCCTCCCTCCGAGGTGGTCGGTCATAACCACCGATGCCAGCCTGACGGGCTGGGGAGGTGTCTGGACGATCTCTGGATTCAGGGAGTATTGTCGTCGGAGGAGTCTCCTGCCGATCAACATCCTGGAATCGAGGGCAATTTTCCTTTGCCTCCAGCACTGGACGGTCCCTTTAAGCGGTCTGTCAGTCCGAGTGCAGACAGACAATGCGGCGGCGGTCGTGTATATCGACCATCTAGGCGGGACAAGGAGTTCCAGGCTCATGGTGGAGGTTTCTCGGTTCCTGGTATGGGCCGAGACCAGAGTGCCAGCCTTCTCTGCGATCCACATTTCAGGAGTTCAGAATCACGGCAGACTTTCTCAGTCGCGAGAAGATGGATCCCGGAGAATGGAGTCTTCATCCGGAGATTTTTGCACTGCTGTGCTCCCGTTGGGGAACTCCCCAAGTGGATTTGATGGCATCCAAGTTCAATGCCAAGTTACCGATTTTCATGTCCAGGTACAAGGACCCGAAGGCTGTGACGGTGGATGCTCTGGTGGTTCCGTTGGACCAATTCGAGCTAATCTATGTGTTCCTGCCAATACCCTTACTTTCTGGGGTGGTGTCGGATCAGACTGGAGAGAATCCCGGCTATGTTGATAGCCCCAGATTGGCCAAGGAGAACGTGGTTCTCGACACTGGTGTCGCTTCTGACAGCGCCTCCTTTTCCATTTCCTCTTCGCCCGGACCTGTTAACCCAAGGGCCCGTTCGTCATCCGGACCTGAGGTCTCTGCGTTTGACGGCGTGGCTCTTGAGACCGAAATATTGACCGTCAAGGTTTTTCAGCCAAAGTCATTGCCACTTTGCGGGCTGCCAAGGTTCGGCTACTACTAGGATTTATCACAAGACTTGGGAAGCCTTCTTTTCGTGGTGTTCGGATTCTTCAAGGAACCCGAGGATTTTTTCCATTCCCAATTTGTTGGCCTTTTGCAGTACGGGCTGGACAAGGGTTTGGCAGTTAGCACTCTGAAGGGTCAGGTTCTGCCCTGCTTTTGCTTTTCGGAAGGCTATCGCCTCGCGTAGGACGTACGTTCCTTTTTTCGCGGAGTAACCCGTCAGTTTCCGCCGCGGAGGCACCTGTGTCGCCTTGGCGGCTCAATCTTGTATTGGAAGCTCTTCAACATGGACCTTTTGAGCCTATGGACTCTGCTAGCTTTTCTTTGCTATCTTGGAAGGTTGCCTTTCTAGTGGCGGTTACCTTTTTGAGAAAGGTTTTTCTGAGTTGGCGGCTCTTTCTTGCTTGCCTCCTTTCCTGGAGTTTCACCCGGATCGCGTAGTACTTCGCACACGGGGCGACTTCCTACCTAAGGTGCCCTCGCTCTGTCCGGAGCCGAGGAATGCGAAGGAACGGGCCTTGCACAAATTGGATTTGGTGCGGGCTTTGAAGTTCTATTTGTTTATTACTCAAAATTTTCGGAAGTCGGAACTCTCTGTGATTCCAGCAGGTCGTCAGCGTGGTCAACGAGCTTCCAAGGACTCTATAGCTCGTTGGTTTCGGTCGGCTTTTTTAGAGGCTTAACGACTTAAAAGCGAACCTTCCCCGATTAAGATTCGAGCTCACTCCACGAGGGCTGTGGCTTCCTCGTGGGCCTTTCATCAAGGGGCCTCGGCAGCTCAGCTCTGCCGAGCGGCGTCCTGGCGTTCCGTCCACACGTTTATAAAGTTTTATAAGGTGGACGTCAGTGTTTCCGCTGCTGCGGCCTTAGGACGTAGGGTCCTGCAGGCGGCCGTGGCTTAAAGTTCTAGTTAACTTGTGTTTGGCGCCTATTGCGCATTTACCAAGGTTGTTGGGATTCTGCCTTTTCTGGTTTTTTCCCACCCTTAATTTTTGGACTGCTTTGAGACGTCCCACTAGTAATGACTGTGGCTCTCTTCCTCCATCTGCTGCTGAAAGACGGATTTTGGTAAGAACTTACCTGTAAAATCCTTTTCAGCGAAGGAAGGAAGAGAGACACAGCTCCCTCCCATGGCAGAAGTGTGTTGATGTTTTCAGATGCGGCGTGACCCTTCTCTGATAGCGATTATCTGGGCTGAGGTCGACGCGCTAAGGCTCTGTTCCAGCATCGCCAGCTCATCGCAGTGATCAGGTCCAGTGAGTAGTACCTGGAACTGTGTGGTTTTTTGCCTACATGCATGCATAACCTGTATTCTTGTGTTTTTTTTTTCTCTGAATTCCTTCAGAAGGGGTTATGTTGCTCCGCTGGTGATATTGCTCTTCCCTAAGCTTGTGTACAACTGGAGAGCTGAGTAGGAGGAGCCCGAGCTGGAGGGGCCGGTCAACACTCTTTTTAATCTGAGGTATCTATCTCATCTGGGCTCCGCCTACCCACTAGTAATGACTGTGTCTCTCTTCCTTCCTTCGCTGAAAAGGATTTTACAGGTAAGTTCTTACCAAAATCCATCTTTTACCTCAGTATTTGTAAAAACCAGGAGTGGAGCAGTCAGAGGAAAATATAATAGAAACCCATCACCACTTCTGTATTTCTCACCCACTCCTGGTTTTGGCTTACAAATACTTAGACAAAATACTGACCAAATACTGAACGTGTGAATGTGGTTTTAGTAGCGCTCTCCTTTTTTCTTTCCTTTCATCATACATAACAGGTTGTGGTCACAAATGAAAGCTGTTCCTAATCCACAGACGTGTAGGCCTTTCTCTGTATCCCTGCTCCAGCGTCCATTAGCATCTAGATGAGCAGTATAAAGTGATTACGTTCCACTTTCAGGCTTCTATTACCTGTGCACATTCCTGCGAGCTTTACATGGGGTATTTATGGCTTCTTTTATTATTAAATTGAATAAAGCAGTATGGAGAGTGACATCTGCAGTAAACAGCAGAGCTTCTCTTTAGAATCCACTCATGGATGTTTCCTGGAACTGATACTATAATGGCTGCCTTCAGTTCCCCGGCCGTCTCGTCTCCTGCACAACATCTTGTTTACCAGATCTGGCGATTCGGAGGACAGAATATGTCTGGGAATAGATATGTATCCAGGAGAAGCGTACACTGTACATTACCCATAATGCTCTGAGGCCTCTGTGTGACAAAATAGAAAGTAATATGATATACCAGGAAAACAGCAAAAATCATGTCAGGCTGTGTGATTACTGCCGTCTGTACGCACCCACATCTCCAGCACAAGATAAAGGCATCTACAACGCACCCACCTCCAGAGTTGGCACATGTCCTACTTTATGAAGCTGATGGGCATTTTTTATGATTTTACATTGTATTTAAGAGGATAAAATTCCCTATTCACAGTGTTCCATCACAAATAAGAGTAGTTCATGTGCGCTGGGTAATTGTAATGTGAAGATACTGGATGCTAATAGCAGTAAGGGTATGTATAAACGTTCAGTATTGGTAGCAAAAAAAAAAAATACTGATGTGTTGGCAGGAAAAATTATTGCAAAAAATACTTTTTTAAGCGTTTTTTTAAATTTTTGCCTGTGTTTTTGATGGGGTTGTGACGAACCCACACCTCACCACGCCGCTTGACGTCACTATTACATCAGAAGGACTACATAATACGGTCTCCCCACTTTCACTCTGACGTATTCTGACGTTCCACACCCCTGAAGACATGTAAGTTCAGCTTGGTACAGTTTTACATAGACACCCCCATGGGATTTTCTTGTAAAAATCCCTCTTCCTCTTCCACCATTTCACCCAGATTATTTTTGAGGGGCCAACGTTATTATTTTGACTGTTCATTTATTTGAATAATATTTTTAGATTATTTTTTTTTTCTTTGGCAATGAGTGTTACTGTCTCAATGTTTGCTGCCTTGATTTGTTTTTTTACAGTTTATTTTTTCCCTACTAATATCTAAAGGGAACTTATCATGTCCCCAAACACTATAAACCTGCACAGATGGGGTTAATCTGCAGGTTATTAGTGTTCTAAAGCCGGGCTGCCGCCACCGCGTTGAAAGCCTGGCTGCTAGGAGGTAGTGAAATTTATTACTCCCCGCAATCTCGGCTTTCAGTCACCGCTATACATAGTGGCGGCTGTAACCACACCCCCTCACTGACTGACAGCTTGCGCTGTACTGATGCACTGCTGAGCCGGCTTTCAGTCAGTGAGGGGGCGTGGTTACACTATGTACTGAGCGGTGACTGAAGCCACACCAGCTGAGTCTCTATGACTGAAAGCTGGAAGCTGCTGGGAGGAGTAAAGTTCATTTCCTTCTGGTGTCTGGGCTTGAGTGCGGCAGCCGCACAGCTTTAGAACACTATTAACCTGCAGAATAACCCCTCTGGTTGGGTCCTGCCAAAATTGTGAAAGATAATTGTTTCTCATTTAACACAGACAGCATCTTCCATGTTTGGGTATATCTGTCATTAGTTGTTAAGGAGTTAATCCTTCCCGTCTGATATGGTCCAATAATGCAGACTACATTTCCCATGAAGCTGCCAGGATTAATGTTATTGACAATGATGTGATCTTGTGGATGTTAGAGACTGATTTCCTGACTACACAGTACTGTATATAGGGGAATGGTTGTAACACTAGTGATCGCATGACACAACGTCTTATAATGAAGGTGGAGGAATGTATAAATGAAACTGAGAAGAGATGAAATAACTGAAACCATCAGCGAGACCGTTGATAGTGCGTAAGCATTATATGTGCAGAAAAGCTGGAGTGCTTCTTTAGGGTATGCATATTGGGGATATGTTGATTTGGCAGCACGTGTGCTCGGCTTGTGCTGGACAGTTGTCGAGTATTTGTTCTGTGTATGAGAACTAACCTGTCTGTAATAACTTCTTCAATTTCCAGGAAGCCATAGAAAGATTTAATGCACCTAACAGCAGCAAATTCATCTTCATGCTGAGTACCCGCGCCGGAGGCCTTGGAATAAATTTGGCAACTGCTGATGTGGTGATTTTATACGACTCAGACTGGAACCCTCAAGTCGATTTGCAAGCAATGGTTAGGAATACAAACTTCTGTGCTTGTCGTGTTACTTGTTGCTACATTTTGTTTTCTGTTTTATATTTAAGTAAAATATTTCTAATGGGAATACTTTATATCTTGGATTTTAGCGTGACATTATTGTCCACACTTAGGGTCCGATGCTGCAGAAAAATCACCAATTTTCTGTTTGCTCAGATGACAGTATAGCACCCCATAACTAATAGGGTAAACTGCAGACAAACAACACCTAGAGATATAAGTAGATGTCACCCCATGGGTTTTTTAGAAGTTGATTCTTCCCAGAAAGACCCCCTCAGCACCCCTCAGTCAGTCCAGCACCTGTGTATTTCCAGATCATAACTTTGGACTGTTATCAAGTTTGTGCACAAGAATTTTTTTTTACTTTATATTTGCAACAGGATCGAGCCCATCGCATAGGCCAGACGAAGACTGTTCGGGTATTTCGGCTCATTACCGACAATACAGTGGAAGAAAGGATCGTGGAGAGAGCAGAGCTAAAGCTTCGACTGGATTCTATAGTCATCCAGCAAGGTATCTTGGCGTCTGTTTCTCTCATTCCCATAGCATTGGATGGCCACGTCTGATCTGCAAAAAAATGGAGACTTATTCCCATCTCTGGCTTTCATGGTTGTGGTGGGAGTCGAGGCCAGCCACTTGGGGTCGGTGATGTGATAACAGCTGGGCTCAGCTCTTCTCCCATAGGGATGAATGTCTATGGACACAGGCAGGAGATTTCCATAAATCCCATCCACTTTGCTGGAACTGTAAGATGCTGCGTTTTGTGCGCAATAAATACACAGTGTCAGAAGCTCACCAAAAACTCATTGTGGGATCTTAACCTACGTCTCAGCTGCTAGACGGAAGCAAAGATTGAGGGGAAATTACTGATCTAAATCCCTGTTTTCGCTCCCATAATCTCATGGTTTACTTTATAGTTTTGGAAAATGCTGAAATATATACAACTATATTTACATTACAAAAAAGCTATTATGTAGGAGTGGTTTCCACATTAAGGACCATGTCATCTTTCTAACTTTAGGACGACTTATCGATCAGCAATCAAATAAACTTGGGAAGGATGAAATGCTTCAGATGATTCGCCACGGAGCCACCCATGTGTTTGCCTCAAAGGACAGTGAACTGACAGATGAGGACATTACTACAATTTTGGAAAGGGGGGAGAAGAAGGTAGCATGGCTTCTTATTTGACATTTAATCCAGTTCCATTGATTTCTGCCAGTTATCACCAGTACTCCTATCATTATTAAGCACACCTACTAACGATACTGTGTCCTGCTGTGCTGTGCAGACAAGGTGACCATACGAGAGACATACACATTCATACAAGCGGATCAGATGTGGAATTTCAGCAGCAGATGGAAGGAAGGGAGACACAGTCATTACTAGTGGGTAGGCGGAGCCCACACAGGATAGAACACCTCAGATTAAAAAAGAGTGTTGACCGGCCCCTCCAGCTTGGGCTCCTCCTACTCCAGCTCTCCAGTCTAAAATTTGAGGTCACAGAGGATAGTTGCTGCTGGAGCAGCTCCTCAGAAAATTTTTTTATTTTTATCGGACAGAGACTTGGACCCTGTGGTGTAGAGGTCTCAGGGGTCTCAGCGCTGCTGGACCCCACCTCTCCCTTGGCAGATCTTATCACCCTTTAAGGAGGTCCCTGCAGAACCCTGCCGGCCCCGGGGGATGAGGGTTGCTTCCCTGGCGGGGACGCAAACCGCGCTTCTGGGGTCACTGCGTTCTCCGCCCTGGGGGGAAGCTACGGGCACAGCGCCACAAATCCCTGGGGGTCCCTGTGGCGCACAGCTGGGTGAGTACTCAACATTTTAATATGTGTTTTGAGTGCCTTAGCGACTGCTGCGGCAGCCGCTGCTACATTTTTCATGTTGGTGATGTGTGTTTTTTGTCCGCAGGTGGATGCCTGCAGGACATGGGACGGGGGGAGAGCGGACGGAGGAGTCGTGCGCGCTTTTTTTGAAGCCGGCGGGGGGCGTGGCTTCGCGCCTTCCCGGTCCTTCGCGGGCAGGAAGCGCTCAGAGCGTGCGATTTCTCCCTGCCTCTCTTCTTCCGGCGTTCTCTCTCCAGCGCAGCGGCCATTACTGAAGGCTGCCTCGGGCTCCTCACTCTCCTCTCCTCCCGACAACCGAAGGAACACTGCACCGCGGCCAGCTGGGTGAGTCGCTTCTGTCTGTCAGGGCAGAAGCTTAACCCCCTCACCCTCACAGCGCAGGGCACCTTTCTGAGGCACAATTTGGTGGCAGACTGCGCTGTCCTGCAGCTGTTACCTCATATAGAGGTCCTTTTTCAGTCTGGGGCTCGCACACCCTGTTCATTTAACAGAGGTTGTAGGGAGTCTGCGACATTAACCCCTTGATAGGAGGTTAACCTTTAATTGGGGGACAGCTGGGGCAGCTCTCTCCTTAAGAGCTTTAACCCTTCAACGTTTGTTTTCCTTTCCCTTAAGCCACACTGTTCCAGTTACTGACAGGTTTAACCTGCCATATACTGTGTGAGGGCATGTCAGATCAGGGCCCAGGAGGTGCGGACCGTCTCCCAGGTCCGCTACAGGATCAGTCTCGCGTATCTGACACGCAGGAGTCCTCGACGGCGTCAAGCGCAGCGGTCGGAGGTCTCAGTGATGTCAAAATGGAGGCCCTCACTCGTTCTATTGATGGCCTGTCTGACCTTCTAGGTTATTGGGTGTCAGCTAGATCCTCTCATGGCAGGAAGCGCCACAGGCCGGTACTATCCTTCCCGCGTAGCGACTCGGAGATCTCTGGTATGGAAGGGAGCGTTACAGTTCCCCTTCAAGCTCGGATGGGGAGATGTCCGATTCGGATAAGGAGGATCGGCAGGGACACTCTGCCTCTCTTTTGGGCCGTACAGAGGCTTTTATTGGAGCCATGAGAGAGGCGTTGCAGTTACCGGAGGAGGTAACTAGACGTCCTGGTAAATCGGCCCGGATGTTTCAGGAGTCGCATAGGTCGCGATCGGCATTGCCATCTCTGGATGAGCTTAATGGGGCAGTGGAGAAGGAACGCCTGTGTCCAGATAAGCGTTTTCAGGGGACACGTTTTTTTTGAGACTCTGTATCCGTGTTCGACGGAGTTGATTGATAATTGGATTCCTTCTCCTGAAGTGGATGTCCCTTTATCCCAGCTTAGCAAATCCTCTTTACTTCCTGTTAAAGGGAAGGCGAGTCTGCAGGATCCGCTGGACAGAAAAACGGAGATGGCGGCGAAATCCATCTACGAGGCCGCGGGTCATGGATTCAGAGCGGTGCTAGGATCCATGTGTGCTTGTAAGGCTTCCCTGAGCTGGTTGGACCGTCTACGGACGGCGTGGCAAGATGGATCCCCGCTATCCGAGGTAGATGAACTTTTCAAGTTGTTGGAGGATGCAGCCCGATATGGCAGTGATGCAGGTTTGGATACTGCCTCACTGCTGTCCAGGGCGCAATCCTCGGCGGTCACAGTCAGAAGAGCACTGTGGCTTAGACAGTGGACCGGGGACGCGGTTTCCAAGCAAGGTTTGCTATCTTTAGCTTACAAGGGTGGTCAGCTATTTGGATCTGACCTCACGGAGCTGATTGCCAAGGCAAAGGCAAAAGAAACGGCGTTACCGCAGCGAAGAGCTGTGACTTCTGCGTCTGGCAGGCCTAGTGCCGGTAGTAGTCGACGGTCCTTTCGGTCCAGGGGACGGTTCGGTCAGCCCTCTTGGGGATCGGGTCGTCCCTCTTTTTCAGGAAAAAAGAACTCTCAGAAACCCCGCAGTCCCTGGAAACAGAGCTTCCGTCAAGACAAGCGGGAAGCTGACAAAAAGCCCACTAAGGCGGACTGACGCCAGGGTCTCACTCGAGGGCTCTCGAGTGGGGGGTCGTTTACTCCAATTCGAACCGACTTGGGCTTCCCGCGTGTCGGACGCCTGGGTGACGCGGGTTGTATCGGCAGGCTACTTCATAGAGTTTCTTTCTCGAACCCCAGACAGTTTTTGTCAATCTCGCATTCCGTCAGAGCCCGAACTATTTGCCGCTCTGCTGCGGGAGGTAGATTCCCTTCTGCAGAAGGGTGTGGTGGTACCGGTTCCGCCGGAGGACCGGGGAAGAGGGTTTTATTCCAACCTCTTTGTGGTCCCCAAAAAGGAGGACAAATTTCGCCCCATTCTGGATCTCAAAAGATTGAATCGGCATGTCCGCACCCGGAAATTCCGCATGGAGTCGCTTCGCTCCGTGGTGGCGGCCCTGTTGCAGAACGACTTTTTGGTGTCAATCGACATTCGCGACGCTTATTTGCATGTTCCCGTCGGAAGGGCCCACCAACGCTTCCTTCGTTTTGCCATAGGTCAGGACCATTATCAGTTTGTGGCCCTGCCATTCGGGTTGGCCTCAGCTCCCAGAGTTTTCACGAAGATTCTGGCACCTCTCATGGCGATCCTTCGAAGACAGGGGGTTACGATTCTTCCCTACCTGGACGACCTTTTGATTGTGGCGTCCTCAAAGGAGGAGGCGGTGACGGCTCGCAACCTATCCCTTCAGCTCCTGGAGGACTTCGGGTGGCTGGTCATTTGGGAGAGAGTCGTCTCTGGAACCGTCGCAGTCAATAATTTTTTTTGGGGATGCATTTCGACACGGTACGAGCAGTGGTGTCTCTGCCCCCAGACAAGCAAACAAGTCTTCTTCGACATGTACAGGTTATGAAGTCTTCGACAGCAATGTCCCTTCGAAGGTGTATGCGCCTTCTGGGTTTGATGGTGGCGTCAATGGAGGCAATTCCGTTTGCCCAATTTCATTCCAGGGCTCTCCAAATGCTCATTTTGAACCGTTGGGATCGATCGCAGGTATCGCTGGATTGCAGTGTCATCATCTCCCACAGAGTGCGAGAGTCTCTAGGATGGTGGTTACGTCCGGAAGTGTTATCCCTGGGGAAGTCCTTCCTCCCTCCGAGGTGGTCGGTCATAACCACCGATGCCAGCCTGACGGGCTGGGGGGGTGTCTGGAACGATCTCTGGATTCAGGGAGTATGGTCGTCGGAAGAGTCTGTCCTGCCGATCAACATTCTGGAATTGAGGACAATTTTCCTTTGCCTCCAACACTGGACGGTCCCTTTAAGCGGTCTACCAGTCCGAGTGCAGACAGACAACGCGACGGCGGTCGCGTATATCAACCATCAAGGTGGGACGAGGAGCTTCAAGCTCATGATGGAGGTGTCTCGGATCCTGGTATGGGCCGAGGCCAGGGTGCCAGCCATCTCTGCGATTCACATTCCAGGAGTTCAGAATGTCACGGCGGACTTCCTCAGTCGCGAAAAGATGGATCCCGGAGAATGGAGTCTTCATCCGGAAATTTTTGCACTGCTGTGCTCCCGTTGGGGAACTCCCCAAGTGGATTTGATGGCATCCAGGTTCAATGCCAAGTTACCAACGTTCATGTCCAGGTACAAGGACCCGAAGGCTGTGGCGGTGGATGCTCTGGTGGCTCCGTGGGACCAATTCGGGCTAATCTATGTGTTCCCGCCGATATCCTTACTTCCTCTGGTGTTGCGTCGGATCAGACTGGAGAGAGTCCCGGCTATGTTGATAGCCCCAGATTGGCCGAGGAGGACGTGGTTCTCGACGCTACTGTCGCTTCTGGCAGCGCCTCCACTTCCACTCCCTCTTCGCCCGGACCTGTTAACCCAAGGGCCCGTTCGTCACCCGGACCTGAAGTCTCTGCTTTTGACGGCGTGGCTCTTGAGACCGAAATCTTGAGCCGTCAAGGTTTTTCAGCCGAAGTCATTGCTACTCTACGAGCTGCCAGAGGTCCGGCTACTACTAGAATTTATCACAAGACTTGGGAAGCCTTCTTTTCGTGGTGTTCGGGTTCTTCAAAGAACCCGAGGATTTTTTCCATTCCCAATTTGTTGGCCTTTTTGCAGTACGGGCTGGACAAGGGTTTGGCAGTTAGCACTCTGAAGGGGCAGGTTTCTGCTTTGTCCTTGCTGTTTCGGAAGGCTATCGCTTCGCGTAGGGACGTACGTTCCTTTTTTCACGGAGTAACCCGTCAGTTTCCGCCGCGGAAGGCGTTTGTGTCTCCTTGGCGGCTCAATCTTGTCTTGGAGGCTCTTCAACATGGGCCTTTTGAGCCTATGGACTCTGTTAGTCTTTCTTTGCTCTCTTGGAAGGTTGCCTTCCTAGTGGCGGTCACTTCTTTGAGAAGGGTTTCTGAGTTGGCGGCTCTTTCTTGCTCGCCTCCTTTTCTGGAGTTTCACCCGGATCGAGTAGTGCTTCGCACACGGGGCGACTTTCTACCTAAGGTGGTGTCACAATTTCATGTTAACCAGGATATTGTGTTGCCCTCGCTCTGTCCGGAGCCGAGGAATGCAAAGGAACGGGCTTTGCACACTTTGGATTTAGTGCGGGCTTTGAAGTTCTATTTGTCTATTACTCAAAGTTTTCGGAAGTCGGATTCTCTGTTTGTGATTCCAGCAGGTCGTCGGCGTGGTCAACGAGCTTCCAAGGACTCTATAGCTCGTTGGATTCGGTCGGCCATTTTAGAAGCTTACCGACTTAAGGGCGAACCTTGCCCGATTAAGATTCGAGCTCACTCCACGAGGGCTGTGGGTTCATCGTGGGCCTTTCATCAAGGGGCCTCGGCAGCTCAGCTCTCACACGTTTACAAAATTTTATAAGGTGGACGTTAGTGCTTCCGCTGATGCGGCCTTGGGACGTAGGGTCCTGCAGGCGGCTGTAGTTTAAAGTTCTTGTGAACTTGTATTTAGCGCTAGTTGCGCATTTATTTAAGTTGTTGGGAATCTGCCTCTGTTGGTTTTTTGCCCACCCTTAATTTTTGGACTGCTTTGGGACGTCCCACTAGTAATGACTGTGTCTCCCTTCCTTCCATCTGCTGCTGAAAGACGGATTTTGGTAAGACCTTACCTGTAAAATCCTTTTCAGCGAAGGAAGGAAGGAGACACAGCTCCCTCCCATGGCAGAAGTGTGTTGTTGTGTTTTCAGATGCGACGTGACCCTTCTCTGATAGCGATTATCTGGGCTGAGGTCGGCGCGCTAAGGCTCTGTTCCAGCATTGCCAGCTCATCGCAGTGGTCAGGTTCAGTGAGTAGTACCTGGAACTGTGTGTTTTTTTCTGTTATATGCATAACCTGTCTTCTTGTTTTTTTCTCTGAAGTTATTCAGAAGGGGTTATGTTGCTCCGCTGGTGATAATTGCTCTTCCTTAGCTTGTGTACGGACTGGAGAGCTGGAGTAGGAGGAGCCCAAGCTGGAGGGGCCGGTCAACACTCTTTTTAATCTGAGGTGTTCTATCCTGTGTGCGCTCCGCCTACCCACTAGTAATGACTGTGTCTCCCTTCCTTCCTTCGCTGAAAAGGATTTTACAGGTAAGGTCTTACCAAAATCCGTCTTTTTCATTATTCTTATACTCATCTTTATCTTTAAAACCTCCTTTTTCAGTGTTACTTCTGTAGATAAGGAAACCTCTTCTTTTCAGACTGCTGAAATGGCTGAGCGCATGGAGAACATGGGGGAAAGCTCGCTCAGAAACTTCTCGATGGATACAGAAACAAGTTTATATAACTTTGAAGGAGAGGATTATCGAGAAAAGCAAAAGGTAACATTTCACATGCTTTATAAATACATATTATTACGTCCTACGATATATGTATCAACTATCTAACCTTACATCAAGAATACAGTATATTGTGTCAAGCTGAGAAAGAATTACGGTATGCGGCAAATTAAGCTTCGTTATGCCAATATATAATTGTACTGTAGATGGGGTCACAAACAGCCCTGATTCTCTTGTGTGGTGCATTTAGGACTTACTAGGCCTCTTTAGTCAGAACTGTTTTACCCTTAACCTCCTTATATTGCCCATACAAACAATCAAGAGCTCCACTTTCATTTGACCAGAGCAGTATAAGAGATGAATGAGGGCCATCGTGTCCTTTCCTTCCGGTAGAGTGGGATCTTTGTGGAAAGCTGTAGTGTGTTTGTGTCCAACCATTCATCTCAGTCATAGGAACATAGGACTAATCTGAAGGTTAATTTCCAAACCTTGCGGTTCAAACAAACATTAGTGTACATGGTCTGTTGCAGAAGTTATGTAACACAGGATTCGTAGCTGATAACCAAAAATAAAAATAGACAAATGTTTGTACACCCATTGATGTTGTAGACATCTAGAAAAGGATTATGAGCGCACGTCTAAAGAGCAGCATATAGACTTGTCCTGAAATGACTGCACCTAAAGCCACCAAGTGTCAGCTATGCAAGAGTTAAAAGAAGGAATAAACAAGCCATTTGGCTATTAATCATACACAGGCATTGCACTCATTGCAATACATCATGTCTGATGAAGCGTGGTTCTTTCTAATCACGTGTGGTAATTCACCGAATCGTAGCAACTGGCACACAAAAAATTGTCACGACTTACAACGTCAACCATTGCATGGCTATAGGCACACGGACTATGAGTCCAATATTTGTTGAAATGTGCCTCTGAAAGGGAATTTGACACCAGGTTTTGCAACCGCATCTAAGAACAGCATGATGTAGGGGCAGAGACCCCTTATTGCTGCGGTTTTCATACAATCCCTGTTTTCTCTGCTGCAGATCCAACAGTTATCTGAATGTTGAGCTCTGTATAACCCCGACCACACCAGTGATTGTCAGCTTTCTGTGTACACTGTGCATAGGCATAAATGTGCCAATCAGTGGTGGAGGCGGGATTATACAGAACTCACGAATATAGATAACTACATGGCACAGGTTTACTAGTCCTCTAGTGATAATCTCCTGCTGATAAAACTGGCCTATCTCCGCCCTGCTCCTGGTGATTGGCAGGTCTCTACTATGTGTGTAAATAGGGACAGACCTGTCAGTTACCTAGACTGGAGTAGGGAGAAGGCCCCGGCTCTACAAACTATGTCTTCTCTGAAACATTGGAGCCTTTTAGAGAAAAACATCTAGCTACAATCGTAGTAGCTAGTGTCATGACTCTGTTATTGAGTGTCCAGGATCAGGGGCTCCTTCCCTGTCCCTAATGCTAGGGGGCGCCCTAGCTTGCACTGTTCCCTGGGTTACTTCTGAACGTGAAGATGCCAGGGCCACGTGCCTTGCCTTAGCTCCTGAATTCGCCCTCAGTTTGTACCCTTCCCCTGCCCTGGGGAGAGGGGAGTAGTAGTGCACCGTAGTACACAAACCAGACTAACAAGGTAATACGCATAAGGGTAACGGAAAATACCAAACAATACAAATATACTCATACATACAACAGAGGAATCTACTGGGGATTGGAGGATGGGGTTAAACCCAAGTAGGAGAAGAAAAGGAATTTTCACTCTCGCAAAACCAAGCAACTGTCACAGATAAATCCACCAACGAACTTCTCAAGTAACCACCAACACCTATCTATCTAGCCGTGCAGTATAAGCTACTCTGACAATGTGTTTTAGTCAGGGCCCAGATTGTATATGGGATAGGAGTGGCTTACAGTGCACAGCTGAGAGCCTTAGGTCCAGGAGCTCTCAACAGAGCAGTTTAACCCATGCACTTCTAAAAGAAATTTACACTGTTTAATAAGAAGCTGAAGTGCTTCTAATCAGTGCAGGAGTAGGAGAAATCAGACGCTGCAGTCCTCTATGTAGTGACAGCAGGCGCTGATTCATGCTGCCTAAGGTTTGGGCTGCATAAATTGAATGATAGTACCCCTCTAAATGTTTCTACAATGTACAACATGTTTAGAAGCTATCAAATTAAAAAAATAAAAATGTATATTAAAATATAAGATACTAGTTTGGCCCGTGCAAAATTTTCGCACATTGGTCGTTGGGGGCGCAGGTAATTTCAGAAAAAGCGAGCTGGTCAAATGTAAATGTATTTCATGAGATGATGAACACAGACAGGTATTTATATATGTAGCTTGGTAATACAATAAATTGGTTTGATAAGTAGAGGCCAAAAAATTCCGGTTGAGGTGCCACCTGCAGGTCATTGTTTCTTTCTGCAGGTTTATGAAAATGAATTTTTAAACTGTATTTAGTGATAAAATCGTGAATGTGTGGTTTGTTTAGCTCTCTTCTTGCTGAAGGGGGCAAGTTTACCTTACAAATGGTGTATCTTTTGTGTGTGTGTGGGGCAAAGTAATCAGCGAAAAAGCAGTGCATGTTTACAAATGTGTTTGCATATGTGACTAACCTGCAGTGAAGTGTGCAATCCTCCAATGCACCTGAAATAGGCTGGGCAAGCACTTGAGCAAGCTGGAAAGACCCCAAGGAAAATGTTTGGATTTGTTTGTGATGTCTGTAAGCAGCTTTGTGGTAGTGTGCTTTGGGGTAGTGTGCTGCCACCTACAGGTCATTTGACCTTTCAAATGGTGTATCATTTGTTTGTGTGGGTGGAGTATGAATGGAGCAAGTGTGCAATTCAATAGGCAGTGCATGTTTACAAATGTGTTTGCATATGTGACTCACCTGCAGTGAAGTGTGCAGTCCTCCAATGTGCCAGAAATAGCCTGGGCAAGCCCTTGGGCAAGCTGGAAAGACCCCAAGGCAAATGTTTGGATTTGTTTGTGATGTCTGTTAGCAGCTTTGTGGTAGTGTGCTTTGGGGTAGTGTGGTGCCACCTGCTGGTCATTTTTCCTTACTGCAGGTTTATGAAATTAATGTTTAAACTGTATTTTGTGATCAAATCGTGGATGTGTGGTTTGTTTGGCTATTTTGTTGCTGAAGGGGGCAAGTTTACCTTTCAAATGGTGTATCATTTGTGTGTGTGGGTGCAGTATGAACAAAGATACAAAGTAATCACCGAAAAACAGTGTTTAGAAATAACAGAATAGATAATTTCAATCCTAAATTAAAACAAAGGACAATCTTTGGCACCATGCACAGTGTTCAAGGGCAGCAATGCCAGAACCACGTCTGCACGTTCTCTGTGTACCATCATGGATTTTTTAACTAAGTTTCAATAATATGGAATAAAGCATTGAAGATTTTATTTATTATTGTCCCTATCAGGAACTTTTCTATCTTTGGTGCCTTGTTCTTTCTCTTTACTATGTGAAGATGCTGGAGCGGTGATGAAAGTTTCTTTACTTGGCTGTTGCTGAGTCATCAAGTCATTGTTTTGAAGGAAACTTAATGTAATTTCTTGCTGTTCAATCCTAATTGGTTACTTAAAGCCATCATGTTGAATTGTAATTTCCCATAAAGTGGATACTTTTCTAAAGTGCTTTTTTTCCTTGATTGTACATTTAGCTAAGCATGTTGGAGTGGATAGAGCCCCCCAAACGGGAGCGTAAAGCCAATTATGCTGTGGATGCGTATTTCAGAGATGCCTTACGTGTTAGTGAGCCAAGGGCACCAAAGGTAAAGTACTACTTACATTTTCTTAGTGAAAACCTTGCAACCCCCTTAATGCCCATGTTCCCTTTATCTAAGATCGCTCTCTCTGAATATGGCTATGTATTCAATAAGGTTATTCATCTCTTTCTTTCTATACAAAAAGACTGCGCACAACAATGCTTCTGTAGCTCCAGCCATAACTGTTCTTTTAAAATGACCCATACGTTATGTTATAGTGGTGATTGAGTGATTTAAAGAACACCAAAGATAAAAGTCGTGCAACTCCCCTCAGGTCCTGCACTAGGTATAACATAACAGGCGAGATTTATGAAAACTGGCTTATATTTCGACAGGATAAAATTAGAGAAGACAAGCAGAAATGGGACTTGGATCATGACTATACATTTATGACACATGTCTATTTTCTTTATCCCCTATGACAGCACCACAGAGAGAGGGGATCCGCCCTTCACGGACAGGAAACCTACTGATAAAAAGGGCGGTACCTCTCCCTCACATCAGTTGGTTTCCTGTCCCTGACGGGGAACCTTCAGTTTTGCAGTACCTGAATGAAGATGGAAGATAAGAGATTCCAGGGCTGGCCAGTCCGGGTTCTGGCAGCGGGGAGGCCCCTGCCACGGCTGGTGCGGTGCCTGAGGCCGCCACTGCTGGGACCGATGGGGTCTTGCAGGGTGAGCTGGGGGGAGCGCAGCCGCCGCTCCGGAGAGGATGCAGGGGCTTCCGGGTTCCCGGCCGGCGCATGCGCAACTGAGGTGCTACCTGGTGACGATGCCACAGGAAGAGGGTGTCCGGTGACAGTGCTGAGCGGGGAATTTAAAAAGGAAAAGCTTCCAAATGCTACCTGCTACATACAGTCCCTGTAAACATGGAGGACAGCGGACCGCAGCACCCAGAGAACCTGCAGTAGCAGCAGCACCACCAACAGCAGCAACCAAAGACACAGGCTAAAAGGCATTTTTCTGAAGGCAAGAGTATTTGCTCCAGCAGCCACTCTACACAGCGCAGCAGAAAAGTCGGGCACGTTGGATAAGTCACCATCTCCAAACCCCTTACTGGATCCAGTCCCTCCTCAACCGGTACCTGCGGCTGCGTCTGATGGTTGAGTGATCTTCGTGAAAGTTCACTTTATAATTGGAGTTCCCTTCTCTTCTTTTTTATGAGGGGAGGAAGAGACTGGGAAAAAACGAAGTGCCCCATATGTGATAAAACACTACCTATCACCTGGGATAAGAAGCTTTGTCAATCTTGCATAAGACAAGTGCTATGCGAGGAAACCCCAGACTTCACCTCCGAGCTGAGATCTGTAAACAAAACTGAGGTTGAAAGTGCCTTCAAGTCCCTCAAACAGGGGGATAAGGCTAGGAAAGAGGAAATCACCATATAATCACAGTCTGATTATTCTAGCTCTGAGGGCATAGGCTCAGACATATCGGTTTTCTCCTCATCCTCGGACGATGAAAAGGGGGGTGGGGCGTCACTGCTTCCCCTAGACGAGGTAGATGGCCTGGTAAAAGTGGTGAGATCTACCATGGAGATAATAGACCCTCGCCCTGACAGGACGGTGCAGGATATAATGTTTTGGGGGTTAGGCCAGAAGAGGCGTAAAACTTTTCCCCTCTATGAAAACATCCAGGCCCTAATTGAAAAAGAATGGGAAAAGCCTTAAAAGGAAATACACCTTCGAGGATGAGGCATCAACATCATGGGATAAGGGCCTGAAACTAGATGTCGCAGTGGCCAAGGCCTCTAAAAATTTTGCCCTCCCCTTTGAGGATATGGATAGATTGAAAGATCCCTTAGATAAAAAAGCTAACACCTTCCTTAAAGGGGCATGGGATCAGCAGCGGGAAATCTTAGGGCCACCATAACAGCTACTTGTACCTCCAGATCCCTTATGATTGGTGGGTCAGTTAGACAAGCAGGTACGAGATGGGGTATCCAGAAACAAGGTACTGGAATCCATTCCCTTAATACGGGGTGCGGCAGCTTCTTGGCTGACTCATCATCTGATTCAGTTAGATTAACATCCAAGTCTGCGGCCCTCTCAAATGTGGCCCATGGAGCGCTCTGGCTCACATGCTAGCCGGGAGATTTGCAGACTAAACTGAAATTATGCTCAATCCCATGTGAGGGAGAATTTCTGTTTGGAGAAAAACTAGATGATATCCTTTAAAAGGCAGGGGACAAAAAAGGATTCCCTAATTCCCCTCCTCCCTTAAAGTCCTTTCAGAGCAAGGATAGATGGGATGAGGGGAAAAACAAGATTTTGGTTGCTTACCGTAAAATCTATTTCTCTGAGCCTTCATTGGGGGACACAGGAAACCATTGGGTGTATGCTGCTGCCACTAGGAGGCTGACACTATGCAGAAAAAAAGTTAGCTCCTCCTCCGCAGTGTACACCCTTCCGACAGGAGCAAGGGAACTCAGTTAGTGAAAAAGTAGTAGGAGAAGCACTCTATAAAGGAGATAGAAAGCACAAACTCAAACTGTAACAGTATAGTAAGCAGAGCTGTTCAACCTGGGTGGGTGCTGTGTCCCCCAATGAAGGCTTCGAGAAACAGATTTTACTGTAAGCAACCAAAATCTTGTTTTCTCTACCGCTTCATTGGGGACACAGGAAACCATGGGACGTCCCAAAGCAGTACCCAAGGGGAGGGAACAGCAGAAAACTCTAATCAGGTCGGAGAACTCCCCTCCGTAACCTGCAAGGGCTTACTAGCTAAGCCGGTATCCGACAGAGCAATACATGTACTGGAGAATCTTATATTTTTAGGAAGAAGATCCTTCCCTATGACGACATTGTCGATTCTATATGTCCTGCCCCTTGAAGCGGGGAGAAGATTGTAGTGTGTGGACCCACTTACCCAAGTATGAGACATCACACCACTGAAGATACTAGTGAAGAAAATACAAATCCTGCTGACGGAAGGAACGTGTTATCATCAGACTCTTCATTGAATACAGGCCTGGAGCAGTGTTCGTCACTGGTTGATGCATGTACAGAGTGAGATTCAATTCTTGTCTAAGGTGGGAGAACCTGATGCTGCCACCCTCGGAAATAAAATCCCGGAGCTGCTCGAGGCTTTATCCTGTGCCTGTAGAAAGAAGAGGTAAGTAATGACATATAGATAGGGAGCTCTGGTATTGAGGTAGCTCAAAAGGCCCCTAGGGCAGAACTGAGAACGGTCTTCTATGTTGGGAGTAACACACTGGAACAAGGATAGCTTGAAGAACCCTGTAACTGACCTACGAAAAGTCAGTGCTAGGTCCGAATGATCAAGGTGATCAACCAGCAAACAGGGCCCAGTGCGTGGTCGAAGAAAAACCTGCGACCATCAGGTACCTGATACCGGCGTGTCTGACCTACCAGAAAAAGGTGTGGCCAGTCATGCTGCCTCTGAAAACCACCTTATGGTATAGAGCTACTTCCTGTGGTACGTGCAGACTTTCTGTAACTAAACCGCAGATGTTAATGATCGACAAAGACACACAGCAGGCAAAAACTTGTGACTAACCTGAAAGCGGACTGAAAACCGCTGTTGCAGCCAACCAGATGTAGTGAACACCGGGCGTCTCTCACTGAGCGGTGAACAGAAGAGAGCCTGGGCAGATGTTGCAAAAGACCCTGAGGTATGAGAAAGAGGGCATTCCTGACTTACCGGCTAGAACAGAAGAGCAGGACGGATGCAGCCTTGATCTCAGCACATCGGAACCACTGATACAGCACGGAATACCAGTACCACCACGGCAGCAGTCCACTCAAGACTCGTCTGATCCACTAAAAATACAACAGTTTCAAATGGCTCTACTGTACCTTGTGGGCGGTGCATAGAAACCTGGAAACCGGATAGAGTACTGCTACGATTGGCTCTCAGTATTCTGCGACTACAATCGTGCGGAGAGAACCCTGGAGTCGGGTACGGGAGAGAGCCGATTCTGTGTTGCGGTGTAGGTCTGGACACCTGACGGCATTAGGTATAACGGACTTAACTTGTGGTAAACCCCCCACGAAGACTGGTCAGACCTCATCTGGAATAAGGATTATCTTTATTGTCATTTGCACACGGTAAGCTCAGAAGCAATGGGATGAAACTGAATGGAAGGAGACACAGATTAGATATTAGAAAAAAACTTTTTGACTGTTAAGGTACTGTCACACTAGGCGATATCGCTTAAGCGACACCGATTTTATGACGCCCTTTATGAACGGCTAGCGACCTCGTTGGCGACTCGTATGTCAGCGGCGCAGGCGGGACTAGGATTACTTTTATGAGATCTTCCTGTTTGGAAGCTAACTAGCGACCATATAGTGATGTACAAAACGATCTCTGCCAGGTCGTGTCGTTGATGTGATCGCTGGTGCGATCGCTTAGTGTGACAGTCCCCTTAGAGTGATCAACGAGTGGAACAGGCCCCACGAGAGGTGGCGAGCTCCCTTTCCAACGGAAGTCCCCAAACAGAGGCTGGACACCCATCTGTCTGGGATGATATAGTGAATCCTGCTTTGAGCAGGGGGTTGGACCATGTGACCCAGGAGGTCCCTTCCAACTCTACCATTCTATGATTCTAGATATAACCCGTACGGTCATTTGTCCTGACGGAAAAACAGTAGACTTGGAATCAAAGGGAGAATAAACTCTACTCCCTGTTGTGCACCTGGGTTAAGACCCTTGGGCCTGCGATTGGTGGTCAGCTTCTTTGTCCACTGAGCCACAGCACACCTGCCGGAGAAAACCCTCTCTCTACAGAGTATCTCCATGAACTCAGATGCGAGGCAAAGACCTTGGAAGGTGGTCTGGACCGACTAAACGAAACCGCCTGATCTGCGGATTCCGTTGCGGTATCTTTGATGCCTAAGTTCTGATTGACTGCAACAATCAGGCTCTGCACCATATCCGTCCAGCTGGAGGCCTGCTCTGAAAACAGGTTCGCCTCATCTTCCGAAAGCGCGTCTGAAGACGCCTCGCCTGATCCCGGAGAAGAGGACGCTAGAGAGGGATCGCGCCGTGAAAGGTCGTCTGGAGAGAGGATCTAGAACGGTGCTCCAGTCTAGATTTCTTACGGCCTGGATTGGACGGATCGGAATAGGAGACTTGTGGTCCGTTGGCGAGTACGGGTGCTGAAAGGGGCAACCTGTCTAATACGGACACTAGGGTCTGAGACACCCAGGTGAGGTCCGCCACAGATTGTGACCGAGACATAGCCCACTCGGGGGTAGGGGTCTCCGAATCACCTTGGGCTGAAAGAGGCTCCTGGGTGGGTACCGAAGGGAGATGTGCATGGTGAGCAGTCCCACTAACTGGTGCCAGAAGAATGGGGGACCAAAAAGAGACAGAGGAGAGTGTTAGCTCTGAGGTGCAGAGCTACTCACGGAATCCTGTGTGCTGCTGCCCCGACTATCGCAGAGGCTGTCCACGAGCTGAAGATGTGCTCCCAGCTCACGCTTCCTGAACGCTGAATGGCAGAGGAGGGCAGAGGGAGAGGTGGGCGCAGACGCAAAACTAGGCCCAAGTGAAGCCAGGGCCTCGGATAGGACCTGTGGCCGTCGTTGGGGGGGGAGCTAAGCGCCGTTATCAAGACAATATGGCCGCTGCTCCAGCCTACTGTGACGCAGGGAGAGGTGGGCGGAGCCAAACGGGTGGGAGAAAAGCCCGCCCGGAAGCCAGAGTGAAGGGGGCGGAGCTGGCTAAAAAAAAACTAGGCCCGAAGTGAAGCCGGGGCCTAGATTAGAAATCGCAGCCGCCAATGGAGGGGCCCGATTGCCTCCCAGAGTCCCCACAAGGGCTGAAATAGAAAGTGGCCCCAAAGAAGGCAAGGAGGCCCAAAAGAGGGAGAAGCCTGGGGCCTATAAAGACCTGCCTTAGATCCCCCAGGTGAGCCGAGAAGGGGTCCCCCCTGATCGCTAACTTTTTTCCTCCCTTCTTTGTCCTTTATTTATTTATTTATTTAAATTAATAAATCTTCTTTTCCTAAGTCTTCTTTTCTTCTGTCTTCTCTTGTGTGGGGGGAAAGAGGGACATACCTCTAATGAGTGTCGGACGTCCGGCATCCGCTGTGGAACGTCCGTGTCTCCTTCACCGACAGGCTCTGGTGGGCGAGTGGGTGGGAGACGGAGGCAGGCCCGGGTCATCTTTCGTTTTTCCGATCACCTGAACACCCGTCCATGTCAGGGGTCCTGCCGAGAACAGACATATGAGGATATGGGGTAGCAGTACACGCCGTACTCATAGTCTCTGTGTGGGAGTACAGTAGTGACTGTTCACACTGTATCCCTCCGGAAACCTGAAAAGAAACGACGCACATTAGGTAGATATGGGTCTCCAGAGAGACCCGTGTCCACCTCCTACTGACACTAAGCTAAACTTAGTTCCCTAGTTCCTGTCGGAAGGGTGTACACTGCGGAGGAGTAGCTAACTTTTTTTCTGCATAGTGTCAGCCTCCTAGTGGCAGCAGCATACACCCAATGGTTTCCTGTGTCCCCCAATGAAGCGGTAGAGAAAGGGAAGATGGGGTTCCTCTTCGATAATTCCTCCCGGGATAAAAAGTCCTCAAAGTGACAGGTTTTCCCGGGTGGGAGAAAGGTTATCCCATTTCCCTCCGGTCTGGGAGAAGATCTCGAACAGCCCCTGGATACTGAATCTGGTCAAGTCAGGTCTTCGGCAGAAACTGAACGGCTATGTGAGGAATCAAAAATTCAAGATGGAATCAATAGAATCGACCATCAAAATTCTGTTCTGTTTCCAAATTATTTTGACTGTTCTTGATCTCAGCGATGCTTACTATCATGTCCCCATTCACAAGGAGTCCCAAATGTTCCTCAGGCTAGCAGTTTCCATAAAAGGGGAAATAAGGGAATTTCAGTACAAAGCCCTCCCCTTTGGTTATCAATAGCCCCTCGGGTATTTTCAAAATTAGTGTCAGAAATGATGGCTCATCTGAGGGAGCAGGGCATTTTGATAGTCCCCTATCTGGATGATTTTTTTGGTAACGAGCGACTTGACCCAACACTGCAGAGAGCAGCTGGACAGAGTCATGAATACCCTAGTAGATCTGGGCTGGCTTATAAACCTGAAGAAGTCAAGGCTAGAGCCAAGCACGGTGCATGAATTCCTGGGGTTAATATTGGATTCTCGGAAGCAGGAATGCCGTCTCCCAATACAGAAAAAGGGAAGATCATAGACCTGGTATCAAATGCCTCACAGAGCCCCTCCATGACTTTGAGGAAGGCCATGTCGCAACTGGGTTCCCTTTCCGCTTGTTTACCAGCAGTTCAGTGGGCACAATTACACACCAGGGATCTCCAGTGAGACATACTAAAGAACCAGGCCATGCTAAAGGGTCACTTAGAGGGCCACATGACTCTATCTTTAAACAATATTTGTTCCCTACACTGGTGGAGAGACGTCGGCAACCTGTCCTAAAAGGTCTACTGGGTAACAAAGGTGTCTTGGGTGGTTACCACTGACGCAAGCCCCACGGGGGGGAGCTCACCTGGCCGACAGGATTACTCAGGCAGTGTGGAGAGGCCCAGAGCTCGAGGCGTCATCAAACCAAAAAGAGCTTTTAGCGGTGGGTCGTGCATTCTCAGGTTTACTACATATTCTAAGGGGTCATCATGTTTGAGTGTTTTCGGACAATCAGGTAGTAGTGACCTATATAAACCTTCAGGGGGTACCAGGTCCTGGACCCTAATGGACACAACATCACAGATTTTCAGATTAGCAGAGAACAATCTTCTGTCCCTATCCGCATTGCACATTTGGGGTGGTAGAAAAACAGAAAGACTTTCTGAGCCGCACTCAATTGAGACAGGTCGAATGGGTTCTAAAGCAGTCCATTTTCGAGCAGATTGTGAAAATGTGGGGGGCCCCGGTCATAGATCTGTTTGCCAACATCAACAACAGAAAGGTGGAAACTTTTTGTTCCTTAGATCCTAGGGGAATCCTCAGGCCCTAGATACTTTCATGATTCCATGGTCTCATTACCTAGCATACGCTTTTCCCCCAATTTCCCTCATCGCAGCGGTTCTACCGAAGGTCAGGGAGGACAAATCGAGACTAATATTAATAGCCCCCTTCTGGCCAAAAAGGACTTGGTTTTCTTGGCTGAGGATGTTATCGATCACCGATTCTTGGGTTCTGCCGGAACTCCCGGACCTTCTTTCTCAGGGACCGGTGTTACACCCTCAGACGGCAAATTTCATTTAACAGTATGGAATTTGAAGAGGCGCTGTTAAGGGAAAGAGGTTTTTTGTGGAATTTGGTTTCTATGCTGTTAAAGAGTAGAAAAACTGTCACCACGAGAGCTTATGGTAAGACCTGGAGAAAATTCCTGTCCACCTCAGGGGTAAGAGTCCAGGATGGGGTCTCAATCACTGTGATCCATGAGTTTCTACAGAAGGCACTAGAACAGGGCCTGGCAGTCAGCACCTTAAAGATACAGGTAACAGCCCTAGGAGCATTATATAATCAGGCTATAATGGGCGACTCTTGGGTAGCACGTTTCAGAGCTTCCACAAGATCTAGACCTATAGTCAGTCAGAAGCTGCCACCTTGGGATTTAAATCTGATCCTATCAGCGCTAACAGGTCCTCCATTTGAGCCTCTAGATATAGTCCCTCTCAGGATCTTACCATTCAAAACTGTTCTCCTTGTGGCTTTAAGATTAGCCTGGAGAGTAAGTGATATACAGGCCTTATCTGCAGGTCCTCCCTTCACAAAGATACTGGATGATAGGGTTATTCTAAAACCTGACCCGGCCTACTTACCAAAGGTATCATCTTGTTTTCATAGGTCCCAGGAGATAGTCCTTCCTTCCTTTTGCTCTAACCCTAAGAATAGGGAAGAAGAAAGGGTCCATGCCTTAAATGTTAGGAGATGTCTGGTTCAGTACCTAGAGTCCACCTAGAGGTGTAGGACGGAAGGCGTCCTCTCTCTCTCTCTCTCTTTTCTGTGTTTCCACTAGAAAGGGACTCAAGGCTTCCAAGAGTACCCTGGCGAGATGGATAAGAGATGCGATAGCTTTGGGCTACTCATCCTGTGGGAATGCCATCCCAGAGGGTCTGAAAGCTCATTCCAGAAGAACAATGGAAACCTGGGCGGAAAAGTCGGAGGTATCATTAGAACAGATCTGTAAGGATGCCACTTGGTCATCACCTTCCACCTTTTTTAAGCACTATCGGCTGGACCTAGCCCCTTCTTCTGACTTAACCTTTGGGAGAAGGGTTCTTCAGGCTGTGGTCCCTCCCTAAGTTACAAATCTCTTTAATTCTCTCCGTGGTGCTGTCATGGGGGATAGAGAAAGATGTAGTTACTTACCGATAACGGGATTTCTCAGAGCCCATGACATCACCCATTTATTCCCTTCCATCACGTGTGTAGTGAGCACTTTTTTTTCATGGTTTGTAGTGTGTTTTTGTATAGACACAGTGTTTTTTTCTGATAAGCTGTACGATAAAAGATATATTTGTTGTCATTAAGGCCCCTTTCACACATCAGTTTTTTTGCTATCAGTCGCAGTCTGTCGAATTTTGGAAAAAATGAATCCGGCAACTGATGCTGCTGGATTAGTTTTTTCTCATTGACTTGTATTATCGACGGATTGCGACTGATGGCCTCACGTTTCATCCGTCGTTCGCTGGATCCGTCGAAAATTGTTTGTCCGGCGGCCGAGACGACTGACAAAGTAACGTTTTTTGTGTATGTTGTTTGGTCGAATGGAGGCCTATGGGTGCCGGATCCGTCAAATGACGGAATCCAGCGACGGATTCCGTTTTTTTTAAGTGATCATGCTCCGATTTATTTAGGATCCAATTAGCCAGCCCCCAATTAGGAAAGGTATATAAACCTGCCAGGTAGGGCTTCACTCATCCATGTCCCAGCAAGCAAGCCAGCAGGAGTCCAGCCAGCGGGAGTCCAGCCAGCCCGAGACCAGCCATCAGGAGTTCCTGTGTCCAGCGACCCAGCCAGGCCTACCAGCCACACAGTCAGACCTACTAGCCACACAGCCAGGCCAGCCAGTCTCAGTAAACATGTCTTCTTCTAGGTGCTTCCAAAAGGAGACAGACGGGTGTTATGTTTAGGTAGCTGAGGAGAAAAAACAAAAACGGCAATACACCAGAGAGGCTGGAACCTATTGGATTGCAGTAACCTGAACTAACGACACAACAAGAGGTAGCCGTGGAGCGTTCCTACGTTGATCCTAGATGCCTCATCACAGCCTGAGAGATAACTACACCTAAAGGCAGAAAGAGGAAAGCTATCTGCCCCGGAGCAGATCCACAAAGAAAATAGGAAGCCCCCAAACATGTAATGGTTAGACAAGAAGAAGCACGGACACAGACAGAAAATAGAATGAGCAAACGCTGGGACCCAATCTGTCTAGACAGAAAAGTACAGGAAAGGATTCTTACTGCAATCCAAAAAAACCCCTAAAAAATACCAACTCTTCTGATTGCAAAAACACCTGAGATCACAAGATCTCCACCACCTAAATCAGAACTCTGGTGTAACAAAACTAAGCCGCAGCCACTGAAAAAACAGGAAAAAGCAAATGAAGAAATAACAGTGGCTACAGATAAACTGAGAGGAGCACAGGCCCCAGAAGGGGACCTGGCTGACCTCCACAAAAGTGCAGAGAACTATGCAAAAAGCAAGCACAAAAACAGAAAATATCTTATCTGAAAGCAGAAGATGCAAGCAAGACTCAGCAAACTTCCAAATGAACCAGGAACAACAACTGAGACAAGAACAATTGATCACCGGCAACCATCATGGGAGGGAACCTCCCTTATATCGGACCAGTCAGCGATCCCAAATTGCCATTCCTTTCTGAAAGGTTCAGTACTGTCTGTAACCACCAGAGGGAGCCTCTGCTCAGAAACCATCTCTAGCACATTCATAACAGTACCCCCCCTTGAGAGGGGTCACCGAACCCTCACTTGTGCAACCAGGCCGATCAGGATGAGCTCGGTGATAGGCACGGATCAGTCTCCTAGCATGGATGTCCGAAGCAAACACCCAAGAATTGTCCTCCTGACCATAACCTCTCCACTTAACCAAATACTGGAGTTTCTGTCTAGAAAAACGAGAATCCAATATTTTCTTAACCACATACTCCAGATTGCCCTCAACCAAAACAGGGTCAGGAGGCGCAGACATAGGAACCACTGGCTCGACAAACCTCTTCAATAAGGACTTGTGGAACACGTTATGGATCTTAAATGTCCCTGGAAGAAGCAAACGGAAGGAAACAGGATTAAGAATCTCCATGATCTTATAAGGTCCAATGAACCTAGGCTTAAACTTTGGAGATGCAACCCTCATAGGGATATTTCTTGAGGACAACCAAACAAACCAAGTCCCCCACTTTAAACTGAGGACCATCAGTCCTATGCCGGTTGGCAAACTGTTGGGCCTTCTCCTGAGAGAGAGACAACCTCTCCACTACCTGGTCCCAAATCTGCTGCATTCGCTCCACAACAGAGTCAACACCCGGACAGACAGAAGTCTCCGCCTGTCCCGAAGAAAATCGAGGGTGAAACCCAGAATTGCAGAAGAATGGAGACATCAAGGTGGCAGAGCTAGCCCTATTATTAAGAGCAAACTCAGCCAAAGGCAAAAAAGAGACCCAGTCATCTTGATCAGCAGACACAAAACATCTCAAATAAGTCTCCAAGGTCTGGTTTGTTCTCTCGGTTTGTCCATTGGTCTGAGGATGAAAAGCAGAGGAGAAAGATAATTGAACACCAAGTTTAGAACAAAATGTCCTCCAAAATCTGGAAACAAACTGGACTCCTCTGTCGGACACAATGTTCTCCGGAATGCCATGTAACTGAACCACGTGCTGAAGGAACAAAGGCACCAATTCGGAGGAGGAAGGTAACTTAGGTTTTCCAAGATGATACATCTTGTGCCATTACCTATCACAGATTACCCAGATAACGGTCATTCTCTGAGAAACAGGGAGGTCAGAAATAAAATCCATAGAGATATGGGTCTATGGCCTCTTGGGCACAGGTAATGGCATTAACAAACCACTAGAGCGAGAGCAAGGCTTGGAGCGAGAGCAAGTCCCACAGGACTGCACAAATTCCCTGACGTCACGAGACAAAGTAGGCCACCAAAAGGACCGACTCACCAAGTCTCTGGTACCAAAAATCCCGGGATGACCAGCCAACGCGGAACAATGAATCTCAGACATCACACTCTTCTTCCACTGGTCTGGGACAAACAATTTCCCAGTAGGGCAGCGCTCAGGTTTATCCTCCTGACACCCTTCCAGAGCCAGTCTCAAATTGGGCGAGATGGCGGAAAGAACTACACCCTCTTTCAAAATAACAGTAGGATCAGATAACTCAGGAGAGTCCGCAAAGAAACTCCTCGAGAGGGCATCCGCCTTAACATTCTTAGTGCCAGGAAGAAAAGAAACCACAAAATTAAAACGTGTGAAAAACAAGGCCCACCTGGCCTGTCTAGGATTAAGTCGCTTGGCTGATTCGAGATAAACCAGGTTCTTATGGTCCTTGAGGACCACCACCTGATGTTTGGCTCCTTCCAGCCAATGTCTCCACTCTTCAAAAGCCCACTTCATGGCCTATAACTCCTGATTACCCACGTCATAATTACGTTCAGTTGGAGAAAATTTTCGAGAGAAAAAGGCACAAGGGTTACTCTTAGAGGTCTCAGGATCTCTTTGGGACAAAACGGCACCTGCCCCAATTTCAAGGCATCAACCTCCACCTGAAACGGTAGAGAAACATCAGCTTGCCACTGAGGTTCGGAGTATTGCTACCTTTCTTGCTAGGTTGCCAGTTGTGGAACCCAGGATCCCCATGCCAGATTTGTTTTTGGGGGATCGAGCTAAATTTCTGAATTTCAAAAATAACTGTAAGTTGTTTTTTGCCTTAAAACCTAAGTCCTCAGGGAACGCAGCACAGCAGGTTCAAATTGTCATCTCTCTCCTGCGCGGCGATCCTCAGGATTGGGCTTTTTCCCTGACACCTGGGGACCCTGTTTTGAGTAATGTTGATGCATTTTTTCTGGCTCTGGGGTTATTGTACGATGAACCTAATGTCACTGATCAAGCTGAAAAAACCTTGTTGGCATTAAATCAGGGGCTTGAGGACGCTGAATTATACTGTCAGAAATTCCGAAAGTGGGCAGTCCTGACCAAATGCAATGTTGATGCTTTGGCAGCCCTTTTTCGGAAGGGTCTGTCAGAGAATGTAAAAGATGTTATGGTGGGTTTCCCTGCTCCCTCTGGTCTCAATGATTCTATGTCCTTAGCGATTCAAATTGACAGACGTTTGCGTGAGCGTAGAAGTATGCGTGGAATAGTGTTGCCTTGTGAACCAGCTTCTGAACCCATGCAGTGTGATAGAGTGGCTTCTGGGGCACAGCGTCATGAGTTTCGAAAATGCAATGGGTTATGTTTCTACTATGGTGATGCCTCTCATTCTATTTCAGTCTGCCCTTAGCGGGGAAGACGTTTTGCACGCTCAGTTGTCTTGGATAGTGTTCAGACTAAATTTCTGTTGACTGTTACCCTGATTTGCTCCCTGTCCACATTTTCTGCTCAGGCTTTTGTTGATTCGGGAGCAGCTATTAACCTGATGGATTTTGATTTTGCTAAACGTTGTGGGTTTCCCTTGATGCCCCTACGGAAGTCTATTCCCCTACTGGGGATTGATTCTACCCCTTTGGCGGAGAATAAACCCCAGTTTTCTACTCAGGTGATAATGAGGGTTGAACCTGATCATCAGGAGAGTTGCAAATTTTTGGTGTTGTATAATCTGCATCACATTATTGTACTAGGTTTCCCTTGGTTACAGTCTCATAATCCTGTTTTGGATTGGAAATCTGTGTCTGTAACCAGTTGGTGCCAATGTGTTAATGCCAACACTCCTGTTTTTTCTGCCTCTCCCCAGGCTGAAGATGTTCCTGACTTTTTGACTGATTTTTCTGATGTGTTTAGCGAAAGTAAATCTGCATCCTTGCCCCCCCATAGGAGCTATGACTGCGCTATTGAATTAGTGCCTGGTAATAAATTCCCTAAAGGTCGCCTTTTTAACTTGTCTGTACCTGAACATGACGCTATGCGGTCTTATATCAAGGAGTCATTGGAGAAGGGTCATATTAGACCATCCTCTTCACCCTTGGGTGCCGGTTTTTTCTTTGTGGCCAAAAAGGATGGTTCATTAAGGCCGTGTATTGATTATCGTCTCTTGAACAATATCACTGTGAAATATCAATATCCGTTACCCTTGATTTCTGACCTGTTTTCCAGGGTGGAAAGTGCTACTTGGTTTATCAAGCTTGACCTCAGGGGGGCGTATAACCTTACTCGCATTAAGCATGGGGATGAATGGAAGACGGCGTTTAATACCCAGAGGGGCATTTTGAGTACCTAGTGATGCCCTTTGGGCTCACTAATGCTCCTTCCGTCTTCCAGTCCTTCATGAATGACATTTTCAGGGATTTTGTGGATAAATTTCTGATTGTTTATTTGGATGATACCTTGATTTTTTCCAATGACTGGGACTCTCATGTGAAACATGTTCGGACTGTGTTCCAGATTATAAGAGAGAATGCTCTGTATGTGAAGGGATCAAAGTATCTTTTTGGCGTACAGAGGATCTCATTTCTGGGATTCATTTTGTCTCCATCTGTTATTGAAATGGACCCGGTCAAGGTTCAGGCCATCTGTGATTGGGTCCAACCTACTTCATTAAAGGCTCTTCAGAGATTCTTGGGTTTTGCCAATTTTTAGCGTAAATTTATTGGTAATTTCTCTGTTATTGTTAAACCATTGACTGATTTGACCAAAAAGGGTTCTGATGTGGTGAATTGGCCTCCTGAGGCAGTCTCTGCGTTTCAGGAACTTAAACAGAGATTCACTTCTGCTCCTGTTCTATGGCAGCCTGATGTTTCTCTGCCATTTCAGGTGGAGGTTGATGCCTCTGAAATTGGGGCAGGTGCCGTTTTGTCCCAAAGAGATCCTGAGACCTCTAAAAGTAACCCTTGTGCATTTTTCTCCCGAAAATTTTCTCCAACTGAACGTAATTATGACGTGGGTAATCGGGAGTAATATATTGGCCATGAAGTGGGCTTTTGAAGAGTGGAGACATTGGCTGGAGGGAGCCAAACATCAGGTGGTGGTCCTCACGGACCATAAGAATCTGGTTTATCTGGAATCAGCCAAGCGACTTAATCCTAGACAGGCCAGGTGGGCCTTGTTTTTCACACGTTTTAATTTTGTGGTTTCCTTTCTTCCTGGCACTAAGAATGTTAAGGCTGATGCCCTATCGAGGAGTTTACTTGCGGACTCTCCTGAGTTATCTGATCCTGCTGTTATTTTGAAAGAGGGTGTAGTTCTTTCCGCCATCTCGCCCAATTTGAGACTGGCTCTGGAAGGTTGTCAGGAGGATAAACCCGAGCGCTGCCCTGTTGGGAAATTGTTTGTCCCAGACCAGTGGAAGAAGAGTGTGATGTCTGAGATTCATTGTTCCGCGTTGGCCGGTCATCCCGGAATTTTTGGTACCAGAGACTCGGTGAGTCGGTCCTTTTGGTGGCCTACTTTGTCTCGTGACGTCAGGGAGTTTGTGCAATCCTGTGGGACTTGCTCTCGCTCCAAGCCTTGCTCTCGCTCTAGTGGTTTGTTGATGCCATTGCCTGTGCCCAAGAGACCATGGACCCATATCTCTATGGATTTTAATTCCGACCTCCCTGTTTCTCAGAGAATGACCGTTATCTGGGTGTTTTGTGATAGGTTTTCCAAGATGATACATCTTGTGCCATTACCTAAGTTGCCTTCCTCCTCCGACTTGGTGCCTTTGTTCCTTCAGCACGTGGTTCGGTTATACGGCATTCCTGAGAACATTGTGTCTGACAGAGGAGTCCAGTTTGTTTCCAGATTTTGGAGGACTTTTTGTTCTAAACTTGGTGTTCAATTGTCCTTCTCCTCTGCTTTTCAGCCTCAGACCAATGGACAAACTGAGAGAACAAACCAGACATTGGAGACTTATCTGAGATGCTTTGTGTCTGCTGATCAAGATGACTGGGTCTCTTTTTTGCCTTTGGCTGAGTTTGCTCTTAATAATAGGGCAAGCTCTGCCACTTTGATGTCTCCATTTTTCTGTTATTTTGGGTTTCACCTTCGATTTTCTTCGGGACAGACGGAGGCTTCTGTCTGTCCGGGTGTTGACTCCGTTGTGGAGCGTATGCAGCAGATTTGGGACCAGGTAGTGGAGAGGTTGTCCCTCTCTCAGGAGAAGGCCCAGTGGTTTGCCAACCGGCATAGGACTGATGGTCCTCGGTTTAAAGTGGGGGACTTGGTCTGGTTGTCCTCAAGAAATATCCCTATGAGAGTTGCATCTCCTAAGTTTAAGCCTAGGTTCATTGGACCTTATAAGATCATGGAGATTCTTAATCCTGTTTCCTTTCGTTTACTTCTTCCAGGGACATTTAAGATCCATAACGTGTTCCACAAGTCCTTATTGAAGAGGTTTGTCGAGCCAGTGGTTCCTATGGCTGCGCCTCCTGACTCTGTTTTGGTTGAGGGCAATCTGGAGTATGTGGTTGAAAAATATTGGATTCTCGTTTTTCTAGACGGAAACTCCAGTATTTTGGTTAAGTGGAGAGGTTATGGTCAGGAGGACAATTCTTGGGTGATCCGTGCGTATCACAGAGCTCATCCTGACCGACCTAGTTGCACAAATGAGGGTTTGGTGACCCCTCCTCAAGGGGGGGGTACTGTTTTGAATGTTTTAGAAATGAATTCTGAGCAGAAGCTCTCTCTGGTGGTTACAAACAGTACTGAACCATTCAATGAGGATTGGCAATCAGGAATTACAGACTGGCTGGGTATAAGGGAGGTTTCCCGCAATCATGGTTGCCGGTGATCAATTGTTCCTGTCTTAACTTTGTTTCCTGGTTCACTTGGAAGCTTGCTGAGTCTTGCCTCTTCTCCTGCTCTCAGATAAGATATTTTCTGTTTTTTTTGTTTTTGTGCTTGCCATTTGCATTTTTCTCTGCATTTCTGTGAGGTTGTCCAGGTTCCTCTCCCCGGGGGGCTTGGGCCCCTCTCGGTTCCTCTGGAGCCACTGTTGTTTGTTCATTTGCCTTTTCCAGTTTTTTCAGTGGCTGCGGCTGAGTTTTGTTACACCAGAGAACTAATTTACGTGGTAGAGGTCGTGTGATCTCAGGTGTTTTTGCAATTAGTAGCGTTGGCTTTTTTTTAGGGTTTTTTGGATTGCAGTAAGTATCCTTCCTATCCGCTTCTGTCTAGGCAGATTGGGCCCCAACGTTTGCTCATACTATTTTCTGTCTGTGTCTGTATTGCCTCTTGTCTAACTGCCATTACATGTTTGGGGGCTTCCTATGTTATTTGGGGATCTGCTCCGGGGCAGATAGCTTTCCTCTTTCTTTGTTTAGGTGTAGTTATCTTCTCAGGCTGTGATGAGGCGTCTAGGACCAACGTAGGAACGCTCCACGGCTGCCTTTAGTTGTGGTGGTTAGTCAGTGTACTGCAATCCAGTAGATTCCAACCTCTCTGGTGTATTGCCGTTTTTGCCTGCTCTCCTCAGCTACCAAAACATAACACATCCCCCTGTCTAAGGGAGGATGGATTGAGGGATATGTCTTTAACAGCAGCGCAATTCCGGCTCTGCTACTCCATTCCTGTGTTATGGGGACGGCTGGTATCGCGTCCCCTGCATGTCTGCGCTCAGCGGAAGTGTGTCCTGGTCTCTGGGAGGGGTGGGAGTGGAGCTCTGGTCCAGTGCCCTGCGGTGCTTACTATAGGGTCCGGTCGCGGCCCGTCTACAGCCGGCATGCATTGCCGGCAGGCGGCAGAAATTGAGCTCCCGGCTTCTAGCCCGTCTAGGCCACAATTTACTTAGCCCCACCCCCCGCGAGTACTTCCGCCACGTTTCCTGACATTCAGCATGAGAAGCACCCTTCAGTTCTCGGCCGCCACAATAATTTACTTAGCAGTAGCGATGACAGTAGCGCTAACAGTAGCGCTGACATTAGCGCTACAAGGACCGTTTCTGCACCAGAAGACCTCCACTCTCCTCTGGGGACACAAGAAAAAGGACCTGGGTAAGCTGTACTGAGCCTCTGGAGGTTATATTAACCCTTTCTCAACACGTGCTATACACCTTTCCTCTGCGCCTACGGCCCATGCTATGTCTCAATCTAAGGAGTCCAAAAGGGTTATCAAAATGCACACAGTATTTTTTACCTCATGTGCCACTTGCAATACTGCCTTGCCCCGAGCTCACAGTATTCCGTTCTGTACGGCTTGCGACCAGAATGTGCCCAGAGGTCACCCGCCGCAGCCACCGACCCCAGTGTGCCTAGTCCCCTGAGTGGGATTCGTCCTTGTCACTGTCTGTGGATTCCTGGCCAAGGCAATAGACTCCGGGGCCCCTCTTTAAGTCAGAACATCAGTTTGCCCGCCGTGGAGGGCTCTTCCAAAGGTCAAGGACCGTCCACCAGCAGGGGTCGTACTCTGCCAAGGGGGGGCTCAGGTTTCCAGGAAAAGGACCCATGAGACGCTTGATTCCCTTATTGAGTCGGTTAACAAAGAGTGGACGAGGAATCTATATCCGCTCCGGAACACGTAGTATCTGTTAAGAAGGCTAAACATTCTCACAGAGGGTTTGGCAATCACCCTGAGTTTAAGGACATTGTCCAGAGACATAGAGACCGGCCAGATAAGTGGTTCTCAGGTCAGAAGCCTATGAAATCTAGATATCCCTTTGCACCTGATCTAATGAGAGATTGGGTACAGTCGCCTTCAGTGGACCCCGCTGTATTGCGCCTTGCATCCAAGACGCTCCTATCCTTGTCTGAAGGTTCCTCAGTCGGAAACCCCACTGACCGTCAAATTGACAACCTCGCTTGGTCAGTCTTTGAGGCCTCTGGAGCAGCGCTCTTCCCATCCTTTGCCGTGACCTGGGTGGCGAAGGCCATGGTCGCTTGGGCAGAGACCTTGTCCATAGCCATTCATAACAGTGATCTTCCCCCGGAGGCAGTCAATCTCGCTAGTCAGATAGCTCAGGCCGGGGATTTTGTGGTGAACGCTTTTTTAGATGCAGCCAATTGCGCCGCACAGGCAGCAGCAAATGCCATCTCCATCAGAAGAGCGCTATGGCTTAGGGAATGGCGAGCGGACTCTGCTTCCAAGAGGTCTTTAACCTCTCTGCCTTACCAAGGTGAGCGCCTATTTGGAGAAAGACTGGACCAATTTATCTCCCAGGCTATGGGAGGGAAGAGTAAATTTCTTCCTCAGCAAAGGCCCACTCGGCCTTTTCGGAATCCAACATAGGTTAGGACTTGGCCTTTTCATACCAATTGGTCCTCTACAAACCTTTTCCTCCGGAACTGGGCAGCCTCGCGTAGGGACAAAGGTTCGCGGGTTTCATACCGGCCTAGTTGCACCTGGAAGAGCAGGCCAAGACAGTCTGGATCTAAGGGAGCCAGATTCCTTAGATCTCTACACAATGACTCGTTGCACCATCCGGTGGGCACCTACAAGGTAGGCGGCCGCTTACTCTCGTTCTGCCAGGACTGGCTCTCCTTTGTCCACGACGAGTGGGTCAGAGAACTGGTGTCCTCCGGATACAAAATAGAGTTTCCCCCCCGACACGTTTTTTTTCCAGTCTTCTCTTCCCAGGGCAAAGGCAACTGCCTGTTTCCAGGCTATAGATGCGCTCCGAAGGGACGGGGTCATTACTCCGGTCCCTTGGGAAGAAAGGTTCAAGGGTTTTTACTCGAACCTATTTGTGGTACCAAGAAGGACGGAACAATGAGGCCCATTCTGGACCTGAAACGGTTAAACACTTTTGTCAAGATACGATGGTTCAGGATGAAGTTGCTCCGCTCAGTCATCGCTTCGATGGAAAGAGGGGAGTTGCTAGCATCAATCGATATCCAGGATGCTTACCTTCACGTTCTGATCTCCCCCCCACCAAAGGTTCCTACTCTTCGCGGTTCACGGGGAACACTTTCAGTTCATAGCCTTGCCCTTCGGACTTGCCACTGCCCCCAGAGTCTTCACCAAGGTTATGGCGGCTGTCATGGCCATTCTTCACACTCGGGGGGTGGTGGTACTTCCGTATCTAGATGATCTACTGATCAAAGGACCGTCTTTTCAGTTTTGCAAGGAGTGCGTGGGTATGGCGGTGGATACACTTTCTCGCCTGGGCTGGAAGATAAACTTCGGAAAGTCCTCTCCAGTACCGGCCCAGCAAATTTCCTTCTTGGGAATGATCCTGGACACTTCCCAAGGGTTAGTACTTCTCCCTCCAGAAAAGGTCTCGACCTTACAACAGGGGGAACGGACTCTTTCCCGCTTTGTGCCTCACTCCATACGTTTCAGCATGGCGATTCTCGGCAAGATGGTAGCAGCAATAGAGGCAGTTCCTTTTGCACAGCTACACTTCCGCCCTTTGCAGCATGTGCTTCTGTCGTCTTGGGACAGGAACCCATTCTCTCTCGACCGTCGGGTCCGTCTGTCCAAGCAGGTCAGGCAGACCCTCAGGTGGTGGACGCTGAGGTCTTCCTTGACCCAGGGGAAGTCCTTTCTTCCTGTACATTTGTTAGGGGTGTATGTTTTTAAATGTTTTTAATGCTCATGTGTGGTTTTTGTATGTACTTTGCGCCTCAATACACTTTGATACATTTTGATACATTCATTGTGGTGTTCCCAATCTCTAGGCATGCTGCTTTTTCTTCATTGTTTCACAGTCTTTTCTTAGCATGCTCTTGGAGAACCCCTTTCTTTTTTCTAATTATATAGTGGTGCCCTCTAAATATTAGTTCTTAGGGGTGACCACCGATGCCAGTCTTCTTGGCTGGGGTGCGATCTTTCGCCACCACATGGCACAGGATCATTGGTCCATTCGAGAGTCGTGTCTCCCCATCAACATCTTGGAGATACGAACAATCAGGTTGGCCCTTCTGCGTTTTCATCATCTGGCGGGTCGCCCATCAGGATCCAATCCGACAACGCCACGGCTGTGGCATACATCAACCGTCAAGGGGGCACCCGCAGCAGGACTGCCATGCACAAAGTGAGTCACATCCTCCGATGGGCCGAAAGGAACCATTCGATCATCTCGGCGGTCCACATCCCGGGCGTAGAGAATTGGGCTGCAGACTTTCTCAGTCGCCAGGTTCTCGCCTCAGGAGAGTGGTCTCTCCATCCGGAGGTCTTTCAGCAGATTTGTCTTCGCTGGGGGACTTCGGATGTGGATCTGATGGCATCAAGGCTAAACAATTAGGTCCTCAGTTCATAGCCCGGTCCCACAATCCAGTTGCCGTCGCGCGGATGCCCTGGTGCTTCTGTGGCAGCAGTTCCAGCTTCCATACGTATTCCCCTCGCTCCCCTTGCTCCTGAGGGTCATCATGAAGATCAGAGCAGAGGGGGTACCAGTGATTCTGATTGCGCCAGACTGGCAGCGCCGAGCATTGTACGCGGAACTAGTACAACTAGTCGCCGACATTCCCTGGCGACTACCAGATATCGCAGATCTACTTTCGCAGGGCCCGATTTACCACCAGAACTCCGGGGCTCTGTCGTTAACGGCGTGGCTGTTGAATCCTGGATCCTAGCTCAGGCAGGATTCTCCCAGAAGGTAATCTCCACCATGATTAGTGCCAGGAAGCCCACGTCGATGCGCATTTATCATTGAACTTGGAGAACTTTCTTCTCATGGTGCAGGGACCGTGGACGATCCCCTCTTGAGTTTTCCATTCCTTCCATCTTGGAATTTCGGCAATCCGGATTAGAGTCAGATCTTGTTCTTCCTTTGCTCAAGGGACAAATTTGAGCCTTATTGGTTCTGTTCCAACGGGGATTGCCACCAGACTACAGGTGAATACTTTTTTATTCAGAGGGTCTCCCATGTGACGCCTCCCTATAAGATGCTGTTGGAACCATGGGACCTTAATTTGGTTCTCCTAGCTCTACAGGAGGCTCCTTTCGAGCCACTGCGGGATGTATCCCTAACCTTTCTTTTTTGGAAGGTGGGTTTTCTGGTCACGATTACGTCAATCAGATGAGTCTCGGAGTTGGCTTCCTGTCGACTTCCTTTTCTGAATTTCCATCAGGACAAGGCAGTCTTGAGGACGTCTCCATCTTTTCTGCCGAAGGTCGTTTCCTCTTTCCATCTTAACGAGGATATTGTTGTGCCTTCCTTCTGTCCGGCACCAGTCCATCGAATTGAAAAAGCTCTTCACACTCTGTATGTGGTTAGATCTCTTAGACAGTACGTCTCGCGGACGGCGTCCTTCCGCAGGTTGGAGGCTCTGTTTGTGCTTCCAGAGGGGCATAGGAAATGCCTAGCCACCTCTAAGGCTACTCTAGCCAAGTGGATTCGCTCGGCTATTCAGGAGTCTTACCGGGTCAGGGGCACACCTGTCCCAGCTGGGTTTAAAGCGCACTCCACTCGGTCAGTGGGCGCCTCTTGGGCCATTCGGCACCAGGCCTCAGCAGAACAAGTCAGTAAAGCTGCAACTTGGTCCAACTTGCATACTTTTACAAAATGGAAATTCAGAAAAATGTTCCTGCTCACTTCAAGTATATAAAAAAAATCTTCTTTATTTCATATCAAAGCTTTGATAAAGACCACGGTGGTGGTCAAAACGTGTAGCTTGTCCTCCAGTGCTATGTGATGTCCAAGGAGCTTATTCATGTTTTTATTTAAATGAAATAAAGAAGATATTTTTTTATATACTTGAAGTAAGCTGGTGTTAGGGCTGGCGGAACGCACAAAATAAATATAAATAATAAGTGCGTTCGCAGCCCGGGGTCCACCGTGCAGGCAGAGCCTGCTGCTAGTAGGATGGCGGTATGGCGAACTCTGTTACTTCACAGAGTCGCAACTATAGACCCTGTGGCCCTATATGGCGATATAAGCGAATTCTGTTACACCACAGAGTCGCTAAGGTAGAAACGCAGAAATATGGACTGTGTCCTGTTAACTCCACAGGTATGCACAGACAACTGCTGTGCGGACAGCAGTCCGTGATAACGCAATCAGCAACGCAATCAGACAATCTCCCCGGAGAAGCCGGTATTCTAGGGGTTTATTCCAGCCAAGCCCTAAACACGTGCATACAATCTCCTCACCGGAGGTGCCGTTATTCTAGGGGCTTATTTCAGCCGAGCCCTAACACATGCGTGCAAGATCACCCTGGCGCAAAGCACATAATGTGATTGATAATAGTGCATGGCGGCACGACTATGCCACCCTTTTATAGTAGCAACTACAGGACCTGCCAGATAAGGACCACTAGGAAACACAAGTGGTTTCAGGACCTTCCTGGCGGACCAATAGGAGCTGCTGCAGTACCTAAGCATGTGACCCCTGATCTCCATTGAGAGATCTTACTCTGGGCATGCTCAGAAGGGGAAAGCAAAGACTTTGTCCCAAAGACGTCTGCTCGCCGCTAACCAGTACTGGCTACAATAGCAGAGCCTGGAGGAACAGCAGTAATCCTCTGCACAATGTCAGACTGGGCGAGACGCTGGGACTGACGTCTAAGCTGAGCAGAGTCCACTGTGGCCGGAGATGGATGGGAGACCGAAGCAGGGACGGCTCGAGATTCTACTTGTGCAGAAGCGGGAACGCGACCCCTAACAGCCGGAACATTTTTTCTGAATTTCCATGTTGTTCACGTCTCGTCAGGACAGGATCCGAGCACCTTCCTTCTAAATGGTGAGCTGGCTTTCTTTGTTTGTACTTTTACAAAACACTACAATATACACTCGCAAGCCTCTGCAGATGCAGCGAATTCTGCAATCGGCAATACCACATCTGTAATATAGTGGTACATGGGGTATTAGCAATTGTGTTGCTCCCCACCCAGGGACTGTCTTAGGACATCCCATGGTCCTGTGTCCCCCAATGAGGCGTAGGAGAAATAGGGATTTTTGTGTACTCACCGTAAAATCCTTTTCTCCGAGCCAATCGTTGGGGGACACAGCACCCACCCTGTTAGCCTAATGGCTTGTTTTTCGTTTTTAGTTTTTGGCATAGTTTATTATTGATTAATTATTGGAAACTCCTACTGCTTTGTTACCGAACTGGTTCAGGCTTAATCCACAGGAAGGTGTATACTGCGGAGGAGGAGTTAATTTTTTCTGTGATCACTTAGTGTCCTCCTAGCGGCAGCAGCATAACACCCATGGTCCTGGGTCCCCCAATGATTGGCTCGGAGAAAAGGATTTTACGGTGAGTAAACAAAAATCCTTATTTCCACTTTCATCCGAACATAGTTAAAAAACTTCTTGGGGTTTCCTCTCAACTTCATATATAACATAGAATACACCCCACGTGTCATTCTCAGTGCAGTGATTGGGTGGATCCAAAAACGACGCCGACGCAGATGCATGATGTGCTGTCTTTCTCGCTCCTTTTCAAGTACGATCGCTTCCAAACGATTCGCCTCAAAAGTAAAATCCACATAGATCTTCACAATGTTCGCAATCACACCTTCCATTTTTGCCGCTTGCTCTACAACCTGTCAAAGATGGGGTGTAGAAACACTGTATATATAGGTTTTCAGTAGCCAATAATGTTTGGGAGCTTCCCATTGGGCGTTTTTAAAAAAACGGATCCGTCGAAAAAACGGAAGAAACGGATAAAAAAAAACTGATGCGACGGATCCGTTTTTTC
>JARQOD010000008.1:52808729-52885790 GCA_033576555.1 Oophaga sylvatica | reverse complement strand
GGACCCGCACCCAGGATTTGCCTTTGCACAAAGGGGAGTAAATTTCCTTCCGGGGGCCCGGGAAAGGAACCTTTCGATCATCTCGGCGGTCCACACCCGGGGTAGAGAATTGGGCCCGATTTCTAGTCGCCAGGTTCTCCCCTCGGAGAGGGGTTTCTCTCCATCGGGGGTTCTTTCAGCGGGATTTGTCTTCGCGGGGGGTTTCGGTTTGGGGGGAATCTGGGGCATTCCAAGGCTAAAAAATTTGGGGCCCCTTTAAGTTCATAGCCCGGTCCCCAATCCAGTTGCCGCCGCGGAGGGCCCTTTGGTGCTTCTGTGGCAGCAGTTCCGCTTCCTTTAATTTTTCCCCCTCGCCCCCCCTTTGGCTCCTGGGGGTCTTCTTGAAGATCGAGCAGGGGGGTACCGTGATTCTGATTGCGCCGGAATGGCGGTGGCATTGTACGGGGAAAATTTTTAAAAATGTCCCCGACATTCCCTGGGGGACTACCCGATATCGAGATCTACTTTCGCGGGGCCCCGATTTACCCCGAATCCGGGGCCCCTGTCTTTTTACGGGTGGCTGTTGAATCCTGGACCCCTGGGTCGGGCAGGTTTCCCAAAAAGGTAATCTCCCCCATGTTAGGGCCGGGAAAGGGCCCAACGTCATGCAAATTTACCCAATTGAACTTTGGTGAACTTTCTTCTCATGGTGCGGGGGACCGGGGGACCTCCCCTTTTGGGTTTTTCCCCTTTCCCCTTCCATTTTGGGAAATTTTCGGAACCCGGATTAGAGTCAGACTTGTTTTTTCCTTTGCTAAAGGGGAAAAATTTTCAGCCTTATTGGTTCTTTTTCCAACGGGGATTCCCAAACCGGGACTACGGGGTTTTGAATATTTTTTTTATTCAGAGGGTCCCCCCTTGTGAGCCCCCCTTTTAAGTTGCTGTTGGATCCATGGGCCTTTAAAATTTTGGTTCTCCTAGTCTACGGAGGCCCCTTTTCGACCCAAATCGGGTTGTACCCCAAACCCTTTTTCTTTTTTGGGAAAAGGTGGGTTTTCTGGTCCGTTTTGTCAATCAAGGGGGTCTCGGATTTGGTTCCTGTCGATTTCCCTTTTCTAAATTTCCATCGGAAAAAGGAGTTTGGGACGTCTCCTTTTTTCCCGGGGCTTTTCCCTCTTTATCTTACGAGGTTTGTTGTCCCTTCCTTTGTTTTCCCGGCCCCGCCATCGAATTAAAAAAGTTTCACACTCTGTTTGTGGTTAGATTTTAGACATTAGTCTCGCGGACGGCGTCCTTCCGCAGGTTGGAGGCTCTGTTTGTGCTTCCAGAGGGGCATAGGAAATGCCTAGCCACCTCTAAGGCTACTCTAGCCAAGTGGATTCGCTCGGCTATTCAGGAGTCTTACCGGGTCAGGGGCACACCTGTCCCAGCTGGGTTTAAAGCGCACTCCACTCGGTCAGTGGGCGCCTCTTGGGCCATTCGGCACCAGGCCTCAGCAGAACAAGTCAGTAAAGCTGCAACTTGGTCCAACTTGCATACTTTTACAAAATGGAAATTCAGAAAAAATGTTCCTGCTCACTTCAAGTATATAAAAAAAATCTTCTTTATTTCATATCAAAGCTTTGATAAAGACCACGGTGGTGGTCGAAACGTGTAGCTTGTCCTCCAGTGCTATGTGATGTCCAAGGAGCTTATTCATGTTTTTATTTAAATGAAATAAAGAAGATATTTTTTATATACTTGAAGTAAGCTGGTGTTAGGGCTGGCGGAACGCACAAAATAAATATAAATAATAAGTGCGTTCGCAGCCCGGGGTCCACCGTGCAGGCAGAGCCTGCTGCTAGTAGGATGGCGGTATGGCGAACTCTGTTACTTCACAGAGTCGCAACTATAGACCCTGTGGCCCTATATGGCGATATAAGCGAATTCTGTTACACCACAGAGTCGCTAAGGTAGAAACGCAGAAATATGGACTGTGTCCTGTTAACTCCACAGGTATGCACAGACAACTGCTGTGCGGACAGCAGTCCGTGATAACGCAATCAGCAACGCAATCAGACAATCTCCCCGGAGAAGCCGGTATTCTAGGGGTTTATTCCAGCCAAGCCCTAAACACGTGCATACAATCTCCTCACCGGAGGTGCCGTTATTCTAGGGGCTTATTTCAGCCGAGCCCTAACACATGCGTGCAAGATCACCCTGGCGCAAAGCACATAATGTGATTGATAATAGTGCATGGCGGCACGACTATGCCACCCTTTTATAGTAGCAACTACAGGACCTGCCAGATAAGGACCACTAGGAAACACAAGTGGTTTCAGGACCTTCCTGGCGGACCAATAGGAGCTGCTGCAGTACCTAAGCATGTGACCCCTGATCTCCATTGAGAGATCTTACTCTGGGCATGCTCAGAAGGGGAAAGCAAAGACTTTGTCCCAAAGACGTCTGCTCGCCGCTAACCAGTACTGGCTACAATAGCAGAGCCTGGAGGAACAGCAGTAATCCTCTGCACAATGTCAGACTGGGCGAGACGCTGGGACTGACGTCTAAGCTGAGCAGAGTCCACTGTGGCCGGAGATGGATGGGAGACCGAAGCAGGGACGGCTCGAGATTCTACTTGTGCAGAAGCGGGAACGCGACCCCTAACAGCCGGAACATTTTTTCTGAATTTCCATGTTGTTCACGTCTCGTCAGGACAGGATCCGAGCACCTTCCTTCTAAATGGTGAGCTGGCTTTCTTTGTTTGTACTTTTACAAAACACTACAATATACACTCGCAAGCCTCTGCAGATGCAGCGAATTCTGCAATCGGCAATACCACATCTGTAATATAGTGGTACATGGGGTATTAGCAATTGTGTTGCTCCCCACCCAGGGACTGTCTTAGGACATCCCATGGTCCTGTGTCCCCCAATGAGGCGTAGGAGAAATAGGGATTTTTGTGTACTCACCGTAAAATCCTTTTCTCCGAGCCAATCGTTGGGGGACACAGCACCCACCCTGTTAGCCTAATGGCTTGTTTTTCGTTTTTAGTTTTTGGCATAGTTTATTATTGATTAATTATTGGAAACTCCTACTGCTTTGTTACCGAACTGGTTCAGGCTTAATCCACAGGAAGGTGTATACTGCGGAGGAGGAGTTAATTTTTTCTGTGATCACTTAGTGTCCTCCTAGCGGCAGCAGCATAACACCCATGGTCCTGGGTCCCCCAATGATGGGGTCGGAGAAAAGGATTTTACGGTGAGTAAACAAAAATCCTTATTTTCCACTTTCATCCGAACATAGTTAAAAAACTTCTTGGGGTTTCCTCTCAACTTCATATATAACATAGAATACACCCCACGTGTCATTCTCAGTGCAGTGATTGGGTGGATCCAAAAACGACGCCGACGCAGATGCATGATGTGCTGTCTTTCTCGCTCCTTTTCAAGTACGATCGCTTCCAAACGATTCGCCTCAAAAGTAAAATCCACATAGATCTTCACAATGTTCGCAATCACACCTTCCATTTTTGCCGCTTGCTCTACAACCTGTCAAAGATGGGGTGTAGAAACACTGTATATATAGGTTTTCAGTAGCCAATAATGTTTGGGAGCTTCCCATTGGGCGTTTTAAAAAAAACGGATCCGTCGAAAAACGGAAGAAACGGATAAAAAAAAACTGATGCGACGGATCCGTTTTTTCGCCGGATCCGCTAGTCGGATCCGTTGAAAAAACAAATCCGTTGCATCAGTTTTTCACAATCTGCAACGTATCCGTCGAGCCAACGGATTGTGACTGACGGCAAAAAAATGATGTGTGAAAGGGGCCTAACCTGGAGGTCCTCCAATGCTCTGTAAACCAACTGATACAAGGGAGAGGTACCGCCCTTTTTATCTGTAGGTTTCCCGTCCCTGAAGGGTGGATCCCCTCTCTGTGGTGCTGTCATGGGCTCTGTGAAATCCTGTTACCGGTAAGTAACTACGTCTTTTTATATCACCTCTCGCCTATTTACTTTACTCCAAGATTTTGTGCCAAAATAAGGGCTAAGTGTGACTAACACAATAAATCTAGTCCGTGGCATGTGCCAACTTTATCCAGGATTGTGATGATCTAGTGCAAATCACAACATAAGTACAACTTTTGTTTCTCAGTTATGTCCTGGAGGGGACACAGAAGTCTTCATTGCATTCTGCTGTCACTTAGAGGTTGCCACATTCCCTCTTGTGGAGTCAAACACCCTTGACAGACACAATGGTACAAGTTAAATAACACCTTTTAGACAGCATACGTTAGATTAGACAGCATTACAATTCACCAGATTTCTGACAGTGATTCATACTGGATGATAGATTTGGTGCATCTTTAGGCTGTCTAATGTAAGTTTACATTTATTCATATGGAGCACTTTCTTTTGTCAGGCGAATCTAAGAAGTGTCTTAAACATATAATAAGTGTGATGCCAGGCATCTAACCTGGGATAGTTGGCCCATTTAGCATAGTTTGTCTCCATCATTCAGTCTTTTGCCAAATCTGATTTTTAAGTTGTCCATTGGCACCCAAAATACCTATATCTGCCCATATCTTTATTCAGTTTCCTTTGAATTAGTCAGAACTCCTATTACCCTTCCAGCAACATGGTGGCCATTCACACTGTCATGTTGGCTGAAGCATGTAGCTCCAGTCCAGTGTCTAGCAAGTCCCTTGAAGGTAGAAAAGCAAATTTACAGGCAGCAAAAGCCGTCTCTGTTCTTAATTCAGACTCAGTTCTCTTCTTTCCATTCTGAGAAACCATCTCCAGTCAAGCAACATGACGTTCTTCAAGCCTCCCCACCCCTATAATTTGTCACTCAACCAGGTCAACAGTGTGTGTCCTCTCTGAAGACCAGACAACAGCAGGTCCCGATGGCAGTAGGCCCAGGTTTTTACATAAAAACCCTAGGCAGGATGGTAGTCACTATGGAGGCAGTCCATTGCTACCAGTGCTATTCCAGACCTCTCCGGATGTCCATTCTCATCAAGTGGAGCAGATCAATGGCATAGGTGTGGAAGCTGACTTAGCAAAAGCCAGTTTATTTCTGACCAGATCATATAGCGTGGCTGTCAGTCAGTGCCGGGAGCGCGGTTACAGCGCCGCTCTCTAAAGTTTCCTATAAAGTTGAATGTGTAGAGAAAAAAATAGCCCATAATGACTTATTTGTGCAAAATTTGTAATTTGCTTTTTAGCCCAACATACAAATATTTAAGTAAAAACATGTCCCCATGGCTAGGAAGCCAGCCTCTTCCTATATCTCCAAATGTACTTGGAAAACCAATTTTCTCCCTTAACCTTTTTACTCCCAGCTATCCTTTTTTATCTTCATTAAGGCCAGGATGCAGGCCTTGCTTTTAGTTATCTGAATTTTCAGATCTCTGCTTTGTATCTCTTTTTAGATGGCTGTAAAGGGAATCTGTCAGCAGATTTTTCCTATGTAATCTGACAGCAGCATGCGGTATGGACAGAGATCTTGATTCCAGCGATGTATTACTGGGTGCAGACGTTATGATAAAGTCACAGTTATCTTTGCTGCAGATCTAGCAGAGCTCAGTTGCTGAGCTGTGTATAACCCCGCACACACCACAGCTTGTGTACATTGTATAGTGACACGGTGCTGCTAATCAGTGCTGGGGGTTGGACTAGAACTGAAAACTTCTAACGCTGATTACACAAGAACCACAAGACGGACTTCTTCACCCCCGATATCATCTTAAGGCTGGCGTCACACTTGCGAGTTTGATGCGAGTTAGTCGCACGACTTTCTCGCATCAACACCCGACACGGCCACCCGCTCTCGGACCCAAGTGTGCGGCTGCATGTATTTCTAACTCGCATCAAACTCGCAAGTGTGACGCCAGCCTAATCAGTATAACTGTGCCAATCTGACAATGCCTGTAGGTTACTGTGCACAATCCTGCTGACAGGTTCACTTTTTAATAAGTTACCGAGTCTCTATTTTCTTGGTGTTGGATTATTATTGTCCCCATCATTACTAATATATTAGGTAATTGCTTCATATTCAAGTATAAGATATGTTTTGTTTCAAGACATTTAAATTAAGTTCACCACCTCACCAGCAGTGATGAATGCCAAAAAGTCTGTTGACATTGGGAATAATTTTTGGTCACTTCTACTTTGCATTAGATTAATATGAACAGCAGTGTTAAAATATATCTATATATATATAGATATATTTTTTTTTTTTTTTTATTTAGGCACCACGGCCACCAAAACAACCCAACATTCAAGATTTTCAGTTTTTCCCTCCAAGATTGTTTGAGTTGCTGGAGAAAGAGATACTTTATTACAGAAAGACTATCGGCTATAAGGTAATGGCAAGATTATCTATTGGGGTAAGTTCGAGGCCAGCCAGGTGTTTTCACTGCCGCCGTGCAAATTACACAGCGGCCACACAAATGAATGGCCGTCATTGTAATCCAAGTCCGCCAGAGCTAGTCACTTGTAGAGAGCTGCTCTTCGTTGCAGCTCATAGAAGAGGGACCCAGAGCAATGAAGCCACCTTTTATGACGTGCATATATGACAAAAGGTGCATATGACCGTGCTCTTCTATGTCTTTTACTTACAAGATTTTGCCAAGGATATCACCCTCTTTATTGTCTGTAAAGTGATGAAGTGAAATATAAGAAAATCCTATACTGACTATGGGTGTGAAGGCCCGCACAAACAGCATCCCAAGGATCCTTTAAAAAAAAAATGTCATTACAAATTGTTGTTTACATCAGGTTTGTATTTTTTAAAACTTTTTGCTAATGATTTGAAATTTCTATATCATTATATAAAAAAATCAGAAATCTTGCAATTTTCACACTTGCCACTAGGACTGATATTAGACTCAGTATCTCATTATCATTATCACAGGCATGATTACAATGAAAGGTAACACACATATACAGAAAGCACAGACCGCAGAAACCCTGTAAAAAATAACTGTCAATTGAGACGGAAAAGACAGGGAAAACATGTGTGCACACCCAATAAATAGAAAATATTTAAATTTATTAGGGACAATATATTGCAAAAACAACAGATGGAAAAATCAATAAAAACATGATTGAAAATGTACATATATAAAAAGGCAAGACAAGATTTGGATAAAAATAGTCCAAAAATAGTCACTCAGACAAGGCACACTTTTAATAAAGTGGTATAGCAATCCTGGTTCAAAGGAATATATGTAGGACATGATTGTCAAAAAATCTGTATATCAAAAAAATGCATGTCAATTCCTATAGGTAACATATAAACACATATCAATAGAGACATACAGTGGGGGAAATAAGTATTTGATCCCTTGCTGATTTTGTAAGTTTGCCCACTGACAAAGACATGAACAGTCTATAATTTTAAGGGTAGGTTAATTTTAACATTGAGAGATGGAATATCAAAAATAAAATCCAGAAAATCACATTGTATAAATTATATAAATTTATTTGCATTTTGCAGTGAGAAATAAGTATTTGATCCCCTAACAATCATTAAGAGTTCTGGCTTCTACAGACCAGTTAGACGCTCCTAATCAATTCATTACCTGCATTAAAGACAGCTGTCTTACATAGTCACCTTAAAGGCGTTGTCCAGTACTTTAAAATAACTCCCCAATGTATCCCCCCGGGGCCCCTAATGAATTTTGTAAGTACCTCATGTAGCCTATACTACCTGTGAGCGGCACTATCGCTGGCCGCTCACAGGCAGCACGTGACCCCTGGCAGCAGCCGGTTCTTGCTTCCGCTGACGTCCCGACAATTGCTGGCAGCAGCCGGGGGTCCCTCTTCATCCTTCCGCACTGGCTGCCAGGCTGTGGACGGGGTTATCCCCCTGCGTCACATACGGCATCCACCACACACCCATTCATTGAGAAAGCTTGCGGTGAATGCTGGGAGTGACGTGGGAGGTAACCCCGCCCACAACCCAGCAGCCACTGCAGGGACCCAGCGCTGAGTCACGCCTCACTTGTCGTGACGTCAGCGCTGGGTCACGTGCTGCCTGTGAGCGGCCACGGATAGCGTCGCTCACAGGCAGTATAGGCAACATAAGGTATTTACAAAATTCATTAGGGGCCCCGGGGGGGAAAACATTCAGGGGGGGTTAATTTAAAGTACTGGACAACCTCTTTAATATAAGACTCCTGTCCACAGACTCAATTAATCAGTCAGACTCTAACCTCTACAACATGGGCAAGACCAAAGAGCTTTATAAGGATGTCAGGGACAAGTTGATAGACCTGCACAAAGCAGGAATCGGCTACAAAACCATAAGCAAGACGCTGGGTGAGAAGAAGACAACTGTTGGTGCACTTGCACACAGTCTTTGAAGGAATTCGGCAGGAAGGTTGTTCCAAACATCTTGGAGAACGAACCACAGATCGTCTGAGACCTTCTATAGGCTTGTGCAAATCTTTCTGTCTCTGGCTCTGTGGGGTCATATAATCACTTCAGGACTCCTTGTTATTTATACTGAAGATAGTTCTTAATGCCTTTTACTGTTTGTTTGGGGTTGTTATTTTGAAGGCAAAGGGTGGTCACCCCAAATATTGCTTTTGATTTATTTTCTCTTTGGTTCGTTCACTCACTCATTTTTTTACAACTTTTGCACAGTGCTGTATATAAAATGGATTAATTATTAAATGTTTAATGCCCCCCATAATACTTTGTTGATGGAAAAAAGTTACATTGTTACAGGGTCCCAAATGCAGTGAAACAAACACACAATTATTTCTTTTTTTTTTTTTATTTTATAGAAAAAAAAATTGTCAACAAAAAATTATCATTTTTCACTATGTGATCTGTATAGTAATGTCAATTAGAATGCTTCCATTAAAACTACAATTCATCCTGCAAAAAAAAAACTCTGATGCGGCAGCATTGTCAGAAAAATTAAAGCAGTTATGGCTTTTCAAAGAAAAGCTGTGTCATTAGGAACCAAACTAGGGCACGTCAGGGGTTAAACTGTATATATTTATTCACACACATAGATTCTACACTTGCAGTGACTTTTTTTTTTTTAGGATGTTCGGCTTGTAATTAGGTTTCATCTCTTCAAATCCCAGATGTATTGTCGCTCCCAACATTGTAGCAGACATTTATATATATACTTGCTATAACATTTTTATTTTCCCTTTCCCTTTATAGGGAACACATTTAATAAAGGCAGCAAATCTTACATAAAGTATCATAAAAGATATTATTCTGTAATAGTAAACCTGATCTTTTTTCCGTGGAGCACTCACAAAAAGCCTAATATTCTCTGGGATAGACGCATGGATGAGGATTACACCTTAATATTGATATACTCATTTTATGGCGTAGGAAACTTGCTAACCAAACTGCTCTGAGGGGCTCAAACACTGCCAGCTTGTGAAAGGGTAATTAGACATCTCAGTACTGGAGTGATAAGATTTTCAGAAAACTAGGCTTTTATTGATGATATTGCTGTCTTATGCCTAAGGGCCCCGTCTCACATAGCGACACACCAGCGATCCCGACAACGATCAGGATCGCTGGTGTGTCGCTACATGATCGCTGCTGAGCTGCCAAACAGGCAGCGATCAGGACAGCGACACTGCAGGTAACGTCGCCTAGTTACCCGCAGTGTACGTTGGATACCAGCGCGCTGATGCAGGGAGCTGGTAACCAAGGTACACATCGGGTTTCTAGGCGCTGCGCGGTGCATGGAAACCCGATGTATACCTTGGTTACCAGTAGATCACTGGTCTCCTGCCTGTCACATGCAGCGATGCGTGCTGGCCAGCGGGAGACCAGCGATCAAAAAAAAGTCCTGGCATTTCTGACACGACCAGCGATTCACAGCAGGGGCCTGATCGCTGGTACATGTCAGACATAGCGAGATCGCTGCTGAGATCGCTGTTTAGCAGCGATCTCGCTAGCGATCTCGCTATGTGAGACGGGGCCCTAAGGGTATGTACACACATTGCAGATTTGGTGTTTTATTGGTGCGTTTTTCCTTGCAGATTGTTCTAGGTAAACCTGAAGCAATTCTGATGCCAGCAAAGTGAATGAGAAACCTGAAGTGTCATGCACACATTGCTTATTTTTGACTTGCAGATTTGGTGCAGAAAATATTCAGCAGCATGTCAATTCTCAAAAACTCACCAAAAACGTTTGTTTTTTTTCCAGCTGCGTTTTTTCTTGCCAAGAGTTGCAGAAATTTTACTCAACGTGTGCACATAGCCTTAACCCCTTAGCGACATTCGATACATATTAAAACGGCGGCTGCTATGGGTACTTATTCTAAAGCGGGGATCGGGAATAAGGCTCCGGGGTCTCGGCTACCTGGGGTAGCCGAGACCCCGTAGAACATGATCAGGGCCGTATTTTCTGGTGTCCGATCACAAAAAAAAGCATGCCGGCTGTTTCAATCATTTCTCTCTCTCCTGAAATGATATACAGAGAAACGATGTCCCCCGAGTCCACACAGTACCTCTGCCATCCCCCGTTCCCTCCTGATCTGTCCCCTCGGCCCAGCGTCATCTTCCTGGAAAAAACAATGGCGGGCGCATGCGCTGTGGGCCAGCTGAGATCTGCTGGCTGGTACCCGGCAACAATAGGAAATTTTTCATATTGGTTCCTTTTGATCACTATGATAAACCCTATCACAGTGATCAAAATAAAAAAAATAGTAAATTAAATCCCTTTTTGTCACCCCTTTAGTATACTTTTTTGAATTTTTCCATTCTTTGCAGTAGGGTTGTGTTTGGGTTAGGCTTGGGGTTAGGGTTGGGTTAGGGTTAAGGTTGGGGTTAGATTTGCATTTTTTTCAAAAGTTAAGAAAAAAAATGACGATATGACGGCTAGTGTTGAGCACAAGTGCTCGCTACTCGAGATTGTATCGGGTGCTTGGGTATGCGCGGAGTATCGTGCATCTCCGCATGTTTTCTTTTTGGGGTGTCTAACAGCCGCGAAATGTACGGGGATGGGACTTTAGCATGTCACTCGAGCACCCACGATATTCGGTGGTTACCTGAGCACCCGATGCAAACTGGAATATTGAGCACTTGCGCTCAACACTAATGACGACATTTTCAATATGAGAACCTAATGTTATCAAATTCTATGTTGTACCTGTGGATTCAAAATGCTCACTATACCCCTGGATAAAATCCTTAAGGTGTGTGGTTCCCAAAATGGGGTCACTTGTGGGGGGTTTCCTCTGTTTATGCACATCAGGGGGTCTCCAAACGCGACATGGCGTCCACTGATTATTCCAGCAAATTTTACATTCAAAAAGTCAAATGGCGCTCCTTCCCTTCTGAGCCCTGCTGTGCGCCCAAACATCAGATTTCTCCCATAAATAAGGTATTGTCGTATTCAGGAGAAATTGCAGAACAAATGTTGGGGTCCTTTTTTTCCTGTTACCTTTGTAAAAATAAAAAAAGTTTGGGTCTAAAGTAATTTTTTTCTGAAAAAAAAAATTAAATGTTAATTTTTCCTTCCACATTGCTTCAGTTCCTGTGAAGCGCCTGAAGGGTTAATAAACTTCTTGAATGTGGTTTTGAGCACCTTGTGGGGTGCAGTTTTTAGCATGGGGTCACTTTTGGATATTTTCTATCATATAGACCCCTCAAAGTGACTTCAAATGTGATGTGGTCCCTAAAAATAAATGATGTTGTAAAAATGAGAAATCGCTGGTCAACTTTTAACCTTTCTAACATTCTAACAAAAAAAAATGTTTAAAAAAATGTGCTGATGTAAAGCAGACATGTGGGAAATGTTATTTATTAACTTACATGTGTGACATCTCTCTGATTTAAGGGCATAAGAATTAAAAGTTTTAAAATTGTGAAATTTTCAACATTTTGGCCAAATTTCCTTTTTTTCAAAAATAAATGCAAGTCATATTGAATAAATTTTACCACTATCATGAAGTACAATATGTTACAAAAAAGCATTCTCAGAATCAGTGGGATATGTTGAAGTGTTCCAGAGTTATTACCTTATAAAGAGACAGTGGTCAGAATTGTAAAATTTGTCCTGGTCATTAATGTCAAAATGGTCTCAGTCATTAAGAGGTTAATGTAACCTTTGCGTTATTATTGTTGTTTTATGGTTCCTTACTGCTTTTCTTCTCTCACCCATAAACTTTAATGGGCGAGTCTTATCCGATTTACAGAAGAAACTAGTGTATGCTGTGATTTTTTTTTCTCCACATTTAGGTTTGGTCACTGAAAAAAATCACAGCCGCCCTTCTCCGTTGAATAACCTTGGTCCTAATGGTGCCCTGGTGCTGTCTGGACATCACTTTGACCGAAAATACATTCGTGTGAACTTGGCCTTAATGTCTCTGGGAGTCAGAGAAGTAGGTGAGAAGCAGGTGGGAATTTCCCATTAACCTAGTTTGTCAATGCTCGGGTCAACATGCAGTAGGTGCCGCCTTTGTTACATGTCCGATATGTATCTCTAACAACAGCGAATGGAGCTGAGCTCTGATCTATGCTGTTAACCATTTAGATGCCAAGATCAATCTCTGACATTCTCATTCAAATGGAGTTGTCCCAAGTTCACGCATTCATCCTATCATCCCCCCTTCTCCCAACGACATGATCACAGTGCATCGATGGGTTACCACCAGGGCTCATGCTGCCGACCGTAGTTTGGATCACACTCGGGCCAATGTCCTTCAATGAGGCCGTGCACATCGTTGAATTTTCCGCTGATCGGGAGATCCAAGGGAAAAATTTGCAACGTTCTCAGTTTGCCTCTGATTATCAGATTGCACTCACTCATTCATGACTATGGGTCCATGAAAAAAAAAATCGGACTGCACTCAGATGAAATCCGAATAGGGTTACGTTTTTAGAGAATGGAGAATTTATTTTTTTGATTCTCAGCATCCAAGAATCAGAGTGTGATTGGCATAATATGACTGTTTCTCTCGAATGGAAAACATATGAACTCTTTATGCATCAAATGGCCAAGTTCTCCAAAAAATATGACATAGTGGTCATGGGAGATTTCAACTATCCAGATATTTGTTGGGAATCTCTCTCAGGCAAAACTAACAGGTCCAGGAAATTCTTATCCTCTCTTGCTGACAACTTTATCTTCCAAAAAGTAATGGAGAAAACAAGGGGATCTGCTACCTTGGATCTAATCCTCATAAACAGGGAGGAAATGGTGGAGGAGGTAAGAGTGGCTGGGACCCTAGGAGGTAGTGACCATGCTATTTTAGAATTTTGGATAACAAGAGGAGGAAGACCTGTGAAGACTCAGACGTCAAGGTTAGATTTCAGAAAGGCAGATTTTAAGGAACTCAGAAAGAGAATTGGAGGGATCCAATGGCTGGATATCCTTAAGGACAAAAATGTCCAGGAAGGATGGAAAATCTTGAAAAATGAGATTCTCAAAGCACAATCGTTAACAATTCCGAAAAGAGGGAAGAATGGGAAGCATTTAAGGAAACCAGGATGGATGAACATAGAACTTAAACACATGCTAAAAAGGAAGAAAGAAATGTTTATCAAATGGAAAGAGGGAGGCATATCTAAAGAAGAATATAATGCCGTCTGCAGAACCTGCAGGGCACAAATCAGATTATCTAAAGCTGACAATGAATTAAGGCTTGCAAGTGACGTCAAAAGCAACAAAAAAGGATTTTGGGGATACGTCAAAAGTAAAAGAAAAGTCAAAGATGCTATAGGATTTTTACATGATGAAAATGATGAAATGGTAAGTCAGGATGTTGAGAAGGCTGAACTTTTAAATTCCTATTTTGCATCTGTTTTCTCTCAGAAAGGAAATGTAACATCAACTGATCTTCACTGTCCTATTAAAGGAATAGAAGAATCCAGGATATCTATAAACAGAAAGACAGTGAGGAAACACTTAGCTAACCTAAATGAATTCAAGTCTCCAGGTCCAGATGAATTACACCCCAGGGTACTGAAGGAGATAGCAGAAGAAATTCTTGAACCACTGTCCATAATCTTTGAAAATTCTTGGAGAACAGGAGAAGTCCCAGAAGACTGGAGAAGAGCAAATGTTGTTCCTATCTTCAAAAAGGGAAGAAGGTGGACCCAGGGAACTACAGGCCGGTGAGTCTGACTTCTATACCAGGAAAGATCTTTGAACAAATTATTAAAGAACATGTATGCAAGTACCTGGATAAGAATGAAGTGATTAAACAGAGTCAGCATGGGTTTGTAACTAATAAGTCATGTCAAACTAACTTAATTTCCTTCTATGACAGAATCACTGACTGGGTGGATCAGGGAAATGCTGTAGATATAGTATATCTTGACTTCAGCAAAGCATTTGACAAAGTATCTCACACAATCCTTATTGAAAAAATGACTAAGTATGGAATGGACAAGGCAACTGTTAGGTGGATTCATAACTGGCTTAGTGATCGGACCCAAAGAGTGGTTGTAAATGGCTGCACATCCAGTTGGAAGAATGTCTCAAGTGGGGTACCACAAGGCTCTGTTTTGGGCCCTGTATTGTTCAACATCTTTATCAATGATTTAGATGAAGGAATTGAGGGTAAACTGATCAAATTTGCTGATGACACAAAGCTAGGAGGGGTAGCTAATACTAGAGAAGAGAGAGAGAGGATTCAAAAAGATATACATAAACTGGAGCAGTGGGCAGCAACTAACAGAATGGATTTTAACAGGGAAAAATGCAAAGTACTACATCTGGGCAATAAAAATGAAAAAAGCATATACAAAATGGGAGGAATAGGGCTAAGTAACAGCACATGTGAAAAAGACTTGGGTATACTAATTGATCACAGACTTAACATGAGTCAACAGTGTGATGCAGCAGCAAAAAAGGCAAATGCAATTCTAGGATGTATCAACAGAAGCATACAGTCTAGATCACGTGAGGTCATTATTGCCCTCTACTCCTCTTTGGTCAGACCTCATCTGGAATACTGTGTCCAGTTTTGGGCACCACATTTTAAAAAGGACATCAACAAACTGGAGCAAGTTCAGAGAAGAGCCACCAGAATGGTGACCGGTCTGCAAACCATGTCCTATGAGGAACGGTTGCAGGATTTGGGAATGTTTAGCTTGCAAAAAAGAAGACTGAGAGGAGACTTAATAGCTGTCTACAAATATCTCAAGGGCTGTCACATTGTAGAAGGATCATCTTTATTCTCATTTGCGCAAGGAAAGACTAGAAGCAATGGGATGAAACTTAATGGGAGGAGACACAGATTAGATATTAGAAAAAACTTTTTGACAGTTAGGGTGATCAATGAGTGGAACAGGCTGCCACAAGAGGTGGTGAGTTCTCCTTCAATGGAAGTCTTCAAACAGAGGCTGGATAGACATCTGTCTGGGATGATTTAGAGAATCCTGCTTTGAGCAGGGGGTTGGACCAGATGACCCAGGAGGTCCCTTCCAACTCTACCATTCTATGATTCTATGATTCTATATAGTTGTGTGACACTAGCCTTACAGCAAGTGACCTAGTGAAAGCCCCCAGGGGCTGCCATTTTGATAGTTCTGTGAAGCTTAGCCATGTGCTGAGCTTTATAGAAGACCACGTGTCGGGGGCGTGCTTACAGCCGCTGCTCACTCTGCTGTGAATTGTGACTGTAACCTCTCCGGTCACACCACCATGACTGAAAACCGGCGGCTCCCAGAAAGAGTAAAGTTAATTTTATCTCAGTAGCATTATCTGAAGTTTAAAAGCATTTGGGAACACGACAGGTTCCCTTCAATCACTTTGTGACCTTATAAAATGAATATATGTCATTTGGGGTCAAGAGGTTCTCTAACAGCAGCAACCAGAGCCGACTCCAATCGATGCTGTTGCCTGCCTTCCACCATGACATAATCACGGGTGCCCATAGGCAGGGATTGATAGGAGATTGTTAAAGCTATTCTATACCTCAATACTGAAGCACACTGAAGTGTTGCAGGATATAGTGCAAGCAATTAATAATAAAAAAAATGATTAAAAACAAAATGTATTTTTAAAAATGGAAATGTTTGACTGACCCTCCCTTTTTCAAATTGAAAAATAAAAAAAATAGGAAAATAAATGTAATGCTATTGTCACATCCAGTCTATGAAAATGTAAATGTAGATGGTAGATGCCGTGAAGGAAAACAAAAAACAAAACGCCACTATTGCCAGTTTTGATCACTGCACCTGCCTTCTGCTTCCCCCCAAAAAATGCAATAAAAATTACTCAAAACATCATATGTACCCCATCAATAAAGAGATCAGCTCCTCGTGCAAAAGGGCCAAGACCTCACGTAGCTGCATTGATGGAAAAATAATAAAGGTGCGGGTCTCAGATAACAGTGATACAATCTAAATTTTTCTTTATTTGCCAAGTTCAATTTTTTTTAACTACAAAATGATATTTAAAAAAGGGATAAAAGTTCGTATTGCACATTAATTGCTGTAAAAATTTAACCCAAAAACAATGTCAGAATTGTGGTTTTTTTTTTCACCATTTCATCGAACTTGGATTTTTTTTCTAAATTTTCAGTACATCATATGGTACAGTGAATGCTGTCATTCAAAACAACGTCTCGTCCCACAATAAATACCGTATATACTCGTGTATAAGCCGACCCGTGTATAAGCCGACCCCCCTAATTTTACCACAAAAAACTGGGAAAACTTATTGACTCGTGTATAAGCCGGGTGTATAAACTGCCCTCCTGCTCCTTGCTCCCCCATCCAGCTCTGTGCTCCCCCATTCTCCTCTGTACTCCCCCCCTCCTGCTCCGTCCTCTGCTGTGCTCCCCCATTCCTTCTCCGTCCTCCTGTGCCCCCACCATCCTGCTCCGTGCTCCTCTGTGCCCTCCATCATCCCCGTCCTGCTCCGTGCTCATTGTCCTCCTCCATGCTTCTCCCGTCCTCCGTTCTCTCCCCCGTCCTCCTCCATGCTTCCCCGTCCACCGTTCTCCCCCCCGTCCTGCTCCATGCTTCCCCCGTCCTCCGTCCTCCCCCCCCCCGTCCTCCTCCATGCTTCCCCGTCCTCCGTTCTCCCCCCCGTCCTGCTCCATGCTTCCCCCGTCCTCCGTTCTCCCCCGTCCTCCTCCATGCTTCCCCCGTCCACCGTTCTCCACCCCCGTTCTGCTCCTTGTCCTCTCCTCCATCATACTCGCCCCTCCCCGTGCCATCGCTGAACGTCCCTGCACTCCTGCATTCTCCCCGGCTTCCTGCAGCTCTCCAGCGCTGAGCGGTGACGTAATACCGCTCATTAAGGCCATGAATATGGACGCCACGCCTATGGGAGTGGCGTCGCGTCCATATTACATGACCTTAATGAGCGGGTATTACATCACCGCTCAGTGCTGGAGAGCTGCAGGAAGCCGGGGAGAACGCAGGATTGCAGGGGCGTTCAGCGATGGCACGGGGAGGGGTGATTATGATGTCCCAGCCACCGGCTCCTGCCGCAGCATCCCCTCCCCCGCTGGTTTCTGCCCTATGACTCGTGTATAAGCCGAGGGGGCATTTTCAACATGAAAAAAGGTTCTGAAAATCTCGGCTTATACACGAGTATATACGGTAAACCCTTGTGGGACCGTGGTGAGGCACAAATGAAAAAGTTATGGCTCTTGGAACAAGGAAAGAATAAAAGCTCAATAATGAATTGTACTCTTTCCCCAGACTGATCATGGATAGTAATTCACCTTGATAGAAGTCTAGTCATTATAGAACTAGGTAATATTTTACCACCTATGACAAATTACAGTTTTGTAAAAGTATATCTCTACATTAAGTTACACTTTCTCCGTGTAATTGGATAGTTTTTCCTATTACATGTGAAAGAAAAAGAACAATGACAGCCAGCGGAGCACCGTGTCTGCGTAATGTAGTAGTCACCTAATTAGGACAGGCAGTAGCGCCTCGACATAGGCAGAGGTAATACTCGCTGCTCCCCCCCACTACGAGGGGTCATTCTGCGGCATCTCTCATTTCATACCGCACAAAGCCAGTAAGGAAAACATGGCTGCTGGGGTCACAAATTAAAAAATGAAGATTTGAGAAAAAAAAAGTGGCGTTTACTATGAGAAGTAATTAATTATTGCAAAATCTCTTTTTTCTTTTATGCTTTAACCCCTCAACCCCCAAGGGTGGTTTGCATGTTAATGACCGAGCTAATTTTTACAATTCTGACCACTGTCCCTTTATAAGGTAATAACTCTGGAACGCTTCAACGGATCTTGGCGATTATGAGATTTTCTCGTGACATATTGTACTTCATGTTAGTGGTAAAATTTCTTTGATATAGCTTGCTTTTATTAAAAAACGGAAATATAGCGAAAATTTTGAAAATTTAGCAATTTTCAAACTTTGAATTTTTATGCCCTTAAAACAGAGAAATATGTCACACAAAATAGTTACTAAATAACATTTCCCACATGTCTACTTTACATCAGCACAATTTTGGAAACAAATTTTTTTTGTTACGAAATTATTAGGGTTGAAAGTTGACCAGCGATTTCTCATTTCTCTATCGCTTCATTGGGGGACACAGGAACCATGGGTGTATGCTGCTGCCACTAGGAGGCTTGACACTATGCGTATAAAAAAAGTTAGCTCCTCCTCTGCAGTATACATCCCACCGACAGGCTCCAAGCTAATCAGTTTTAGCTTAGTGTCAGTAGGAGGTGGACATGGGTCTCTATTGAGACCCATATCTAATGTGCATTGTTCCTTTTCAGGTACCTGGAGGGATACAGTGTGAACAGTCACTACTGTACTCCCACGCAGAGACTATGAGTACGGCGTGTACTACCACCCCGTATCCTCATATGTCTGTTTCGGCAGGACCCCAAATCCCTAACACAGATGCGTGTTCAGGTGATCCGGAAAGAGGGAAGACCTGGACCTGCCTCCGTCTCCCACCCACTTGCCCACCAGAGCCTGTCGGTTGAGGAGACGTGGACATCCTGCAACATGGATTCTGGATGTCCGATTTTCGTCAATGAGGTATTTTCCCTCTTTACTCCCCAGATAGGATAGAAGAAAGGAGAAGAAGAAAAAGAAAAAAAAAAAAAAAATGGGCCCCCCTTTTTTCCTTTATTCAATGGGACCATACCTTGCTTCACTTTGGAGATGAGAGGGTGTTTTGGGTACCCTAAGGCTTCCTGTTCCATGTGCCACCTTGCGGCCCGTTCCTGGCGATTTGTTTGCACCGCTGCACGCACCCTGTGGGGGCCTTTTTTAGCGCGGTTCTGTGGCCTTCGCGTCGCCCTCCTGCTCTGGCGGCCACCGGCTGTAATGTAGGCCCCGGCTTCATCTCGGGCCTAGTTACAGCGCCGGCTCCACCCCCTTCCTCTTAGCTTTCTGGGCTTGCTTTACTCCCGCCCGTCTTTCTCCTCTCTTCTTCCTGGTGCGGCGTTAGGCTCCGCCCACTACTCTCAGCCTCTACTGTGGGCTGGATCTGCCGCCATATTGCTCCTGCGGACCCTGCGCTTTGCTTCACCCCCTTCCGGCTGCTGAGTGTGGTATTCCTCTCAGCAGCACGCGTTGTCACCTGCTAGACGCCATCTTCGGCTTGTGCATAGGACGAGTCCTCTCAGAGGCTCTGCCCTCATCTCATCACCGCCTAGGAGCAGCCTACAGGATACTGTGAGTAGCTCTGCCCTGCAGAGCTGACACTCTCCTCCGCTACTTTTCTGTCCCCTAACCTTCTGGCATCAGTTGGTGGGGCTGCTCACCATGCCTAAGTACAAAGGAGAGCCTGCTCGTCCTCTAGCTTCCTCTTCCTCTTTTTCCACCACTCTGGTCAGACACTTTGTGTGCTCTTCTTGAAATGGCAGACTCCCTTCAGGTCAGTCCTCTCCCCTCTGCCAGGCCTGCAGCAACCCCACGGTATCCGCTACCCAGAAGTCCCTTTCTACCCCAGGCGAGTTTGAGACCCCTACCCTTGGGTGGGCTATCGCAGTCTGTGGCGGACCTCACCAGGGTGTCACAGACCCTGGTGTCCGTATTAGACAGATTTCCCCTTCCGGCTCCCGCAGTCGCCAGTGGGTCACAAGACTGTCCACCTGGTCCTTCCAACTCAGGCCACAAAAGACCCAGACAGGATCACCGCTCTAGGTCCTCTTCCTGCTCCATCTCACCAGCCGGTCCTTCACGGCGTGATCCCTCTTCAGGATCCTCCTCTCCGGAGTTAGTCGAGGCGTCTTCGGATGCGCTTTCAGAAGATGAGTCGGATCTGTATTCAGAACAGGCCTTCAGCATGACGGATATGGTGCAGAGCGTGATTGTAGAGGTCAACCAGACCTTAGGCATCAAAGATACCTCTACGGAATCCGCAGATCAGGCGGTTTAGTTCAGACGGTCAAAACCACCTTCCAAGGTCTTTGCCCCACACACTGAATTTGTGGAGATACTCAAGAGGGAAAGGGAGAATCCGACCAGGCGCTTTCAAAGAGGGAAGCGCCTCGGCATCCCAATACACCTCCCCTGAACTCTTCGCTAACTGGACGATTTCCCCTAAGGTGGACCCTCCAGTCTCCAGGCTGTCCACCAACACGGTCCTCCCACTTTATAATGCAGCTTCCCTCAAGGATTCCAATGATAGAATTATAGAATCGCTGGCAAAATCAGCTTTTGAAGCGGCAACTTCTACATTATGCCCGGCCTTTGCCTCTACTTGGGTCTCAAAGGCCATAGCCAGATGGGCCAAACAACTCCGTAAGGGCATCATTGTGGGATCCCCTCTAAGGGAGCTTGCCGAACTTGCAGAGCAGATTTCGTATGCAGGGAAATATTTGGTATCTGCCTCCCTGGATGCCGCGTCCTGCGCTGTTCAGGCATCCAGCAATATTGTGGCCATGCGGAGGAACATTTGGCTCAAAGCATGGCAAGTGGACCTTTCGTCAAAGAAGTCGCTTACCTGCCTCCCCTTCCAGGGAGACTTTCTGTTCGGCTCCATGTTGGATCAGATCATTAAGGAGGCAATGGGAGGCACGCGTTACCTCCTTCCTCAGTAAGCCTTGCAGACCTGCTCAAAGGCGGCAGTTCCGCTCCTTTCGGCCCTTTCGCCGTTTCCCGTCGACGGAGGATTCTTTCGGTCAGCGCAAGCCGCAGAATCGCCAGGTCAGGAAGAAGGCTTCCTTCAGGCCCTCTCCTTCCTGGCATTCCCATAATTCCCACGGTAGGTCCACCAGGTCCAGACCTGCCAGATCTTCCTCGGCATGACTCGAATCCAGAGCCCAGCGTATCTCCCGAGCTAGGTGGTCGTCTCCTGTTTTTCAGGGACGTTTGGCTCGCCTCGGTGGAGGACTCATGGGTCAGGGAGGTAGTATCCTCAGGATACAAAATAAAGTTCACTTCTCGTCCCCGAGATCGGTTTTTTGAATCCTGTCCCCCAAAGGATCATGCTTTGGTTTCGGGTTTCTTTGCATCCATCGCCTCCCTTCTCAGTTCCTGGGTTATCATCCCCGTGCCAAAACGAGAACGCTTCACAGGTTTCTATTCAAACCTGTTTGTTGTGCCAAAGAAGGGTGGCGCGGTTAGGCCCATTCTGGATCTCAAGTTGCTGAACAAGAGAGTCCGATTGCTTCCATGGAGACGCAGAAATTTCTGTGCTCCATAGACATCCAAGACGCCTACCTCCACGTTCCAATTTGCCCAGCCCATCAGAGGTTACTGCGTTTCGCAGTACAGCGGAACCACTTCCAGTTTGTCACCTTGCCGTTCGGTCTTGCGACCACTCCCAGGGTCTTCACAAAGATCATGGCGGCATTGATGGCAATTTTGAGGATCAGGGGCCTAGTTCTTATCCCATACCTCGACGACATACTCATAAAGGCTCCTTCTCTCCCCCAGGCCCAGGAAAGTCTGTCCATCGTCCTCGACTCACTGGCCCGGTTCGGGTGGATAGTCAACAGGAAGAAGTCCTGCCTTGTTCTGTCTCAGCACCTTGTCTTCCTGGGCATGCTGTTCGATACCCGACAGACGAAGGTTTTTCTCCCCAAAGAGAAAAGAGCAATCCTCCAGCAGGGAGTTCGTTCTCTGCGGGGCCTTCAGCTTCCTTTCTTCTGGTTAGCAATGAATGTTATGGGCAGAATGGTAGCAGCCTCAAATGCAATTCCCTTTGCACAATTCCACTTGAGACCTCTTCAGCGAGCTATCCTGTCTTAGTGGGACAGGTCAGTCCTGTCGCTTGATCGTCCGCTTCGTCTCCCTCTCAGAGTCAAGCAGTCTCTCAACTGGTGGCTGTCATCCCCCCTCATCCTCCAGGGCTGGTCCTTCCTTCCCGTCCACTGGCAGGTTATAACGACGGATTCAAGCCTTCTGTGGTGGGGGCGGTTTTTCGCCACCTGACGGTTCAGGGACGTTGGTCGGTGCAAGAGTCATCTCTACCAATCAACATCCTCAAAATCAGGTCCATCTTTCTCTCCCTCCATCACTGGGAAACACTTCTCAGGGACTGCCGGTCAGAATTCAGACAGACAATGTCACAACAGTGGCATACGTCAATCACCAAGGAGGGACCAGGAGTCCCCTGGCGAAGGCCGAGGTATCAAGGATCCTTCACTGGGCGGAGACGACGGTTACGGCAATATCCGCAGTGTATATTCCCGGCGTGGACAACTGGGCCGCCGATTTTCTCAGCCGCGAGGGTCTCGCGGCCGGAGAGTGGTCCCTGCATCGCGAGGGTCTCGCGGCCGGAGAGTGGTCCCTGCATCGGGAGGTCTTTCATCAGATCTGTATTCGATGGGGAACTTCGGACGTGGACCTTATGGTGTCCTGGCTGAACAGGAAGGTACCACGGTTCGTCTCCAGGTCCCACGACCCTCTGGCGGTGGACGCCGATGCTCTGGCTATTCCCTGGTCGCAATTCACGCTTCCCTACCTGTTTCCTCCCCTTCCCCTTCTTCCCAGACTGTTGAAGAAGATCAAAGCGGAAGGGGTGCCGATCATTCTGATCGCACCAGATTGGCCCAGAAGGTCTTGGTTCGCAGACATTGTCAATCTTCTGGCGGACTCCCCCTGGAGGCTCCCAGACAGGCCAGATCTTCTGTCACCAGAATTCTCGGCCGTTCAATTTGAAGGCGTGGCTGTTGAAACCAGGTTCTTAGAGCGTCCGGTTTCTCTGATAGGGTGATACTCACCATGATCCAGGCTAGGAAACCGTCGTCTTCTTGGGTCTATTATCGAACCTGGAAGGCTTATTTCCGCTGGTGTGAGTCCAATGGCATTCCGCCAATTAATTTGTCGCTTACATCCATTTTGGCTTTTCTCCAAGCAGGCCTTGATGCTGGCCTCGCCCTTGGTTCTCTAAAGGGGCAGGTATCAGCCCTTTCTATCCTTTTTCAGAAGTCTTTAGCCTCCCTTTCTCAAGTCAAGACTTGCTTTAGGGAGTGGTGCATGCGGCTCCCCCGTACCGGAATACCGTGGACCCCTGGGACCTCAATCTTGTTCTGAAGGTTATGAGGAGTGCTCCCTTTGAACCTCTCAGAGAGGTCCCCCTGTCCTTTCTGTCCTGGAAAGTGGCTTTTCTTGAGGCTTTTCTTGAGGCTATCACTTCCATCAGACGTGTCTCAGAGTTAGCGGCTCTGTCCTGTCGCCCCCCCTTTCTGGGTTCTTTACCAAGATAAGGTGGTGTTTCGGCCTCCACCTTCCTTTCTTCCCAAAGTGGTATCCACTTTTCACTTGAACGAGGATATTGTCCTCCCTTCTTTCTGTCCGGCTCCAACTCATTCTCTGGGGCGCTCATTGAACAGGCTAGACCTGGTCAGGACAGTGAGGATCTATCTGGCTAAGACCGCTTCTTTTAGGAAGTCGGATCTCCTGTTCATCATTCCAGATGGTGCGCGAAGAGGTCTGCCGGCCTCCAAGGCTACGATTGCGCGTTGGATCAGGACTGCAATTTTGGAGGCTTACCGGGTTAAGAATAGAGTGCCTCCGCCGAGGATTAAGGCTACCTGGGCAGTGGGGGCCTACTGGGCGGTACACCACGGGGCATCCCTCCTACAACTTTGCAAAGCGGTAGCCTGGTCTTCCATCCACACGTTTGCCAAATTTTACAGGGTCCATACCTACGCTTCGACGGACGCCAGCCTAGGCAGAAGGATCTTGCAGGTGGCAGTGGTGAGTTCTCCGGCCTGAATGGAGTTTTCTGCTGTTCCCTCCCCAGGGACTGCTTTGGGACGTCCCAAGGTTCCTATGTTCCCCAATGAAGCGATAGAGAAAACAGGATTTTGGTTGCTTACCGTAAAATCTGTTTCTTGGAGCGTTCATTGGGGGACACAGCACCCTCCCATGTGTTTTTACAACTCCTGTTCTTCTGTGTGCTATTGTTACAGTTGAGTTGTCTGTTTTGTTGTTTCTTTCATGTTGTTCTCCTACTGCTTTCTCTCTAACTGATTAGTTTAGTGCCAGTCGGTGGAGTGCTAGCGGCAGCAGCATACACCCATGGTTCATGTGTCCCTCAATGAATGCTCAGAGAAACAGATTTTACGGTAAGCAACCAAAATCCTGTTTTTTACAACACCATTTTTTTTAGGGACCACATCACATTTGAAGTCACTTTGAAGGGTTTATATGAAAAAGTGACACCATTCTAAAAACTGCACCCCTCAAGGTGCTCAAACCCACATTCAAGAAGTTTATTAACCCTTCAGGTGCTTCACAGGAATTTTTGGAATGTTTAAAAAAAAAAGAACATTTAACTTTTTTGCACAAAATATTTATTTCAGATCCAATTTTTTTATCTTACCAAGGGTAATAGGAGAAATTGGACCGCAAAAGTTGTGCAATTTCTCCTGAGTACGCTGATACCCCATATGTTGGGGGAACCACTGTTTGGGCGCACGGCAGAGCTTGGAAGGGAAGGAGTGCCTTTTGACTTTTTCAACACAAAATTAGCTGGAATTGAGATCGTACACCATGTTGCGTTTGGAGAGCCCCTGATGTGCCTGAACATTGGAAACCCCCCACAAGTGACCCCATTTTGGAAAACTAGACCCCTCAAGGAACTTGGTCTAGATGTGTGGTGAGAACTTTGAACCCACAGGTGTTTCACTAAAGTTTATAAAGCCCGTGCGTGAAAATAAAAAAAATCATATTTCTCATCGCTTCATTGGGGGACACAGGAACCATGGGTGTATGCTGCTGCCACTAGGAGGCTGACACTATGCATATTAAAAAAGGTTGGCTCCTCCTCTGCAGTATACACCCCACCAACTGACATCAGCTAATCAATTCTAGCTTAGTGTCAGTAGGAGGTGGACACGGGTCTCTATTGAGACCCATATCTACCTAATGTGCGTCGTTCCTTTTCAGGTACTTTCCGGAGGGATACAGTGTGAACAGTCACTACTGTACTCCCATGCAGAGACTATGAGTATGGCGTGTACTGCCACCCCGTATCCTCATATGTCTTCTTTCTCGGCAGGACCCCAAAGGAGATCCCTAACACGGACGTGTGTTTAGGTAATCTCGAAAAGGAAGGAAGACCCGGGCCTGCCTCCGTCTCCCACCTACTCGCCCACCAGAGCCTGTCGGTGGAGGAGACGCGGACGTCCTACATCCGGATGCCGGACGTCCGACTCGTCAGAGGTACTCTCGCTCTTTCCCCCCTAGAAAAGAAGACAGAAGAAAAGAAGAATGGAAGTTTAAAAAAAAAAAGATTTTAGCACAAGAGTAATGGGAAAGGTAGCGCTCAGGGAGAGTCCTCCTCGCTTCCTTTGGGCTCTCCCGCGTGATCAGTGGCAGCACCTTATGGGCCCCAAGTCTTTTAGAGGTCCCTTGTATCCTCGGGCCTAGTTCTTCCTTCTATGGGGCCACCTTGCAGAGGCGCCTAATTGCGCCGCTGCGCGCCCTTTGTGGGGGCCCCTTGTATGGTAGCTTCCTTTGGGGGTCCTGGGGGAGCAATCGGGTGACCTCCGCGCCACCCCCCCTCCATCGGATGTCTAATTGAGGCCCCGGCTTCACCTCGGGCCTAATTTTTTGCCAGCTGCGCCCCCCTTCCCTCTAGCTTCCGGGCGCTCTTTTCTCCCGCCCGTCCTGCCTCTCAGCGCCGATTTAGGCTCCACCCACCTCTCCAGCATTACTGTGGGCTGGAGCTGCAGCTATACATGCCACAAGGGAGAGTCCAGATAACGGCGCTTAGCTCCTCCCCCCTCTTCCTCCACTAAGGGTTTTTTTATTCAGCAGCGCGCGTTTTTTACGCTGTTGGGTCCTCTGCCAGACGCCATCTTCGGCTACTGAAGCCTCTGAATACCACCTCGTCTCACCTCTGGAGCTGCGCATAGGAAACCGTGAGTTGCTCTGCCCTGCAGAGCTGACACTCTCCTCTCATTTTTTCTGTCCCCCAACCTTCTGACATCAGTTAGTGGGATTGTTTCACCATGCCTAAGCACATGGGAGAGCCCGCTCGCCCTCCACCTTCCTCTTCCTCCACCACCCTGGTCAGACACTTTGTGTGCTCTTCTTGTAATAGTTACCCAAAAAGAAATATGAACCAAAAGCAAATTTTATAAAAAAGTTATATAATTTTTATTGTCACAAAATTCATAAAAAATGAAAAAAACAATACAATACACAATATGACGAGGGAAAAGGCAATACCTAGATCCCACACCTTCACAAGGTGGCAGACTAAATGAATGAATACAAAAAATGCATACTAATTAGATATATCCCCAGAGATATCAATTTCTTCAGAAAATAAAGTGCATAGTGCATAAATCACCAAGGGGTATATATCACTGACTGTAATCACCATAAATCAATCACAAAGCATATAACCTTAGTAGGAAAAGTGCATGATGCAAAAATGTGTTTAATATACAGATGCATGCTACTCCAATATATCCCTCACAAGAATGATATTCCTTGAAATGTAGAATGCGTAGTGCAAACATACAGTCATGGCCAAAAGTTTTGAGAATGACACAAATATTAATTTTTACAAAGTCTACTGCTTCACTTTTTCTAATGGCAATTTGCAATACTCCAGAATGTTATAAAGAGTGATCAGCAATTACTTGCAAAGTCAATATTTGGCTAGAAAATGAACTTTATCCCCCAAAACACATTTCAACATCATTGCAGCCCTGCCTTAAAAGGACCAGCTAACCTCTTTTCAGTGATTGCTCCATTAACACAGGTGTGGTGTTGATGAGGACATGGCTGGAGATCAATCTGTCATGATTAAGTAAGAATGACACCACTGGACACTTTAAAAGGAGGCTGGTGCTTGGCATCATTGTTTCTCTTTTGTTAACCATGGTTATCTCTAAAGAAACATGTGCAGTCATCATTGCAATGCACAAAAATGGCCTAACAGGGAAGAGTATCGCAGCTAGAAAGATTGCACCTCAGTCAACAATCTATCGCATCATCAATAACTTCAAGGAGAGAGGTTCCATTGTTGCCAAAAAGGCTTCAGGGCGCCCAAGAAAGACCAGCAAGCGCCAGGACCGTCTCTTAAAAGTGTTTCAGCTGCGGGATCGGGCTACCAGCAGTGCAGAGCTTGCTCAGGAATGGCAGCAGGCAGGTGTGAGTGCATCTGCACACACTGTGAGGCGGAGACTCTTGGAGCAAGGCCTGGTCTCAAGGAGGGCAGCAAAGAAGCCACTTCTCTCCAGAAAAAACATCATGGACAGACTGATATTCTGCAAAAGGTACAGGCAGTGGACTGCTGAGGACTGGGGTAAAGTTATTTTCTCTGATGAATCCCCTTTTCGATTGTTTGGGACATCAGGAAAACGCCTCATTCGGAGAAGACAAGGTGAGCGCTACCACCAGTCTTGTCTCATGCCAACTGTTAAGCATCCTGAAACCATTCATGTGTGGGATTGCTTCTCAGCCAAGGGAATTGGCTCTCTCACAGTCTTGCCTAAAAACACAGCCATGAATAAAGAATGGTACCAGAATGTCCTCCAAGAGCAACTTCTCCCAACCCTCCAAGAGCAGTTTGGCGATCAACAATGCCTTTTCCAGCATGATGGAGCACCTTGACATAAAGCAAAGGTGATAACTAAATGGCTCAGGGAACAAAACTTAGAGATTTTGGGTCCATGGCCTGGAAACTCCCCAGATCTTAATCCCATTGAGAACTTGTGGTCAATCATCAAGAGACGGGTGGACAAATAAAAACCTAAAAATTCTGACAAAATTAAAGCATTGATTGTGCAAGAATTGACTGCTGTCAGTCAGGATTTGGTCCAGAAGTTGATTGAGAGCATGTCAGGGAGAATTGCAGAGGTCCTGAAGAAGAAGGGTCAAGACTGCAAATATTGACTTGCTGCATTAACTCATTCTAACTGTCAATATAAGCTTTTGTTACTCATATGTTTACAATTATTATATTTCTGTCTGTGATAAAAACATCTGTCAAACACACATAAAAACCAGGGCAGCAGATCATGTGAAAATATAATATTTGTGTCATTCTTAAAACTTTTGGCCATGACTGTACATGAGGGATATGTATCATTAACACTATAGTAGATGAAGTCACCAAAATTCAGTGCAGTGTAATGATTCCAGACTGGTCACAATAAAGTGCATAGTGCAATATGATAATCACAGACTGGTCAAAATAAGGGGTATACTGAATATAACTGAATTTGGGTTTAAATATAAATGGCAACATTAACTTGTGTCCTCCAAATTAGAAGGTAACAACAATACATCCACTGTGATTGTGGGTGAAGGATATAAATGGCAGCATACACTAGTATACCCCACATTAAACAGCAGTACATTCAATACGGGTATGCATATAATAAGAACAACATATTTAAATAGAAAGTCTGGCACCAAGAGAGCTTACTGGGTTGTGGGCTGCAGGACCCCTACGCGCGTTTCGCACAATGCTTCATCGCCGCCCGAGGAATCATTAAACTGCACTGAATTTTGGTGACTTCATCTACTATAGTGTTAATGATACATATCCCTCATGTATGTTTGCACTATGCATTCTACCTTTCAAGGAATATCATTCTTGTGAGGGATATATTGGAGTAGCATGCATCTGTATATTAAACACATTTTTGCATCATACACTTTTCCTACTAAGGTTATATGCTTTGTGATTGATTTATGGTGATTACAGTCAGTGATATATACCCCTTGGTGATTTATGCACTATGCACTTTATTTTCTGAAGAATTTGATATCTCTGGGGATATATCTAATTAGTATGCATTTTTTGTATTCATTCATTTAGTCTGCCACCTTGTGCTGGGTGTGGGATCTAGGTATTGCCTTTTCCCTTGTCATATTGTTTATTGTATTGTTTTTTAAATTTTTTATGAATTTTGTGACAAAAATTATATAACTATTTTATAAAATTTGCTTTTGGTCCATATTTCTTTTTGGGTATCTATTCGATCAATAGATGGATGAGTATTACTTAACTAGCCTTTATTTGGGTTAACTCTTCTTGTAATAGCAGACTCCCTTCAGGTCAGTCATCTCCCCTCTGCCAGGCCTTCAGCAATCCCACGGTACCCACCCAGGAACCCCTTTCTGTCCCTGGTGGTTCGGAGCCCTCTACCCCGGAGTGGGCTGCTTCTCTGTCACAAAACGTGGCGGACCTCACCAAGATGTCACAGACCCTAGGGTCCGTTTTGGACAGATTCTCCCTTATAAACCCGCGGTCGTCAGCGGGTCACAAGACTCGCAGCCCGGTCCTTCCAACTCAGGCAGTAAGACACCTAGACTGGAGCACCGTTCTAGGTCCTCTTCCCGCTCCGCCTCACCAGACGACCTCTCAAGGCGTGATCCCTCTCTTGCGCCCTCCTCTCCGGAGTCAGGCGAAGCGTCTTCAGACGTGCTTTCGGAAGATGAGTCGGACCTGGATTCAGAACAGGCCTCCAGCATGACGGATACGGTGCAGAGCCTGATCGTGGCAGTCAACCAGACCTTAGGCATCAAAGATACCACTACGGAATCCGCAGATCAGGCGGTTTCGTTCAGATGGTCCAAGCCACCTTCCAAGGTCTTTGCCTCGCAAAACCAGTTCATGGAGATACTCAAGAGGGAGAGGGAAAATCCACCAGGCGCTTTCAAAGAGGGAAGCGCCTCGGCATCCTATATCCCTTTTCCCCGGATCTTACCATTAACTGGACGATTTCTCCTACGGTGGACCCACCGGTCTCCAAACTCTCCACCAATACGGTCCTTCCACTCTCTAATGCAGCTTCCCTCAAGGATGCCAACGATATATAATTTTAGAATCGCTGGCAAAATCAGCCTTTGAAGCGGCCGCTTCTTCTTTATGCCTGGCCTTTGCCTCATCTTGGGTTGCAAAGGCCTTAGCCTGATGGGCCAAACAGCCCAGCAAGGGCATCATGGCTGGAGCCCCTCCGGGACAGCTGGTGGAGCTTGCATACCAAATTTCCCATGCTAGGCAATATTTGGTTTCGGCCTCCCTGGACGCTGCGTCTTGCGCTGCTCAGGTGTCCAGCAATTCTGTAGCCATCCGGAGGAATATTTGGCTCAAAGCATGGCAAGCTGATCTTTCTTCAAAGAAGTCGCTCACAGGCCTCCCCTTCCAGGGAGATTGTCTGTTCGGCTCTCGGTTGAATCACATCATTATGGAGGCAACAGGAGGCATTAGTTCTCTCCTCCCTCAGTCCAAGCCTCGCAGTCCCGTACAAAGGCAGCAATTCCGCTCCTTTCGGCCTTTTCGCAGTTCCCGGCGTCGGACGATTCTTCAGGTCAGCACAGGCCGCAGAATCGCCAGACCAAGAAGAAGGCTTCCTTCATGCCCACTCCTTCCTGGCGTTCCCATAACTCCCATGGTAGATCTTCCAGGCCAAGACCTGGCAGATCCTACTCGGCTTGACTCGGATCCAGAGCCCAGCGTTTCTCCCAGGCTGGGTGGTTGTCTCCTGCTGTTCAGAGGCGTTTGGCTCGACCTGGTGGAAGACGCATGGGTCAGGGAGGTTGTTTCCTCTGGATACAAAATAGAGTTCACTTCCCGTCCCCGAGATCGGTTCTTCGTATCCCGCCCCCCAAGGGACCCTTCCTTGGTCCCGGGTTTCTTTGCACCCATCGACTCTCTTCTCAGTTCCGGAGTTATCGTCCCAGTTCCAGAGCAAGATCTCTTCACAGGTTCTATTCAAACCTGTTTGTTGTACGAAAAAGGATGGCGTGGTTAGGCCCATTCTGGCTCTCAAGTTGCTGAATAGGAGAGTCCGCCTGCGTCACTTCAGCATGGAGTCCCTTCGCTCAGTTATTTCTTCCATGGAGACACAGGAATTTCTGTGCTCCATAGACACTGTCGATCTCCTGGCGGACTCCCCCTGGAGTCTCCCAGACAGGCCAGATCTTCTATCACAGAGTACTATCTGCCACCCGAGTTCTCGGTTGCTCAATTTGACGATGCGGCTGTTCAGACCGCGGTATTGAGAGCATCCGTGTTCTCCAATTGGGTGATTCGCACCACTATCCAGGCCAGAAAGCCGTCGTCCTCTAGATTCTACTACCAAACCTGGAAGGCCTATTTTCGCTGGTGTGAGTCTAACGTCACCCCGCCAATGAGGTTGTCGCTCCCAGCTATCTTGGGTTTTTTCTCCAAGCGGGACTGGATTCTGGTCTCTCTCTTGCCACTCTAAAAGGGCAGGTGCCAATTTTTTCTATCCTCTTTGAGAAGTCCTTGGCATCTCGTTCTCAAGTCAAGGCTTTCCTTCAGGGAGTGGCGCATACGGCTCCCCCGTTCCGGAATCCTGTGGACCCCTGGGATCTCAATCTGGTTTTAGAGGTCATGAGATGTGCTCCCTTTGATCCTCTCAAGAAGGTTCCCTTGTCTGTTTTGTCCTGGAACGTGGCCTTTCCTGTGGCGATCACTTCCATCAGACGGGTTTCAGTATAGCGGCTCTCTCCTGTCTCCCCCCCCTTTCCTGGTTCTTCACCAGGATAAGGTAGTGTTGCGGCCTCCGCTTTCCTTTCTTCCCAAGGTGGTTTCCACTTTTCACTTGAATGAGGATATTGTCCGGCCTTCCTTCTGTTCGACTCCGACTCATTCTCTGGAGCGCTCTTTGAACAGGCTAGGCTTGGTCCGGGCAGTGAGAATCTACCTGGATAGGACTGCTTCCTTCAGGAAGTCAGATATTTTATTCGTCATTCCAGACGGAGCGCGGAGAAGCCTGCCAGCCTCCAAGGCTACGATTGCGCGTTGGGTTAGGTCTGTAATATTGGAGGCTTACCGGGTCAGATCAGAGTGCCCCCCTGGGATTAGGGCTCACTCCACCCGGACAGTAGGCTCCTCGTGGGCGGTTCACCATGGGTCTTCCATCCGCACGTTTGCCAAATTTTACAGGGTCCACGCCTACGCTTCGGCGGACTCCAGCTTAGGCAGAAGGATCTTGCAGGTGGCATTGGGGACTTTGCCGACCTGAATGGAGTTTCCTTCCTTTTTCTCCCACCCCAAGGACTGCTTTGGGACGTCCCATGGTTCCTGTGGTCCCCAATGAAGCGATCGAGAAAACGAGATTTCGGTTGCTTACCGTAAAATCTGTTTCTCGGAGCGCTCATTGGGGGACACAGCACCCTCCCATATGTTTAAAACTCTTGTCCTTTCTTCTGATTGTTATGGTTATGTTTGAGTTGTCTGTTCTGTTTGTTTCTGTCATGTTCTTCTCACTGCTTTTTCACTAACTGATTAGCTGATGCAAGTCGGTGGGGTGTATACTGCAGAGGAGGAGCCAACCTTTTTTAATATGCATAGTGTCAGCCTCCTAGTGGCAGCAGCATACTCCCATGGTTCCTGTGTCCCCCAATGAGTGCTCCGAGAAACAGATTTTACGGTAAGCAACCAAAATCTTGTTTTTTTCCATAAACATGATCTTTTAGACCCCAATTTTTTATTTTCCCAAGGGTAACAGGAGAAATTGGACCCCAAAAGTTTTTCTAATTTGTCCTGAGTAGGCTGATACCCCGTATGTGGGAGAAACTACTGTATGGGCACACGTTGGGGCTCAGAAGGGAAGTAGTGACATTTTCGAATGCTGACTTTGATGGAATGGTCTGCAGGCGTCATGTCGCATTTGGAGAGCCCCTGATTTGCCTAAACAGTGGAAACCCCCCATTTCTAACTCCAACCCTAACCCCAATACACCCCTAACCCTAATCCCAACCTTAACCACAAACCTAACCCTAACACACCCCTAACCCTAATCCCAACCCTAGCGGGGAAAAAGGAAATAAATACATTTTTTAATTTTATTATTTTTCCCTAACTAAGGGAGTGATCAAAGGGGGTTTGATTTACTATTTATAGCGAGTTTTTACATCAGATTTTTATGATTGGCAGCTGTCACATGTTAAAAGACCCTTTTTATTGCCAAAAATAGTTTTTGCATCACCACATTTTGAGAGCTATAATTTTTCCATATTTTGGCCCACAGAGTCATGCTCGTGAGGCCTTATTTTTGCGGGACGAGTTGACGTTTTTATTGGTACCATTTTTGGGCACATGACATTTTTTGATCGCTTTTTATTACGATTTTTTGGAGGCAGAATGAAGAAAAACCAGCAATTCATGAATTTCTTTTGGGGGGGGGGGCGACGTTTATACCGTTCCGCGTGTGGTAAAATTGGTAAGGCAGTTTTATTCTTCGTGTTAGTACGATTACAGCGATACCTCATTTGTATTATTTTTTGTCGCTTTTATACAATAAAAAATCATTATTTTTGCATCGCTTTATTCTGCGAGCTATAGCTTTTTTATTTTTTCGCTGATGATGCTGTATGACGGCTCGTTTTTTGCGGGACAAGATGACGTTTTCAGCGGTACCATGTTTATCTATATCTGTCTTCTTGATCGCGTGTTATTCCACTTTTTGTTCGGCGGTATGATGAGAAAGCATTGTTTTTTTGCCTTGTTTTTTTTTTTTAAGGGGTTACTAAAGGGGGTTAACTAGTGGGACAATTTTATAGGGCGGGTCGTTACAGACGTGTCGATACTAAATGTGTACTTTTATTGTATTTTTTTATTTACATAATAATGTGTTTATTGGGGAATTTTTTTTTTATTTATTTAGTGATTTTTTAAAAAATATTTTTACACATGTATATTTTATTTTAACATTTTTACATTGTCCCAGGGTGGGACATCACTACATAGTGTCAGATCGCTGATCTGACAGTTTGCAGAGCACTGTGTCAGATCAGCGATCTGACAAGCAGTGCAGGAGGCTTGCCGGCACCTGCTTTCAGCAGGCACTGACAAGCCACCTCCCGCAAGACCTGGAAGGACCCTGCGGCCATCTTGGATCCAGGGTCCTGCAGGGAGGAGGTCGTCGGAACAACGCAATCATGTTTGATCGCAGTGTTCCGGGGGTTAAAGTGCCAGGAGCTGTCCGTAACCGCTGCTGGCACTTAGTGTCAGCTGACTTCCGGCCGCGATCAGCCGCTTTCCCGCCGTGAGTGTGGCTGATCGCGTATGACGTACTATTCTGTCCTTGGGAATTAAGTCCAAGGTCACATGGACGGATAGTACGTCAGATGGCAGAAAGGGGTTAATCGTCTGCTCTATTTCCAGTGCTTATGTGCATTAATCCAATTTTGATCCTAGCACTATTCTTTCTTTATAATTTTTTTTATCATGCTTTGTATCTGCCTATATTCATATCTTGCATTATCGCCAGCTTTGTTTGCATGTTCATACACAAGCTATTAATTACCACGACCTAAAACTTGCTGACATTTTTGCAGGCACCAAGTTACATTTTCTAATTTATGTCTAGTCCGTTTCAGTGATGTGTAAGCAATGCTGGAAAAAAACTTACCTGCCACCGTTCCAAAATGTGCTTATTTCTAATGCCTAGTTATTAGAAGGGCTGCAGTGTTATTCCGCGTGACAAATGCTCCACGCTGAAGTCCATCAATCCTTTTATCGGCTTTACCCGGCTCAATTTCTGTAGCGTGTGTTGTAAAGTAAGATTGATATGAGTGTGAATGTATAATAACATTGTTGCCGCACAGCTTATTCTCATCTTGACTTCTGATTTCAGGTCCCCAGGAACTCAGACCTCCCAAATGCATCTCAGGTACAAAAAGAAGAACAGAGTAAGATTGATGAGTCCGAGCCACTTGGTGCTGCAGAGTCAGAAGAAAAGGAGACACTTCTTACCCAGGTATACAAAACGTGTCCATGTCTCATCTCGCCGTAACTGCTTTTACTGCTTACTGACCTTGATAAAAGGACGCTGGGTAGCCATAATGCTGGTGTAGATATGAACAGTATTTCGCTGGTTGGTCAAAATTAAAGCTTTGTACCCATCCTATATCATTAGAACATGCCATTGCTTTAAAGGGGTTGACCGGTCCACACTGTGCGCTGCGGACATTCGCCGGTTTCTGATCCAGCACAGTAGGGTATGTATGAGTTACACATACTCCAGTGGGCACGCCTTTGCTCCATACACTTGGCCGGCCAGTGGGCGTGTTTGAATATAGGGTGCGGCCTTGCACAATACAAGTGTATGGCAGCGAGGCCACGCCCACTCACCTGGAGTATGTATAAGGGTATATGCACACGTTGCGGATTCTACTGTGGATCCGCAGCGGATTTGGCCCTGCGGATCCGCAGCAGATTCTGCTGCGTTGTACAGTACCATTATAATCTATGTAAAAAAAAAAAACGCTGTGCACATGCTGTGGATTTTTCCGCGCAGATTTGCTGCGGATTTAAATCCGCAGCATGTCAATTCTTTGTGAGGTATCCGCAGCGGTTTTACACCTGCTCCAATATAGAAATCGACAGGTGTAAAACCGCAGGGCAAATCCGCACAAAAACCACAGAAAATCCGCGGTAAAAGCGCAGGTCATTTTACCTGCGGATTCTGCGCGGAAAAATCCGCACAGGAATCCACAACGTGTGCACATACCCTTACTCTAGCATACCCACCGATCCCGGATCGGAAAGCGGCAAATCCCGTCGCACACAGTGTGTGCGCTGGGGGGATTCATAAGTCTGCAGTCACTCTGTGTGACTGCAGACTTATTGACACAGAGTGACTGCAGACTTATTGATTTGGACAGGGCGACCACTCTAAGGACCTTGATAGTCCGAATTCTAAGACCCCAACTTCTGAGAATGAAATAGATGCAGAGATGATTTAGCGATACATCGCCTTCTAAGTTTTCCCTGCACAGCTGCGAACTTGGCGACGTTTCTGTAGTTCCCTGTAGTTACTGGGGAATGACGCTTACTTTCAAATGACGCTTCAAAATATCACTACTACACACTCCTTGTCAGGTTCGTGGTGTTCCCAGAAGTCAGGCTCTCAGCGAGCATACTTTAACCAATTAGTAACTTTTAACCCCTTTCTGACCTTGGACGGAATAGTACGTCCAAGGTGAGATCCCCCGCTTTGAGGAGGGCTCCAGTGGTGAGCCCGCATTAGAGCCAGGACATGTCAGCTCTTTTGAACAGCTGACATGTGCCCGCACTAGGCCCAGGTGGAATCGCGATCTGGCCGTGCCTATTAACTAGTTAAATCCCGCTGTCAAACGCTGACAACGGGTTTTAACCAGCTCTTCCGGCCACTGGGCCGGAAATACGCGCATCGCACCGTGATCGGAGGTCAGCGATAGAGACCTCTATGGTTGTTTATGAGGCATTGCTATGAGCGCCACCCGGTGGTCTGCACTCATAGCAATGCTGTAATTCTGCTACATATAAGCGATCGGCTCATCGCCTATATGTAGCAGAGGCAATCAAGTAGTGGATGCTTCTAGTCTCCCATGGAGGCTATTAAAGCATGCCAAAATTAAAAAATGTTTTAAAAAATATGAAAAAAAAAAAAAATATATAAAAGTTTAAATCACCCCCCTTTCGCCTTATTCAAAATAAACCAATAAAAAAAAACCACACATACACATATTAGGTATCGCCGCATTCAGAATTGCCCGATCTATCAATTAAAAAAAGGATTAACCCGATCACTAAACGGCATAGCGGGAAAAAAATGGAAACGCCAGAATTACTTTTTTTTGTGGTTGCCTCGACGTTGCATTAAAATGCAATAACGGGCGATCAAAAGATCGTATCTGCACATAAATGGTATGCTAAAAACGTCAGCTCGGCACGCAAAAAATAAGCCCTCACGCAACCCCAGATAGAAAAAAATGGAGACGCTACGGGTATCGGAAAATGGTTCAAATTTTTTTTAGTAAACTTTGGAATTTTTTTTCACCACTTAGATAAAAGAGAATCTAGACATGTTTGATGTCTATGAACTTGTAATGAGCTGGAGAATCATAATGGCAGGTCAGTTTTAGCATTTAGTGAACCTAGCAAAAGAGCCAAACAAAAAACAGTGTGGGATTGCACTTTTTTTTGCAATTTCACCGCACTCGGAATTTTTTTCCCGTTTTCGAGTCTACGTCATGCTAAAACCAATGAAGTCGTTGAAAAGTACAACTCGTCCTGCAAAAAATAAGCCCTCACACGGCCGTATTGACAGAAAAATAAAAAAGTTATGGCTCTGGGAAGAAGGGGAGCGAAAAATGAAAACGCAAATCCGAAAAAGCTTGGGTCATTAAGGGGTTAAGCTGAGGGGCATGGCTATGTAAGCCCTGAGAGGTTGCATCTGGGGGAGCTCCAGCCATCCCTACATTATCCTGCATCATACCTGACACCTGAGGCTCTGGTAAGCCTGTAAACTTAATCATCCTGGGGTGGATTTAGCCTGGCTCCAGAGGGGCTGTTTTGGTTCAGTCAGGCAAGGAACTGCAAATTAACCACACAGAATACAGCTCTGGAGGTGTCAGTGGCCATCTTGGGTCCAAGCTCTGAGGTACAGAAAGAGAGTAGCCTACCGGGGGATCTGAACTTTATCAGATACAAGGTGGGAGCTGTGGTGTAGAGCCCTGAATAAGGAACCTACAGCCAGCGTTTCTCTGTTGGACACAGGAGCTAAGGAGGGATGTCTGATTCAGTGAGGAGATTCTCTCACTGTCCTCCCAGAGATTAGTTCACCTGCAGTGGAAAACTTTGATTGCGACTCTCAGCAGGGCACAGAAGGAATCTGCAGTAAAGCCCCTGTCACACACAGCGATCTCCCTAGCGAGATCACTGCTGAGTCACTAGTTTTGTGACGCCACAGCGATCTCCCCAGCGATATAGCTGTGTGTGACATTCAGCGACGATCAGCCCCCCTGCTGGGTATCGCTGATCGTCGCTGAATGTCCTGGACATTTATTTGATCGTTGGTCTCCCGCTAGCCAGCACGCATCGCTGCGTGTGGCATTCAGGAGACCAGCGATCAGCTGGTAACCAAGGTACACATCGGGTTTCCAGGCGCCGGGCGGTGGGATAAGTCAGCACTAAAGCCTCTTCAACATTCATTACGGGTCCATTTGAGTGGTCCACTCCCAACTGTGTCGCAATTTAAATACCTGGACATTATTATGCAGAAAGTTAGCAGAAATGAGTTCCCATCTAACATCTCCTCCCTTCTTGACCACACTAAACTTAAATTAACACTATGATGCAAATTACCACTTTAAGTTACTGGAAGGATAAATCTAGTTAAAATAATTCTACTCCCTAAATTTAGCTTTATATTTCAGCATAGTGGGGTACCCATACCTAAGTCCTTCTTTTCAATTCTTAGCTCATTAATCACTGGATTTATCTGGGGAAACTATAAGCCTAAACTTAAGCTGTCTACCCTACATAGGCCCAAAAAGCTGGGCGGCGCTATCAGACTTCTTTTTATACTATCTAGCCAGACAGCTTAGGGCAATTGACTCATGGATTCCAGATACTCCCTGCCTAAGGCCGGTGTCACACTTTTGAGAAACTCAGACGATTCTCGTGCGAGTCTCTCGCATCAACACCCAGCACTGCCGCCGGCACTCGAACCGGAGCATGCAGCTCCATGTAATTCTATGCAGCCGCACGCTCTGGTCCAGTGCCGGCGGCAGTGCCAGGGGTTGATGCGAGAGACTCGCATAAGAATCATGCAAGTTTCTCGCAAGTGTGACACCGGCCTAACTCAGAGAATCACTTGGCACAAGCAGCGTGACAAACTGTTTATTGGGATTTCTGGAGACAGATAAATCAAACATTCCTAGGATGTTACCTCTCCTTAGGCTTGCCCACACAATCTGGAGACAAGCTAAAAGAGTAGTTGATTTCACTGAGGTTGTGGCAGAAATGCCTCTCTGGCACAACACATACTTCCCTTCTCTACAAGAACATCACTCCTCTGCTTTCTCGAGCTCCAGAAATGTATTGAAAGTAAAAATCCCTTGGTGTGCCTGTTTGGGTTTGTGGAAAAAGATAATTGGGACCATTATATTATAATATTTCTCCGAGAGATGCCAGGAAATTAATTGCTCTGATGGATGGGTAGTTTACACCCAACACCGAGATCCTGGGTAGAACTTGTCAATTCAGTGATTCCATATGAAAACACGGTCTATCAAAATAGAGGGGGGTGCCCTGGGAAATTCTATAAAACATGGGACTTCTGCATCTCATCCCCCCGTCACTGTCTAACAAGTGCCTAAGCATATTGACATGGGGAGTGTGCCAAGCCACATTTGCAGGTGCGTCAGTTTTTCCAGCAGAAATGTTAATCTTTAGTTATTGTTATGTAAATAGTTATTGGGTATCGATCTCCACGTTTCGAGGTCGACATTATATGCGATCCAGTAAATATATACTGAGATAACAAGTTAGAATGAATGGTTAGATGTATGTGAAATATATAGCCACAGTATAACATTGCTCGACGGTTAATGATAAGACATGGGAATGAACATGTACTAATTCATACATTGTTGCTTCTAATTTTGTAAACCAGTGTAAGGCTGTGTTTCCATGATCAGGAAACACAGTGCTTTGGACGGAGCAGAAAGTCCGCTCCGCCCAATGCCCGGCCTCCTAGTGAACGCGCGGTCAATCCAGATGTGTTCAATGAATACATGCGGAATGACCGCAGCGCTGCATAGGCCTGTGTAATTTCCCTTGCGGCGACGGAGCGTCGCCGCAAGGGAATAGGACATGCTGCGATCTAAAAAGACGCGCCGCATGTCCGTTAACGCAGGTCTGCCTCCTGCGTGTTTTTATGCATAGTGGAGACGGGATTTCTTGAAATCCCCTCCACTATGCTGTAACATCTGGACGCTGCGTGTTTGATGATGCACCAGCGCACAGCGTCAAACACGCAGCAATTACTGAGTGTTTCCTGACCGTGGAAACACACCCTAATAACAAAGTGTACTCCTGTTTATGGACATGGGAAATGTGTTTGTTCTTATGTATATTTTCAAGAAACAAAATAAAAAAAAAATAATCACTTTTAAGCTATATTTTCTACCTTTTTCAGAGTATGTTCACACATAGCTTTTTTTGATGCTTGATTTTCTGCAGACTGTGGCCAGAAATCTAAAGCAGAAATTATGCTTATATTTGTTTTCTTAATGTATTCTTTTATTAAAATTGTATTGAACTGGACCAATAGGGTGTGTGTCCAAGAGGCTTTGCACCTCTTGGATCGGTAAAGATATGAAATATATTCTAGACGGGGGCGGAGCCTGACGGGCAAAGTGAGCGGTCGCATCTCCCTGAGCTCTCCGCCGGTGCACAAGGTACCTTAAGATCCGCCGTCGTCACCGCCAGCCTCAGTTGACCGAACGGTGGGGGAAGGATCGTAGACCACCGGGAACGCAGGAGTGACCGGAGGTGAGCCGTAATGACCCGCAGGAGACAAAAAGACCTGAGCTGGGCAGACTGAGGCAGCTCCCAAGATGGCGCCGACAGGAGGGAGGAAGCGGCCAAGCTCAACGCTGCATGTCAGCATCACATGAGCGCTGCAGCGAAGTTAGAAAGGTTTGCCCGCAAAGGAGAGTCTGTGAAGCAGCAAGAGTCAGAGGGAGAGGAGGAGGAGGATGGGGATGAAGGGATGGAGTTACAGGAGGAGATGGAGGGAGGAGATGGGGGGAGGAAAATCCCCAGAGAGCGAAGTCCCTGAGGGGGAGAAAATGGCGGTGGCAGCACAGGAGGAGGGGGAGATACAAGAGAATCCCACTATTAAAGATGTGTTTACAGTAGTTACAGTAGTATCTTTCTGCAAGCAGGCACTAACTACGTTAACTCAGCAAGTTTTGGGAGTACAGTCTGAAGTAGCCATTATAAAAAAGGACATACATAAGGTTAATACCAGGACCGGAGAAGTGGAAAATAGAGTGGGAGAGGCGGAAGATTGGATAAATAAATTTAAAAAATCGGAAAAGCAGTTTAAGCAACAACTCTCTGAAGTCATGACAAAAAATGATGATCTGGAAAATCGTTCCCGAAGGAACAATATTAGAAAAGTGGCTGAGAGATCAGATCGGGGCAGACTTTACTAAATTTTATGCAGTGGAGCGGGCACATAGAGTACCAATGCAACCACAACCCCCGGGTAATAATCCACGTGTTATTATTGCAAAGTTACTTCATTATAAGGATAGAGATATCATTATCCGCAAAGCAAGAGAATCGGAGGAGATTACAATGAATAGCCAACGAATTGGTATATACCCTGACTACTCGGTAGCCGTACAGAAACAAAGAATGCAGTTTGGAGGGGTAAAAAGACGCCTGAGAGAATTAGGTGCCAAATATTCAATGATATTCCCTGCTAAACTGCGAGTGGCGGCCATGGATAAAGTTTTCTTTTTTACGGATCCTGAGGAGGCCATAAATTGACTTGATGCTACGTCTTTACAGGCCAAAGACTGAGAGACGGTCACGGAATTTAAGAATACTGCTTGATGGAGCGGTCGGCTGAGGACATTTAGTAAGCAGATTCCTTTCTAGCTCACAGAAAACAATTGATAATCAATATGGATGGACTGGGGTGGAGACACCCATAATACAAACTATGCAAGCATATATATGATCTCGAATATGGGACTAGAAGTGAAGATTTTTTAACTTCTGATTCCACATCCATAGCTTTAATTTTTTCATTTTTTTGGTTCTGAGAGTGACTCAATCACTACTGGTGGACTAGTATTGATTGATTGAAAAAGAAAGGAGTCGATATGAAATATTTGAACTTTGTGTGTATTGCCCTGGCGGAGGGCAAGGCGGAGATGAATATTGTTTGAAACCACAGATGTGTTATATTAATGTATATTATATGTAGTTATAACCTTTCTTTTTGCACTTACAGTGAGACAAACTGTGGTGGGGGAAAATATAGGAGTGCACAGCGGGAGGGGGAGAGAGATAACGAGAGCAGAGTGAAAAACTGGGTAAGTGTGGAGATAGTAAAAAGTTGGCGGGAGAGAGGTGCTATCTCTGGAAGATCGGGTTGGGAGCGAAAAAGCCATGGCTCTTAGAGAGCATGCAAGGAGAGGAGGAAGAAAGGGGGATTTGGGGAAGGGGAAGGGGGAGGGGGTAAGGTTATCGACAGTAGAAGTAAGAAATGGCAGAATGATGGGAATGGTGTTTATTATATATAATGGGTAGCTTTAAAGTTTTAAGTTGGAATGTTAGAGGCTTATCGGAGAAGAACAGAAGGGCGACAATATTTAAATGTATGCAGGATCAGGGGGCGGCAGTGATATGCCTCTTGGAAACTCATTTACAGAAGGAAACAACCCATATTACCAATAGAAAATGGATACAAAAGGCATACCACTCTACATTTTCCAATTACTCTAGAGGAGTCTCGATTTTAATTAACAGGTCCACTTGTTTTGAAGAAATAGATGTGTACATCGACCCAGAGGGACAAGGGGTAGCAGTTAAAGGAATGTTTTTGGACGGCCGTTGTGTTTACTGGCACTTTACATTCCCCCTCCTTACTCTAGCACTAAGATCAGAGTGATGAGGGAGTATGCTGAAAGAAATGGAGGAATGCCGCTGCTGATGGTGGGAGATTTTAATAATGTGATAGATATCTTCTGGGACAGGAATAAGAGACAACCAAATGTACAAGGCAGCACTATTACAGTATTTGGTAACTTTATTAAAGAAATTGGTCTGATTGATGCATGGAGGGTTAGGAATGAAGGGAAAAGGGGTTACTCATGTCACTCCACATCATATGGTACACTGTCACGGATTGATTTGGCACTAGCAGATGGATTGGCGGACGCCATGATAAGAGAGGTACAATACCTTCCCAGAGTGATTTCTGATAGTCCAGTTATGGTGAATATTGGAAATGGGGCACAGAAAGGAATAGTTAGGGAAGGATGGAAAATACATCCTGTTTGGATACAATACCTTAACGTTCAAGGGATTGGGAAAGAGTTAGAAGAATTTTTTACCCATAATGATGGGAGCACAGATAAATGTTATGTTTAGGTAGCTGAGGAGAAAAAGCAAAAACAGTAATACACCAGAGAGGCTGGAACCTATTTGATTGCAGTAACCTGAACTAACCACACAACTAGAGGTAGCCGTGGAGCGTTCCTACGTTGATCCTAGACGCCTCGTCACAGCCTGAGAGATAACTACACCTAAAGGCAGAAAGAGGAAAGCTATCTGCCCCGGAGCAGATCCCCAAAGAAAATAGGAAGCCCCCAAACATGTAATGGCGGTTAGACAAGAAGAAGCACGGACACAGACAGAAAATAGAATGAGCAAACGCTGGGGCCCAATCTGTCTAGACAGAAAAGTACAGGAAAGGATTCTCACTGCAATCCAAAAAAAAACCTAAAAAATACCAACTCTTCTGATTGCAAAAACACCTGAGATCACACAATCTCTACCACCTAAATCAGATCTCTGGTGTAACAAAACTAAGCCGCAGCCACTGAAAAAACAGGAAAAAGCAAATGAACAAATAACAGTGGCTTCAGACATACTGAGAGGAGCACAGGCCCCCAGGAGGGGACCCGGCTGACCTCCACAGAAGTGCAGGGAACTATGCAAAAAGCAAGCACAAAAATAAAAGCAGAAAATATCTTATCTGAAAGCAGAAGATGCAGGCAAGACTCAGCAAACTTCCAAATGAACCAGGAACAACAATTGAGACAAGAACAATTGATCACCGGTGACCATCATGTGAGGGAACCTCCCTTATATCAGTCCAGTCCGTGATCCCAGATTGCCATTCCTCGCTGTGAGGTTCAGTACTGTCTGCAACCACCAGAGGGAGCCTCTGCTCAGAAACCATCTCCAGCACATTCATAACAGATAAACTAGTGGAATGGGATGTGATGAAGGCCTTTCTTAGAGGATTGTTATTTAGGGACATCTGTAGGCGTAAAACACAAACTACAAAAGAGGAAATTGAAAAATTGGAAGCACTGGGGAGAGCGGAGGAAGAGGCTATACATAATGATACACCTGAAACACAACGGGGCCTGAGGGAAGCTCAGGAACAGATTAATAATGTCTTACTAGGTAAAATGAGTAGAAAACAGGCGTTCCAAAAAGACAGGTTTTACACTGAAGGGGAGAAAGTGGGACACCTTTTATCTGTTATCGCCTCGGCACAAAGGAGTAATTCATTTATTTATAATATGGTAAATGGAAAGGAAAGAATGTAAATGACTTAGTTGGGGTATTGAATATTTTCAGTGACTTCTATAAAACTTTATACTCATCAGAGGAGAATGCAGGGAATGAAGAGGTAGATAAATTCTTGGGGTTAGGGTCGCTCCCTAAGTTGAGTAAAGAGAATAAGGACAGACTGGATTCTCCCATTACTGTGGTAGAGATGGAGATTGCACTGCATGGCATGGCCAATGAGAAATCCCCTGGGTTAGACGGTTTACCGTCAGAAATCTATAAACAATTTGCAGAACTGTTGCTACCGAAATTGTTGACAGTATTTGAAGAAGCTAAAGAGAAAAAGTTGCTGCCGGCCTCTATGAGAGAAGCGATGATAGTAGTGATTCCAAAGGAGGAAAAGGACCCCAGATTACCCGAATCATATAGACCAATCTCACTTTAACGGTGGATATAAAAATTTTGGCAAAAGTTTTAGCTTATCGGCTGACTGGGGTCATTTCTTCTTTGATACATCCAGATCAGGCGGGATTCATGCCTAATAGAGCTGCAGCAGGTAATATAAGGAGGCTATACCTTAATCTCCAAATGCAAGCGGATAATTCAGGTCGCAGAGTGATCGCCTTACTAGACGCCCAAAAGGCGTTCGACAGTGTACAATGGGAATACCTATGGAGAGTTAAGCAAAAATTCGGGTTTGGGCCGCGATTTATAGAATGGGTGCAGCTACTCTACGCTCAACCCACTGCTAAGGTCAGAGTTAACGGAGCGATTTCCTCATCTTTTCCTTTGAACAGAGGAACCAGACAGGGATGTCCGCTGTCGCCACTCCTCTTTGCTGTAGCAATTGAACCATTAGCTGCAGCTATTAGGGGGAATCAGGGAATCCAAGGATTTAAACATGGGGAAATGGAGGAAAAAGTTGCTCTGTATGCAGATGATCTGTTATTGTTCCTGGGGATCCATCTGAGTCGTTGAGTTGTGCCATGCAGACTATCGAAAGATTTGGGGCCATATCTGGGTTGAGGATTAACTGGTCCAAATCAGTTCTGTTTAAAGTGGATAGGGAGGTGGAGTGGACAGATAGAGATATTGAAGTCAGCAAATTACAGTGTAAAGAGACCTTTAAATATCTGGGGATACAGATTTCCTTGCCGATTTCAGAGTACCTTAATATTAATTTGACGCCATTACTTCAGAAACTAAAAATCAAAATAGACATATGGAATAAACTACATCTAACAGTGGTGGGAAAGATAAACCTTTTTAAAATGATCCTGATGCCTAAACTACTATATATTTTACATAATGCGCCTATCTGGATTTCTAAATAAAAGGTTTAAGTCTTTGAATGTGATGGTTAGAGCGTTGGTATGGAGGAAGAAACCCGCAAGAATAAAGTTGGAAATTCTTCAGAGACCTAAAGATGAAGGTGGAATGGCACTGCCAAACCCAGAAATATATTTTCTAGCTGCTCAGAGTCAGCACTTTAGAGGGTGGTCGAGATCTGGATCTGGTGATTCTGTTAAAAGAATGTTAGAACACTGTACGGGGGATAGGCCGATACTAGAGGGATTGGAAGGAAGGTAACATTAAAAGATTGGGACGGGAAATGCCTACGTTAGAACTCATTGACAAAATCTGGAGTACAATAAAAAAGGTGAGAGGAGTAACGAGACTAACTAAATTTACACCCATATGGAATAATAGCAATCTGCCAGAGATAAAGAAAATAGGTACTATACGGGAATGGACAGAAAGAGGAGTAAGGTATATGTTTCAAATAATGGAAGGGGAAGAAATTAAACCTTTTTCAGTTACAAAATGAGTTCCTATTGCCAAATGCAGAATGGTATAGATATGGGCAGGTTAAACATGCAATTAGAACACAGAGAGCACAACAGAGATTGGTAGTAGAAACTGATTTGGTTTTGGAATACATCTGTCAAGAAGGAAACAGTAGGGGGGTAATTTCAAGCACATATAGAGATTTGATGCATACCTTTCTTCTGCGGTTTCCATTGAAAGCAAAGCATAAATGGGAAGAAGAAGGGGAAGTATAGAAGACGACGTCTGGGAAACTATATTGGAGTATATACGTAAACTCTCCATGAGTGAACCTGCAAGATTATCGCATATTTACAGTATGTAATTCATAGAGTATATAGATCACCGTTAATAATGCACAAAATGGGGCTGAGGGGACACTCGGAATGTCCAAGGTGTACTATAGATATGGCGGGTATATTCCATATGATGTGGGTATGTCCTAGGCTCTTAACGTTTTGGTCTGGAGTAGTTAATATGATTGAAGGGGCGTATGGATGTGAAGTCTCTGGAGATCCTGTTACGTGTTTACTGGGCTATGTGGAAGAAATTTTAATTGATAATAATAGTAAAATAGCTTTTGCTAGATTACTTTATTGTGCTAGGAAATTAATTGCAAGAAATTGGACTAGTTTTGAGCCTCCATCGGGGGAGGAATTCTCTGTAAGAGTAAAGCATATTATACACTTGGAAAAGAGTATTTATGAAAAAAGAGGTAAATTGAACACGCATGAAAAAATATGGGAGCCTTGGATGCACTATAAAGGATTGTAAGAGATGAGATCTTTAACATGTAATGTATTTTATTCACCATTCTCGGTATTCGATACCTTCCCTTTTGTTTGATCCTTATCATTACGGGTAATAAAAGTATTTTTCCTTACTTATATCTTCTGCCTTAATAAGAAAAAAAAAAGGAGAAATTGTCGGGAGGGGGAGGAGGGATTGAGGGGTTAAATAAGACTGTTATACTGTTCAGTTTATTCAGCGGTTTTGAATAATGTTGTATGAAAAATTTGTTTAATAAAAATCTATCTGATTTAAAAAAAATATATATATATATTCTAGACTAATATGAAGATAGATAGATAGTTACATAGATAGATATAAAGTCAATTGTAAATCTATAAGTAATTAGATCCAGTAGATGAGAAATGAAGTAGATCCTAAATTGATATGAGGTACTATAAATGATAGATATGTCCAACCACAGGCAGAGAAAAAAACAATATTGCAGAGGAATGAGTGAAAAGACTGAAAGCGGTGAAAATTACACTGAGGCGTCATTGGTTTTGTATCATTATGGTTATATGGAATCTGTCAGCAGTTTTTTTATATATAATCTGAGAGCAGCATGATGGTGCAGAGAGACTTTCTAGCCTGTGTTTTGCTGCTTCAATAAAATCAGTGTTTTATCAGCATGAGATTATCACTACAGGACTAGGTGTTATGAATGTTTTAGAAATGAATTCTGAGCAGAAGCTCCCTCTGGTGGTTGCAGACAGTACTGAACCATTCAATTTCAATGAGGATTGGCAATCAGGGATCATGGACTGGCTGGATATAAGGGAGGTTTCCCCCCATCATGGTTGCCGGTGATCAATTGTTCTTGTCTCAACGTTGTTTCCTGGTTCACTTGGAACTTTGCTGAGTCTTGCCTCTTCTCCTGCTCTCAGATAAGATATTTTCTGTTTTTTGTTTTTGTGCTTGCCATTTGTATATTTCGCTGCATTTCTGTGAGGTTGGCCAGGTTCCCCTCCCCGGGGGGCTTGGTCTCCTCTCGGTTCCTCTGGAGCCATTGTTGTTTGTTCATTTGCCTTTTCCAGTTTTTTTTCTGTGGCTGCGGCTTAGTTTTGTTACACCAGAGAACTAATTTAGGTGGTAGAGGTCGTGTGATCTCAGGTGTTTTTGCAATTAGTAGCGTTGTTTTTTTTTAGGGTTTTTGGATTGCAGTAAGTATCCTTCCTATCCTTTTCTGTCTAAGTCAGATTGGGCCCCAGCGTTTGCTCATACTATTTTCTGTCTGTGTCTGTATTTCCTCTTGTCTAACCGCGATTACATGTTTGGGGCTTCCTATGTTCTTTGGGGATCTGCTCCGGGGCAGATAGCTTTCCTCTTTCTATCTTTAGGTGTAGTTAGCCTCTCAGGCTGTGACGAGGCGTCTAGGACCAACGTAGGAACGCTCCATGGCTGCCTTTAGTTGTGGTGGTTAGTCAGGGTACTGCAATCCAGTAGATTCCAACCTCTCTGGTGTATTGCCGTTTTTGCCTGCTCTCTCAGCTACCAAAGCATAACAGTATCACCGGCCAAACTGAAAATTATATGGTACTCACAGAAGTGAAAAATAGTGTGGAAAAAAAAAAAGTTATCAGAGTTGTCAGATTTTTTTTTTTTTCTGTTTGTTGCATATTTTTTTTTTTTTCCCTCTTTTTCTCTGGGTGCTGAGGAGGATTTTTTTTTTCTCTCAATGGAGTTTGCACAGTTGTCTGGCCGTGTAGATCAGCTTGCCACTGAAGTTCGGAGTATTGCTACCTATCTTGCAGGGTTGCCGGTTGTGGAACCTAGGATCCCCATGCCAGATTTGTTTTTAGGGGATCGAGCTAAATTTCTGAATTTCAAAAATAACTGTAAGTTGTTGTTTGCCTTAAAACCTAAGTCCTCAGGGAACGCAGCACAGCAGGTTCAAATTGTCATCTCTCTCCTGCGCGGCGATCCTCAGGATTGGGCTTTTTCCCTGACACCTGGGGACCCTGTTTTGAGTAATGTTGATGCATTTTTTCTGGCTCTGGGGTTATTGTACGATGAACCTAATGTCACTGATCAAGCTGAAAAAACCTTGTTGGCATTAAATCAGGGGCTTGAGGACGCTGAGTTGTACTGTCAGAAATTCCGAAAGTAGGCAGTTCTGACCAAATGGAATGATGATGCTTTCGCAGCTCTTTTTCGGAATGGTCTGTCAGAGAATGTAAAAGATGTTATGGTGGGTTTCCCTGCTCCCTCTGGTCTCAATGATTCTATGTCATTGGCGATTCAAATTGACAGACGTTTGCGTGAGCGTAGAGGTATGCGTGGAATGGTGTTGCCTTGTGAACCAGCTTCTGAACCCATGCAGTGTGATAGAGTGGCTTCTGGGGCACAGCGTCATGAGTTTCGAAAACGCAATGGGTTATGTTTCTACTGTGGTGACGCCTCTCATGCTATTTCAGTCTGCCCTAAGCGGGGAAGACGTTTTGCACGCTCAGTTGTCTTGGGTAGTGTTCAGACTAAATTTCTGTTGACTGTTACCCTGATTTGCTCCCTGTCCACATTTTCTGCTCAGGCTTTTGTTGATTCGGGAGCAGCTATTAACCTGATGGATTTTGATTTTGCTAAACGTTGTGGGTTTCCCTTGATACCCCTACGGAAGTCTATTCCCCTACTGGGGATTGATTCTACCCCTTTGGCTGAGAATAAACCCCAGTTCTCTACTCAGGTGATAATGAGGGTTGAACCTGATCATCAGGAGAGTTGCAAATTTTTGGTGCTGTATAATCTGCATGACATTATTGCACTAGGTTTCCCTTGGTTGCAGTCTCATAATCCTGTTTTGGATTGGAAATCTGTGTCTGTAACCAGTTGGGCTGCCAATGTGTTAATGCCAACACTCCTGTTTTTTCTGCCTCTCCCCAGGCTCAAGATGTGCCTGACTTTTTGACTGATTTTTCTGATGTGTTTAGCGAAAGTAAATCTGCATCCTTGCCCCCCCATAGGAGCTATGACTGCGCTATTGAATTAGTGCCTGGTAGTAAATTCCCTAAAGGTCGCCTTTTTAACTTGTCTGTACCTGAACATGACGCTATGCGGTCTTATATCAAGGAGTCATTGGAGAAGGGTCATATCAGACCATCCTCTTCACCCTTGGGTGCCGGTTTTTTCTTTGTGGCCAAAAAGGATGGTTCATTAATGCCGTGTATTGATTATCGTCTCTTGAAACAATATCACTGTGAAATATCAATATCCGTTACCCTTGATTTCTGACCTGTTTTCCAGGGTGAAAAGTGCTACTTGGTTTACCAAGCTTGACCTTAGGGGGAGTATAACCTTTTGCATGAAGCACGGGGATGAATGGAAGACGGCGTTTAATACCCCAAGGGGCATTTTGAGTACCTAGTGATGCCCTTTGGGCTCACTAATGCTCCTTCGTCTTCCAGTCCTTCATGAATGACATTTTCAGGGATTTTGTGGATACATTTCTGATTGTTTATTTGGATGATATCTTGATTTTTTCCAATGACTGGGACTCTCATGTGAAACATATTCGGACTGTGTTCCAGATTTTGAGAGAGAATGCTCTGTATGTGAAGGGATCAAAGTGTCTTTGTGGCGTACAGAGGATCTCATTTCTGGGATTCATTTTGTCTCCATCTGTTATTGAAATGGACCCGGTCAAGGTTCAGGCCATCTGTGATTGGGTCCAACCTACTTCATTAAAGGCTCTTCAGAGATTCTTGGGTTTTGCCAATTTTTATCGTAAATTTATTGGTAATTTCTCTGTTATTGTTAAACCATTGACTGATTTGACCAAAAAGGGTTCTGATGTGGTGAATTGGCCTCCTGAGGCAGTCTCTGCGTTTCAGGAGCTTAAGCGGAGATTCACTTCTGCTCCTGTTCTACGGCAGCCTGATGTTTCTCTGCCATTTCAGGTGGAGGTTGATGCCTCTGAAATTGGGGCAGGTGCCGTTTTGTCCCAAAGAGATCCTGAGACCTCTAAAAGTAACCCTTGTGCTTTTTTCTCTCGAAAATTTTCTCCAACTGAACGTAATTATGACGTGGGTAATAGGGAGTTATTGGCCATGAAGTGGGCTTTTGAAGAATGGAGACATTGGCTGGAGGGAGCCAAACATCAGGTGGTGGTCCTCACGGACCATAAGAATCTGGTTTATCTCGAATTAGCCAAGCGACTTAATCCTAGACAGGCCAGGTGGGCCTTGTTTTTCACACGCTTTAATTTTGTGGTTTCCTTTCTTCCTGGCACTAAGAATATTAAGGCGGATGCCCTCTCGAGGAGTTTCCTTGCGGACTCTCCTGAGTTATCTGATCCTGCTGTTATTTTGAAAGAGGGTGTAGTTCTTTCCGCCGTCTCGCCCAATTTGAGACTGGCTCTGGAGGGGTGTCAGGAGGATAAACCCGAGCGCTGCCCTGTTGGGAAATTGTTTGTCCCAGACCAGTGGAAGAAGAGTGTGATGTCTGAGATTCATTGTTCCGCGTTGGCCGGTCATCCCGGAATTTTTGGTACCAGAGACTTGGTGAGTCGGTCCTTTTGGTGGCCTACTTTGTCTCGTGACGTCAGGGAGTTTGTGCAGTCCTGTGGGACTTGCTCTCGCTCCAAGCCTTGCTCTCGCTCTAGTGGTTTGTTGATGCCATTGCCTGTGCCCAAGATACCATGGACCCATATCTCTATGGATTTTATTTCCGACCTCCCTGTTTCTCAGAGAATGACCGTTATCTGGGTGATTTGTGATAGGTTTTCCAAGATGATACATATTGTGCCATTACCTAAGTTGCCTTCCTCCTCCGAATTGGTGCCTTTGTTCCTTCAGCACGTGGTTCGGTTACACGGCATTCCTGAGAACATTGTGTCTGACAGAGGAGTCCAGTTTGTTTCCAGATTTTGGAGGACTTTTTGTTCTAAACTTGGTGTTCAATTGTCTTTCTCCTCTGCTTTTCATCCTCAGACCAATGGACAAACTGAGAGAACAAACCAGACATTGGAGACTTATCTGAGATGCTTTGTGTCTGCTGATCAGGATGACTGGGTCTCTTTTTTGCCTTTGGCTGAGTTTGCTCTTAATAATAGGGCAAGCTCTGCCACTTTGATGTCTCCATTTTTCTGCAATTTTGGGTTTCACCCTCGATTTTCTTCGGGACAGACAGATGGTCCTCAGTTTAAAGTGGGGGACTTGGTCTGGTTGTCCTCAAGAAATATCCCTATGAGAGTTGCATCTCCTAAGTTTAAGCCTAGGTTTATTGGACCTTATAAGATCATGGAGATTCTTAATCCTGTTTCCTTTCGTTTACTTCTTCCAGGGACATTTAAGATCCATAACGTGTTCCACAAGTCCTTATTGAAGAGGTTTGTCGAGCCAGTGGTTCCTATGGATGCACCCCCTGACCCTGTTTTGGTTGAGGGCAATCTGGAGTATGTGGTTGAGAAAATATTGGATTCTCGTTTTTCTAGACGGAAACTCCAGTATTTGGTTAAGTGGAGATGTTATGGTCAGGAGGACAATTCTTGGGTGTTTGCTTCGGACATCCATGCTAGGAGACTGATCCGTGCGTATCACAGAGCTCATCCTGACCGACCTGGTTGCACAAATGAGGGTTCGGTGACCCCTCCTCAAGGGGGAGGTACTGTTATGAATGTTTTAGAAATGAATTCTGAGCAGACGCTCCCTCTGGTGGTTGCAGACAGTACTGAACCATTCAATTTCAATGAGGATTGGCAATCAGGGTTCACGGACTGGCTGGATATAAGGGAGGTTTCCCCCATCATGGTTGCCGGTGATCAGTTGTTCTTGTCTCAACGTTGTTTCCTGGTTCACTTGGAAGCTTGCTGAGTCTTGCCTCTTCTCCTGCTCTCAGATAAGATATTTTCTGTTTTTTGTTTTTGTGCTTGCCATTTGTATATTTCGCTTCATTTCTGTGAGGTTGGCCAGGTTCCCCTCCCCAGGGGCTTGGTCTCCTCTCGGTTCCTGTGGAGCCATTGTTGTTTGTTCATTTGCCTTTTCCAGTTTTTTTTCTGTGGCTGCGGCTTAGTTTTGTTACACCAGAGAACTAATTTAGGTGGTAGAGGTCGTGTGATCTCAGGTGTTTTTGCAATTAGTAGCGTTGTTTTTTTTTTAGGGTTTTTTGGATTTCAATACGTATCCTTCCTATCCTTTTCTGTCTAAGTCAGATTGGGCCCAAGCGTTTGCTCATACTATTTTCTGTCTATGTCTGTATTTCCTCTTGTCTAACCGCCATTACTTGTTTGGGGGCTTCCTATGTTCTTTGGGGATCTGCTCTGGGGCAGATAGCTTTCCTCTTTCTATCTTTAGATGTAGTTAGCCTCTCAGGCTGTTACGAGGCATCTAGGACCAACGTAGGAACGCTCCATGGCTGCCTTTAGTTGTGGTGGTTAGTCAGGGTACTGCAATCCAGTAGATTCCAACCTCTCTGGTGTATTGCGTTTTTGCCTGCTCTCCTCAGCTACCAAAACATAACAACTAGGTGTCTCGTGCCACCTGGTCCAAGCACACCCCCAGCACGGATTAGCGGCTTTCTGTCATTACACAGTGTACACAGAGAGCTGCCAATCAGGTGAGCAGGGTTATACGCAGCTCAGCGTTCTGAATGGAGAAAATGGATTCTATCACAATGCAGCACCCAGTAACCTTGCTGGAATCAGGGTCTCTTTTCCTACATTATGCTGCTCTCAGATTACATAGCAAAAATCTGCTAACAGATTCCCGTTAAGGAAATGATCTGCACTACTGCAGAGATTTATTACTTTGTTCAATTTGTGCAGAAGTTTAAAGGAATAGAATTTGTGCTGTTAAAACTTTTTGTATGCACTAATAATTATGTCAATTATTATCAATTTTTGCAATATATCAAACTAAAGTAGCATTACTGAGCAGTGTAGCAAATGCTTTAAAATAATCTGCAAACTATAAGCTGAACTTAGGGACCAGCCTATTTCAAGTTTGTTTTTTAATCAAAATATGAAGCAAGAAATTGCATTTACTGATTGAAGACGAACATCATTCAGAGTTACAGTTAAGATGAAAAGATTCACCCTAATTTTACAGAACACTAACTAGGACACGTACATGATCATAATAGTAACGCTTTCTGTAATGTCCATTTTAGAGAGGGGTAATTTGTGTTTCAATTCATATAACTGGGAACTTAAAAGTCTTCATGAACAACATTAAAAAAGCAACGTTTATAGCGATATTTTTCTGTATTCTGTTGTGTCCTATATTGCAATCCCAACAGAAAACATTACGTTCTGCGACCCAATGGGCATCCATTTTCTGGGGAAAGTAATAGTTGGAAACCCCATCCAGTTTTCTTTGACCTTTTTTATAGCATACTGGTCATTTTGGGCGACTTTTCAGAATTAGAGTTGAGCGAATTTGATCGTGTGCCCTCTTATTCGGCAAGCTATACCGAATAAGCTGCAGAGGGAACCCGACTTCCTGGATCGCGCCAGCTGATCGGCGCCACAGTTGCATGTTTCGCGGCTCTGTCACAGCACATGCATGGAGGACCTGTTTGTTGTGCTCTCCATGCATGTGCTGTGACTGTGACACAGCTGCGACGCATGCAACTGCGCCGCCGATCAGACTTCGCGATCCAGGAAGTCGGGTTCCCTCTGCAGCTTATTCGGTAAGCGCTATAGCTTGCCGAATAAAAGGGCACCCGAACAATTTCGCTCAACTCCATTCAGAATCAGATGTCATGTTTGTGTACATGAGGAATAGCACTAGTTCTGTCCATTATTTACATTTTTTCCCTCTGCAAGCTATATCACTAAATTTCAGTTGTCTCTGAACTAGTAGGATGTCCCCAATACACAATACACAGAGACATGAGGAATTTCGGCTCTTTTGTCTTTACATAGCACACGTTTAAAAGCAACATGGGGAAGACATTACAAAGCAGCGTGAATGGCATTAAACAGCAGTACTGAGCAGTGGAGCTGTGAATCCAGCACTGATGTGAGACAACATTACTTTCTAGAAGTTACAGTATGATCTGTATGTCAGTGCCTCTCCGGCCCCTTCCCTGATCTTCATAAACCTTAATGGGAGCTCTAATCTGATCATTTTATGGTAACCTGTTTTCTTTTGACCAACTGTTAGCAGGGAATAATGAATTCAGGAAACGGAGAAAGGAAATAAGTAGCTACAATTTGTAGAAAGAAGGATATTTATTTCTATGATAGATACATTGCAAATTTTCTTATTTCAGCTGCAGAATGGAAGGGAGGGAGACACAGGAATTCATTACTGATGGGTAGGCGGAGCCCCAGATCAGGATGTTACCTCAGATCAAAAGAGTGATGACTGGCTGGCCCCTCCAGCTCGGGCTCCTCCTACTCAGCTCCAGTCTAAGATTTGAGGTCCAGAGGATGGTCGCTGCTAATGCAGCTCCTCAGAAGATTTTATTATTTTAATATTCGGACAGGAGACTTGGATCACTAGTTGGTCTAGAGGTCTCAGGGGTACCAGCGCTGCTGTACCCCAACCTCTCCCTTGGCGGATCTGTATTTACTCAAAGTCCCTGCAGAATCCTTGCCGGCCCTGGGGGATGAGGAGAGCTTCTCTGGCGGGAACGCAAACCACACGTGCGGTCACTGCGTTCTTCGCCCTGGGGGGAAGCATGGGCACTGCGCCAGAAACCCCTGAGGGTCCCTGTGGCGCCTTGGCTGGTGAGTACTCCACACAAATTTTAATAATAATTATGTGTGAGTGCTTTAGCGTCTGAATGAGCAGCGCTATTACTAATGTCAGTATGCTTCAGCGCTGCTGTGACAGCGTTACTACATGTATGTCAGTATGCTTCAGCGCTGCTGTGACAGCGCTACTACATGTAATGTCAGTATGCTTCAGCGCTGCTGTGACAGCGCTACTACATGTATGTCAGTATGCTTCAGCGCTGCTGTGACAGCGCTACTACATGTAATGTCAGTATGCTTCAGCGCTGCTGTGACAGCGCTACTACATGTAATGTCAGTATGCTTCAGCGCTGCTGTGACAGCGCTACTACATGTAATGTCAGTATGCTTCAGCGCTGCTGTGACAGCGCTACTACATGTAATGTCAGTATGCTTCAGCGCTGCTGTGACAGCGCTACTACATGTAATGTCAGTATGCTTCAGCGCTGCTGTGACAGCGCTGTTACAAGGAGATGTGGTGATTTTTTGTCCGCAGGCAGATAGCTGCAGGACAGAGAGGGAGCAGGAGCGGGGAGAGTTCGCGCTCAATATTTGAGCTGGCGGGGGGCGTGGCCTATCTATCCCGGTCTTTTGAGCAGGAAGACGCGCGCTCTGGCGTTTCTCCTGCGACCCCCTCACTGTGGCGGCCATTACTCAGGCTCCTGGGCTCCTCGGACCGCTCCTCTCCTCATAAGACACCACGGCCAGCTGGGTGAGTGCGGATTCCTCACCCCGCAGCGCAGCGATCGCTATACTGCAGCTGCAGTCTCATCAGAGACATAAAAATTGGCTGGGGCTCACAAATATATATATATATTTTGGTGAGTTTGCAATATTAACCCCTCTGAGGGTTATTTCTACCAGCTAAATTTGCTGACTGAATACCGCTGGGGTAACCCTGCTTGGTGGAGCGTTAACCCTTCAGCGTTTGAAAAAAAAAAAAAAAAAACCGCATAGTTTTTTGCTGGTATTACCGCTTTGACCTGCTCATACAGGTGAGACATGTCTGAACAGAGTTCAGATGCCGCGGATCACGTCCCAGTGCCATTGCGGCAATCAGATACGCAGACCTCCACAGCGTCTAGCGCTGCGGTCGACAGCGGTGGAAAATTGGATGATATCGCTCGATCGATTAATAACTTGTCTGACCTTTTAGGTCAATATGTGTCTGCTAATTCCTCTCAGAGGAAGCGACGCAGGCCGTTACCGGCCTCTACACGGAGCGAGTCAGATGTATCTGATATTGGGCAGAGTTCCCCTTTAAATTCGGATGGAGAAATATCCGATTCAGATGCGGACGAGCCGCAGGGGCGTTCCTCTATGACGAAGCGTACGGAGGCATTAATTGAAGCCATGAGAGATATACTACAGTTACCGGAGGAGGTAACTAGTCGTCCTGGTAAATCAGCACGCATGTTCCAGGAGTCCCGTGCTTCGCGCACAACATTGCCAGCTCTGGATGAGCTTAATGGTGTAATAGAGGAGGAACGTCTATGTCCAGATAAGCGTTTTCATGGAACGCATTTCTTTGATACACTTTATCCTTGCTCTACGGAGTTAAAGGCTAATTGGACTTCTGCTCCTGAAGTGGATGTGTCTTTGTCTCAGCTTAGTAAATCCTCTCTACTCCCTATTAAGGGAAAAGCGAGCTTACAGGAGCCTTTGGATAGAAAGGCAGAATTGGCGGCAAAAGCAAGCTATGAGGCTGCGGGTCATGGATTTCGAGCAGTGCTAGGATCCATGTGTGCTGCTAGAGCTTCTCTAAGCTGGTTGGCACGTCTGAAGACGGAGTTGCAAAATGAATCTCCGTTATCTGAGAAACTTGTGAATGGTTAGAAACGGCAGCCTGTTATATCTTTGATGCCGGTCTGGATACGGCATCTCTGCTGGCCAAAGCGCAAGCTTCAGCGGTCACAGTCAGAAGAGCTTTATGGCTCAGACAGTGGGCCGGGGACGCAGTTTCCAAACAAGGGTTGTTGGCCTTACCTTACAAGGGTGGCCATCTTTTTGGATCCGACCTCACAGAGCTGATTTCCAAGGCTAAGGCGAAGGAATCAGCATTACCACAGCGAAGGGCCATGGCCTCGGTGTCCAGTAAGCCTGGTGTTTATAGTGGTCGGCGGTCCTTTCGGGGCCGAGGACGATCTAGTCACTCCTCGTGGGGATCGGGTCGTCCTTCTTTCTCAGGAAAGAAATCCTCTCAGAAAACTCGTACTCCCTGGAAGCAGAGTTTCCGCCAGAACAAGCGGGAACTTGACAAGAAACCCGCAAAGTCGGATTGACGCCAGGGGTCCACTCGAGGATTCTCGAGTGGGGGGTCGCCTGCTTCTTTTCAAGGAGACTTGGATGGCTCGCGTTCCAGATTCCTGGGTAACGCGGATAGTGTCGGCAGGCTATTTCATAGAGTTTGCTTCTCAACCCCCAAATGTTTTTTGTCAATCTCGCGTTCCGTCGGAACCCGAGCTTGTTGTCGCTCTAGAGCGAGAGGTCGAATCGCTACTACAAAAGGGTGTAGTGATACCGGTTCCGTCAGAGGACCGAGGGAAAGGTTTTTATTCCAACCTTTTTATAGTTCCCAAAAAGGAGAACAAATTTCGCCCGATTCTGGATCTCAAGCGATTAAACCGGCATGTCCATGCCCGGAAATTTCGCATGGAGTCGCTTCGTTCCGTTGTGGCAGCTCTGTCACAGAACGATTTTCTGGTGTCAATCGACATTCGCGACGCCTATTTGCATATTCCCATCGGAAAGGCTCATCAGCGCTTTCTTCGATTTGCCATAGGTCAGAATCATTACCAGTTCGTGGCTCTGCCGTTCGGCTTAGCCTCAGCGCCAAGGGTCTTTACAAAAATTCTGGCGCCTCTCATGGCAATCCTTCGAAAACAGGGGATTACGATTCTCCCTTATCTGGACGATCTTTTGATCATGGCTTCCTCGGAGGAGGAGGCGTTGACGGCTCGGGATTTGTCTCTTCAGTTTCTGAAGGACTTCGGTTGGCTGGTCAATTGGGAGAAGTCGTCCCTGGAACCATCGAGGACAATCCTCTTTTTGAGAATGCATCTCGACACGTTTCGGTCGGTAGTTTCCCTACCACCAGACAAACAGTCATGTCTTCTTCGACATGTGCAGATTATGAGATCCTCAACGGCAATGTCTCTACGGAAGTGTATGCGTCTTCTAGGACTGATGGTGGCGTCCATGGAGGCAATTCCTTTTGCCCAGTTCCACTCCAGGACTCTTCAAAGGTTCATCTTGAGTCGATGGAACCAGTCGCAATCGCTGGATTGCAGTGTCACCATTTCTCGCGCGGTGCGGGATTCTCTAGAATGGTGGTTACGTCCAGGGGCATTCTCCCTGGGGAAGTCTTTCCTCCCTCTGAAGTGGTCAGTCATAACCACCGATGCCAGCCTGACGGGCTGGGGGGGTGTTTGGAACAATCTCTGGATTCAGGGGGTATGGTCATCGGAAGAGTCTGTGCTTCCGATCAACATCCTGGAATTGAGGGCGATTTTCCTTTGCCTCCAACATTGGACGGTCCCTTTGAGCGGTCTGCCAGTCCGTGTGCAGACAGACAATGCGACGGCTGTCGCGTATATCAATCACCAAGGTGGGACAAGGAGTTCCAGACTCATGGTAGAGGTGTCCCGAATTCTGATTTGGGCAGAGGCCAATGTACCAGCCATTTCGGCGATTCACATTCCAGGGGTTCGGAATGTTACAGCGGACTTTCTCAGTCGCAGAAGGATGGATTCCGGGGAATGGAGCCTCCATCCGGATGTGTTTGCACTACTGTGCTCTCGCTGGGGAACCCCCCAAGTGGATTTGATGGCATCCAGGTTCAATGCCAAGTTACCGACATTCATGTCCAGGTACAAGGATCCGAAGGCGGTGGCGGTGGATGCTCTGTGGCTCAGTGGGATCAGTTCGAGCTGATCTATGTATTCCCGCCGATATCCTTATTTCCTCTAGTACTGCGTCGGATCAGACTAGAGAGAATTCCAGCTATTTTGATAGCTCCAGACTGGCCAAGAAGGGTGTGGTTCTCGACAATAATGTCGCTGTTGGCGGCACCTCCTTTTCCACTCCCTCTTCAACCGGACTTGTTGACTCAGGGGCCCGTTTGTCATCCGGATTTGATGTCCCTGCGTTTGACGGCGTGGCTCTTGAGACCGAAATCTTGACCCGTAGAGGTTTCTCAGCCGAGGTCATTGCTACCCTTCGTGCTGCAAGATGTCCGGCTACTACTAGGATTTACCACAAGATTTGGGAAACCTTCTTTTCGTGGTGTTTGGGGTCCTCTCGGAACCGAGAAAATTTTCCATTCCCAACCTGTTGGCTTTTCTACAGCATGGGCTAGACAAGGGTTTGGCAGTAAGCACTCTGAAAGGTCAGATTTCTGCTCTGTCCTTATTGTTTCGGAGAACCATTGCTTCAAATAGAGACGTGCTTTCCTTTTTCCGAGGTATATCTCGTAAGTTTCCGCCGCGGAAGGCACCCGTGTCTCTTTGGCGGCTCAACCTTGTTTTGGAGGCTCTTCAGCATAAACTTTTTGAGCCTATGGTTTCTGCTAGCCTTTCTTTACTTTCTTGGAAGGTGGCTTTCCTTGTTGCAGTCACTTCCTTGAGGAGAGTTTCTGAGTTGGCAGCTCTTTCTTGTTCGCCTCCTTTTCTGGAGTTTTTTCCGGATCGTGTAGTGCTTCGCACTCGGGGTGATTTTTTGCCTAAAGTGGTGTCACAATTTCATGTCAACCAGGATATTGTGTTGCCTTCATTCTGCCCGGATCCGAAGAATGTGAAAGAGCGAGCTTTACACACATTGGATTTAGTGCGGGCCTTGAAGTTTTATCTATCTATTACTCAAGGTTTTCGTAAGACGGACTCCCTGTTTGTGGTTCCAGCAGGTCGTCGGCGTGGTCAACGAGCTTCCAAGGATTCTATAGCTCGTTGGATCCGGTCAGCTATTTTGGAAGCTTACCGTCTTCGGGGTGAATCTTGCCCGATTAAGATTCGAGCCCATTCTACGAGAGCTGTGGCCTCATCGTGGGCTTTTCATCAAGGTGCCTCGGCAGTGCAGCTCTGCCGAGCGGCAACTTGGCGCTCTGTCCACACGTTTACAAAGTTTTATAAAGTGGACGTCAGTGCTTCCGCTGATGCAGCCCTCGGACGTAGGGTCCTGCAGGCAGCTGTAGTTTAAAGTTCTGGATGAACTTGTGTTTAGCGCTGGTTGCGCTTTGTTGTTAAGGTTGTTGGGTTTCTGCCTCTTGTTGGTTTTTCCCACCCTTATTTTTGAACTGCTTTGGGACGTCCCATCAGTAATGAATTCCTGTGTCTCCCTCCCTTCCATTCTGCAGCTGAAACACGGATTTTGGTAAGAACTTACCGGTAAAATCCTTTTCAGCGAAGGAAGGGAGGGAGACACAGCACCCTCCCAAGGCAGAAGTGTGTTGATGTTTTCAGATGCAGCGCGACCCTTATCTGATAGCGATTATCTGGGCTGAGGTCAGCGCGCTAAGGCTCTGTTCCAGCATCGCCAGCTCATCGCAGTAGTCAGGTTCCGTGAGTAGTACCTGGAACTCTGTGGTTTTTGGCTTTCTTTGCATGCATAACCTGTATCCTTGTGTTTTTTCTCTGAAGTTCCTTCAGAAGGGGTTATGTTGCTCCGCTGGTGATCTTGGCTCTTTTTTTCCTAAAAGCTTTGGTACGACTGGAGCTGAGTAGGAGGAGCCCGAGCTGGAGGGGCCAGCCAGTCATCACTCTTTTGATCTGAGGTAACATCCTGATCTGGGGCTCCGCCTACCCATCAGTAATGAATTCCTGTGTCTCCCTCCCTTCCTTCGCTGAAAAGGATTTTACCGGTAAGTTCTTACCAAAATCCGTGTATTCACCTTATATTCATTGATTTATACAAAGTTTGTTAAAGGCATTGTCCATGCAAAAGAAAATGTACCTGACCGCTGCAGCCAAACTTGGACAGTAGCGGTCCTGCTGCTGTTGTAACAATGACGTCTCCTCTAAATTAGTCAGCATAGACCCATGGACTGGCCTGCGCTGTATCCAGGTGGATGCCGGTAGGTGAGTATCCGTTAACTTGCTATTTTTTACTGATCTTATCAGTTGTCTGTTTGCCCGGACAACCCTTTTAGTCATTAAAGGTTGGGAAAAGTGGCCTTTTTGTTTCCTTTTTTTTTTCAGTACACCTTTGGTAAATTTAGAAAGCGCAGTTTACGTCGAAACACTGGCCTAAACAATTAGTTAATTGTTAATTAGTTAATTAAATAAAGACTCACTGATGATGCCAGGTAGAGTTACTCGACCAGTGGGAAAGAAACCTTTCCGTTTTACAGGGTAATAAAAAAAACAAAACAGTTTTCAGGTATTATGTAGCGTCAAAGTATTCAGTAGTTCACACAAGAGGAGTGAGTGAGGGTCTGGTCTCCAGAGCTTACAATCTATAGAGGCGGTGGCATACACAAATCTTAGTGACTGGTACAATGGTCCATCCACCGGCTATAAAACAAGCCTCGTGAATAAGTCACCAGCCATTATCTGTGTATGCACGGGGGGATGAACGGCTTTTGTCATTGTATGATGTTTGTAAAAATGTTAATGAGGTTGGACAACTAATTTATATCTATGCAAGAGGGGTCTGGAGCTCCGTGACCCAAAAACTAAGGGAAAGCAAAATAAAAAAGAATCAGAGCAGTGTTATAGAATGAATGGTACTTCCATTTTACAACATTTTTGTTTTTAATAAAACATTTTCATTTTTTTCTTACATTGACAAATAGGGTTTCACAAATTGGAATAAACGGGACTTCAACCAGTTTATTAAAGCTAATGAGAAATACGGCCGTGACGATATTGATAACATTGCTCGGGAAGTGGAGGGGAAGACTCCAGAAGAGGTCATTGAATACTCAGGTTTGTTAGTGCCTAAAGCCCCTAAGTAAGGCACAGGCTTATAGCGTTAATTTCCTGTACATGTGTTATTGAGACATGACCACCCGCAGTCCGGGAGATGGAACAATTGATCGCCAGTAGTCCATGAAGCCCACCACATTTAGCTGCTAATCCAGACTCTAATGTAAGAAGTAGCTGTTCGTTAAGGCCACTGATCAGACATCAGTAATGTCACTACCGCCATCCAGTGCTTCCCGGTATCAATATAAGGCCACACAGTCACACATTACACGTCTGCTTTCAGCTGTGTTCTGGGAACGTTGCAATGAGCTACAAGATATCGAAAAAATCATGGCTCAAATTGAACGAGGAGAAGCGCGCATTCAGAGGAGGATCAGCATCAAAAAAGCGTTGGATGTCAAGGTACTCAGGTCTTGTATGTAGACTGCCAGTAGTATGTCACGTGCTATACAATAACTGACATGAAACGTATGGGTGCAAGGTAGGATTTATGTACAGAATAGATATGAAAATTTAGCTGGTTATCAAGAAAAAATGGATTCAATTCATATTGATCAGTAGAGGTCCAGCTTCTGGAACTCCTCGGGGACAACTAGTGGGACTTGGGATAGTTGTAGAAGGGAAAGATGTAATATTAAGAAGCAGACAAAAAATGGAGAACCATCTCACATAAGTGATTACCTTTAAAGGGATTTTCCAGGAACTAGCCTTAGGATGTAAGATGGGTGGGGGTCCAACACCCAGGACACCCACTAATGTATGGAGCCAGGGGTGTCCTGCGGGGTACAATCACCAAGGGAGCTGATAGCAGCTGATCGGTACTAGTTCTGGGGGTCTGTCCCGCACCTATATCACAGTCCTGGAAAACCACGTTAATTGTGCAGAATGTTATCAGAAATAAGGATGACAGGGCAAGTGTTATCTTTATCCTGCAAATAATAAGTAAAAGGAATGAATGCTCGTGAGCTGATGTGTGTGCTTTATTCAGATTGCAAGGTACAAAGCTCCGTTTCATCAGCTGCGGATACAATATGGGACCAATAAAGGCAAAAACTACACGGAGGAAGAAGATCGGTTCCTGATATGCATGCTCCATAAAATGGGCTTTGATAAGGAAAATGTGTATGAAGAGCTGCGCCAGTGTGTCAGAAACGCCCCTCAGTTTCGGTTCGACTGGTTCATCAAGTCGAGGACTGCCATGGTAAGTACTGCGATCACCTTACTATGGTAATGTATGCAAGAAAGTGCCTTATACAGACCGAGATCAGAAACGCATGAGTGCGAAGGACAACTAACGTTATATAACTGTTGTGCCAGGACCGAATATTTACTGGGTACTGTGGCTACAGGAGTGCAGAAGGTAATTACAGGACCGTATGACGTATTAGTGAACAATATCTAAGTACACCAAGGAATGCTTCTAGTTATATTGTACAGAATTCTACTCTATGAAGTAAAGATGTGCAAGGTAATAATGTTATTAAGGTGCTCCGCTGCTGTACTAAAAGTGCAGCACTTGGGAGAAAATTAACTTTATTCCTCGCGCCAGCTTTCAGTCATGCAGGGAGCAGCTACTGTCACCAGCAGGCCGTGCTCTCTGACAAACAGCCGTCTCCACACTGATGCACTGCTATGCGAGCTGTCGGTCAGAGTGCCCAGGCGTGCTTACCGCCACTGCTCACATTATAGTGAGTGGTAATTAGCCTCTCCGTGCACACCCCCATGACTGAAAGCCGGTGGCTCCCTTTAAAGCTTTTACACTGAGCCCTGCGATGTTGCAGCAGTGTCTCTTTTACTCTGAAATACTGTGGCGACTCAGAGAACATACTTTGAGAAGGGCATATAAAAATTAGAATAAAAATAATTACACTATCAAAACTCGTGACACGTCACGTCATACAATTTAAAAAAGAAGGAAAGACGTGTACAAAAAATCGGGTGCACTTCCTAGATTTAAAGAATGTAAATCTTTATAAGTAACAAACGCAAAAACCTGGACAAGACAAATAAAAACCTTTAAAATAAATGCACATTGCACCAGAACCTATTTCCTAGGCCAGATAATGGCACTGGGATACAACCCATATAACCAGCATGATAACTAATAGGGCCATGTAAATATGGTGGACGTATAAGATAAGTAGGAATGAACACAACCCAAGTGATGACAATTAATATTCAGTAAGGAAAAAAGGTGCAATGCACATGTGCAGACATTGAATAATGCAGCATCCAAAAATATAAAACAGAAAGTAAGCAGTAAAGTGCCATGTGCAGAGCCACCAGGTAAACTGGCTCATAGAAAAAGCATCATATGGGAACGATGACCTCACACGTATCGCCACTGTATTTAGTGTATAAATAAGCTTCTATCAGTTTATAGGCATTTTCATAAGTATTTGCACCCTATTATTTACCGGACTGAATGGTTTTTGATATTTAAGGAAAATGCATGTTTCTTAATCATTTATAGAAGTGATGTCCAAGAACCTTGTTGCCTATACTAAAAAATATTTCCACCTCTCCCGACCTCCTGATTTTCAAGGAACCCTCTAAAGAGATATTGACAGCACATGAGAGTTACCTTAGGATAGAAGCACATGCACTGACAAATCTTTCTGTCCATTTTGTCACTTGCTTTGGACAGGGCTTTGCCCTCCATTTCTCATGTTACGTGTTGCTTTCGGAGGCGGGACTCTTATTTGATGTTTTTGACATACTCTTAATTAAAGAAGCCCTCCTCCTCCTCCTCTCATCAAAGTTTTAATCCTTTTAATATATTGCAATCATCATATTATATAGCACTGTGTACTTACAATTGCTTATTTTGCCTTTCTACACCGCTAATTCTTCTCTTTTTTTTGTGCTCTATGTAGAAACAGGAAGTCTCTTGTTCTTGTATTTATCATTCCCCTCTTCAACTCTTGACCCAGCTGCTTCCCATCCCCCCTGCCAGGGAGCAGTGACTTATGCATGGAAAATTGACCTCCTGTTTCTACACAGAGCTTAAAAGGACTCAGCTAGTTAGTTATTAATAACATGATGTCAAGGCCCAATGGGAAAGAGAAGAATTATCTTGGTAGAAAGGAAAATGAGCAATTGTAAGTGCACAGTGCTATATAATATGATGAGTGCAAGATATTAAGAAGATACAATTTGTATGGGAGGAGGAGGAGGAGCGCTTCCTCAAAATGCCCCTTTTGGTTGTGCCACATTTCATGGAGGTAATTGTCTCCAAACATTTCGTACAGTTTTACTTAAGTTTTTCTTTATTTCCATAATAAGATGTGTGCCGCGAGATCTGGTCTAAAAGTAACCATTTGATAAGAAATTTCTTATGTAAATGCAGTAAAAAAAGAAAATTGTCGAAGATGAGCAGAGAATGCAATTATATCTGAGAGAAAGGCGCCTTTGCTCCTAGGATAGATGATGGACTGTGGTCTGCATTTCGCCGATGTAATTGGGGCCGTATTGTATGAATTAGGTTTTAGAAATCAGCAAAAATGTAATTTTCTATGTTTTAGACTAATGCATTACTGAGAGGCTGAGTGTTTTCTACCTAAAAATCAAATAGGAACAATGAAATTATGGGATGAAAATGCCCGTCTGATATCGCGGCAGCATTTCCCTGCTCTTTAGAGAGCTGAAAATGGCAAATGCATCAGTTATCCGAATGGCTGGTGTACGCTAATAATATTCCATGCATCTCATGTCCGCCCCTCAGTCTGAGAGCACATCTGCTTCTGGCACCGAAATATGGAAGTGGACGTGCCACAATTCACTGTAGAAATGGAGGATGAGGGTCGAGGTTACAGCAAAGAGCCAGATGTTACGCAGCGCTGATTGTACGGCCGTGTCTCCCCCAAAACAGAGAAAAACGGAATAGACCACAAGGGACTTATTCCATGATAGACATTTATGGCATCTAGAAGTGGAGATCAAGGCGGTGTGCGCTGTTATTCTAGCACAGGCGCCTCTATATTAGCCGGGGCTCTGGGCGAAACGTTCTTCGATCAATGGGACGAACCGGATTCATGCTGCACTTGATTTATTCTTTTCATTCACTGCATGTTCACATTGATCTTTTTACATGCAGTGCTTTTATGAGAAGCCTCTCCTTATGCTAAGGGGCTGAGGGCCTAGGTAAAACCTTGTTTAATAAGTCTGGATCAACAAATATCCTTATTTATGTATTATGCTGTGTTTATATAGCGCCCTCATATTCCACGGCGCTTTACAGACATTATCGGCACTGTCTGCCCCATTCTTTTGTTCTATTATCGGGATTCACAATCTAAATTCCCTATCAGTAGGAATGGAAGGAAACCAGAGGAAACCCACGCAAACACCGGAAGAACATACAAACTCCTCTCATATGTTGTTCTTGGTGGGTTTTGAACCCAGGATAACAGTTGTTCTTGGTGGGTTTTGAACCCAGGATAACAGTGCTACCCACTGAGCCACCGTGCTGCCCCCTTTCCATTGTCATCAGGGTGGAAACTGATGGAAAAACTCTTCCAATTGTTTTCACATCAGTTGTTGTGCTGGATAGATGCAGGCGCTGGTCTGGTGGCCTGATCATAGCGTTTCATGTAACATTGGAGTCCAGCCTCGGACCACGGCAGCTGAGGCATTTTTACCATCATTTGTGATCCGGCTCAAAAACGTGAACCTGATGTAGCAGATATATGTGGTCCAAGCATTATTCACCTAATACCCAGTCTACCTCCATTTATTTGAGCCCAGGGGCATCCTTGGACAATAGCTTAGGAAATCGCCAGTGAGAAGCGGCTACTTGGCTTTAACCGTTAAAAGGTCTTCTGTTTCGCAGTATTAGGGAATATCCAGAAAACTTTCTTACTCTTTTTTTTTTTTTTTTTTTTACATATTTTGTGATGTTTACAGAGCTTTACTTGTTCTTGCTTTTAGCTGTATTATTCCTGCACTTTAGACATAGTAAACCCTGATGGCTGGAGGTAGACATTATGGATGCTACACCTACTTCCGCCTTTTGGGTTCACGGCTCCCATCCTGTAGGTGTCCCTTTCTACTGTACATGCACCAAACTCATGATTAGATCCTATGCATTTCTTAATATGTTCAGTATAGAGTGTTAATAAGTATTCCAGCCTAGGCTTTATGTTGTAAATGAGAACATTTTTATTCTGCTGCTCTCGTCATGTATCCGGTTGGCCACAAGAGGGCGCTGTATGCTAACTCATACCTCAGCTTGTGAAAAAAAAAAAAAAAAAAAAAAACAACACCCCATGGCCCTGTCTCTGTCTACAGTCTGTGAATAGACTCGGTAAAATCAGTTTCTTTCCAGGCTGAGGAATCAAAGAAAAAGTTTTGTATATGTATAGCTAAATATATGTTTTATTAAAACTATAGAGAAAATCGAGACATATTTTGTAAAATATCAATTTTATATCATGCTTGCTATGTATTCAGTATGCAGTACACCTCCGTTATCAAGAAGGGTTATTTTCTATATCATTATTAGGATATTCTCATATTTGTCTTATAATTGTAGATTTCTTTGTGGCGTGTTTAGTTATAAAGTGGATTGGGGTTCAGCAGGTAAATAAAGAGTAATGGTGGAGACTAGAAATATCGTGTTACCTGCATAACACAACATTTCCCGACTGTCTATAGGGATTACTAAAAAAATCATAAGAAGCTTAACTACGATACAAAGAGCCTGGAGATTGTCAGCAAGAATGATTCCACCTGGGGGCCATAACTGCAGGACCCCAGTGTTTGTGGCCCCTCCAGTCCCTGCTTCCTGCTCTTGGAAAATGCTTTTCCTAATTACCAAGAGAACAGCACTGAGTTTTCTCTCTGACGTTTATACACCCTTCAATGTCGCAAAAAGCAAAAAGTTTAAAAGGTCACTTTGCAATCTAACCATCACTCTCCAGTAACTTGTATCACTGGTTGCCATGGATACGTTTGATCAGAATTCAATCTTGTTACTAAAGTGAACACGATATGTCTGTATGTTAGAAAGGAGAACTTGGACTAACGTGTATACTCTTGGTTGATGTAAGTGCAGGAGCAAGAGTGATGTCCTCCATTACTGGCTGCATTCACACAAGGGGGAACATTGTAGAACAGAGTACACATTCTGTTATAATGTCAGGTCGATATAAGAAAAAAAGAACTATTGTTCAGTGCAGGTTTAATGCAAAAGGTAGCGCAGTCTTACACATTTTTGACTTGATCTTGTTTAAAGAATATGGACAACTTTGCAGATAATTTTTTTATCATTCCAAATGTAACGTTAATGGGAAGTTGAAAATTCCCCTTCTAGGTAAAGGTTGGGCTCTCTTTTACTTATAATTAGCCTTCATGTCATGTCCATGTCATGTCCATGTCATCGGTAAGATTCAGCAGCGAAAGAAGAAAACATTACAGTTGCACTCTGTTTCAGTCCCCAGGGCGGAGAACCACACGGAGCCATCATGGTCGTTCTCCAGTCTTGTCTACTCTTCAGCCGATTAACATCCCCTTCAACACATTCTCAGGCCGAGTGGGAAGGATATTCTGACAGGTTCCCTTTAAAGATGACCTGTCACTAGCTCAAGAGTTCAATACCTTGTAAAAGTCCCTGAGCTCCCTTGGTTTTGCTTCTGTTTGTGTTGCTTCAATCCATTTAAGAGATATTCACATTTGTTGCTCTTGGAGCGCAGTATGTGAAATCTCTGCTTCCGCACCAACTGCGCGTTTCTTCAGAGTTTAGTTTTGTGGAGCGTGCACGAGCTGAGCTATGATTGAAAGTTTCTAGAAATGATGGGTGAAGACGCATACCCCCAGAGAGGACGCTGAGGACACTCCCAGTTGGTCTACAAGCAGAGATTTCTCATACTGTTCCCCAAAAGCAACAAATGTGACTATCTCTGCAAAGGAGCACAAAACAGAAAGAAGTGGCAGAATCAGGGGAGCTCAATGATATTTACAATATTTTTATCTAATTTTTTTTTTTGGTGCAAGTGACAGGTCCTCTTTAACCCATTTTCTAAATATTCTTCTTTAAAAATCCATCATAGTACTTCTCAACTACTCTTTCAGTGTTAGAGAGAGAATGAAGGAGGAGGAGAGTTGTATACAGATCTGCGGTGTATCGGGGAGAGAGTATCTTGGAAAGCACCAAAAACAGGTTCTAGAAAAGGGGGAAAGAACATGAAAAGGAAATAAGTGCTGTATTGTAGCAAGAATAGGCAGTAGCATCTTGGATACACACGGAGTTCACATCCAGCCTATATTACTGAGAGATAATCCTAAAATAATTTCATATTTTTAAGTGCAATCCTATTACCTACAGGTAACCACTAATATATGTCAAATATTTTCTCCCATGTCAAAGGTGTCTATAGCTTTTAAGTCCAGTGATGCAGGCGTGCTACATTTTTCATTAAACTGGCTAGTGTCTGCTACATTATTGCACTGGGTTAGGGCAATACAGTAGGTTTATAGTGCTTGTTACAGGTCGAGATAATATTCATGTCAAGTTGTGCCAAATACCAAGCTCAGCTCTGCTGCTTCTGGTACCTAACAGAGCTAATATTTGGATTATCAGGACCATGTTCCATGTAGTATTGTGTGATTCATTTCACAATTTGTACATATATTATTGTAGCTCAGGGATAGAAGCTCTCGGTGTGTTTCCATGTTCTGCCGTGCCAGGGGTAGGGGGTCATGATCTGATTCAGCGGTGCTTTGGCATACTCATTATTAATCATCTGCATTCAGGAGCTGAGATCTCTGGAGGACACTTTATAACATTTCCTGGCTGAAATCATTAATCTTTTCTCACATAGTGTATGGTTCAGCTTTAGTAGCACACTGGCTCCACTTCTAGCTACAGATTTAGCACTTGGATCAATAGGCTATTGTTCTATGTTGATTAGTAGGTTAATTGGTAACCAGGTAACTGATCCATCCGTTCTGGAGTATCCGTCCATGTCTGGTGTTGTCCTGATCTGAGGGACAGTTGCCATGAAATGGCATCTGACAAGGTGAGACTCTGCGTACTACACATCCAGAAGCCCTGCAATAAATGCTCACTGGGCTTTGCCCTATTTATGACTGTATCCTAAATCTTGATTAGTCTTATGCCCTTTGCAGAATACAGAAACGTTACTCACCTCAGTCTCCGAGTCCTTAGTGTGTAGTCCGTTACATTCCTACTCATATTTTAGAAGTTAAAATACGTGTTCCCCGAGCCCTGCAGGTCAGCGCTGTCCTTGCTCAGCCACACAATGCAAGAACCAGGAAAGGTTTATGTCCCTCTGCGACCACTCGTACATGCATATTTATATAAAACTGCGGATCTTCGTTAGACGGCAGACGCTCTCAAAATGTATGAGAATATGAACTTCTACAGATGTATTGATTTTAGGCATTTATGCCTAGTAACATGGCTATTGAAGTATACAGCAATACCAAGAAGTGAAAGCATGCTGTCATCTGTCAAGTACAGTATAAGGGTGCGTTCACATCTGCGTATTTAAAGTATGGTAGCTCAGATTCTCAGCTGGAAAAGTTGGAGAGAGTGTCAGGCGAGTGTCATGTGTTTTTTTTTTTTCTCACCTACCATCCATATGACATTCTATGCAAACCTTTTTAACATCAGCTTTTACATACAGTAATTCTATTCATTTCAAGCTATTTTTGTTACTAATAAAACAATGTTATATACAGATAGAAGATAAATGTCATTGAGATGTAAAATCACTGCAGTGTGTGCAGCTCACTGTACATGTATTTAGCTAATAATGAAATAAAAGAAAAAAATGGATCCCCTTTAGTTTTCTTAACCAGCTGAGGGAAAGCCAACAGCTGGGTTCTGATGTATAGTCTGGGAAGAGGGTAATAAACATGGAGCTTCCAAAAAAGTGCTGCAAATTTTTCCTCACCCCAATTCCTGATAATGAAAAACTGGCAGATGAGCACTGCCTAATTGAGTAACATTATAGCGAGTGCAATGCGAGGTTTTTGAAAACATGCTTTCAGGATAGAGCAGTACATTTGTAAACCTATGTAATTATTAAAGGGGGTTGTCTGGTCTAGAAAACTCACCTTCAAATACAAAGGTATTGAAGATTGAGTTATAGGAGTTGGGAGGGGGGTCCATCGCTTATTACTTGAACTGGTAATTACAAAGAGCGTCTCTCACTCTGTAGCATTTCTCACGTCCCTGCATTACATGGAGAGCCCTTTGATTTTAAAGAGAATTGTGTAATATTTCATTTGACCAGTGGTGGTAATTCAAGAAAGGTCATTTCACAAGACAAGTAGTCGGTACTTCTCCATTTACCCTCCTGGACTTGGCAATGATATATTAACATTAGGCAACAGATGTATACATGTACTAGCAGTGCTCAGTATTTAACGCTTTGGCCGGCGTCACACTAGCGAGTTTGATGCGAGTTAGTCGCACGACTTACTCGCATCAACACCCGGCACGGCTGCCCGCTCTCGGACCAGAGTGCGCGGCGGCATAGAAATACATGCAGCCGCACACTCTGGTCCGAGAGCGGGCGGCCGTGCCGGGTGTTGATGCGAGTAAGTCGTGCGACTAACTCGCATCAAACTCGCTAGTGTGACGCCGGCCTTTGATGGGAATTAGTAAGTAATATCAACTCCCAAAACCCAATATATGGACATACAGGTCTTTAAAATGTCAATCCAATGGCACCTTTATATTTTCTATCTGGTGCTATGGATGTTATCCAAGTGCGTAGTGCTATCCGTTTTTCACAGATTGCTAGCTAGTAGATGGTAGAGAAAGATTTTTTTTTAGTTTCTTATCTGAGACATACTGATGAAACTCGGATCAGACTCGGAGGACACTGATGAAAATCTGATTAAAAAAGGAAAGTGACCTGATGTAATACATTCTCTACACACACTTTAACCCCCTTCTTTCCCCACACATGATGGCTGATTTAATCGCGGGGCACCAACAGGCTGTCATGATAGCTGGGGTCTGCTGATGACCCCAGTACCTGTCATTATGACCCACCTGTGAAAGGCGTTCAAAGGAGATCATGATTTTAACTATACATAGCTGGGCTGATGCATTGCTGTGTGTAGTACAAGCGATCAGAAGATCACAGCTTCAAGACCCTAAGGGGACTAATAATACAGTAAAGGGTGGAAAAAAAAGTTTTTAAAACAATGAAAAAAAAACAAGTTCAAATCACCTCACATGCTCCATTAATAATAAAACATGCACATATTTGGCAGTGCTACATTCGTAAACGTCGGCTCTATTAAAATCTAAAAAAAATTCATCCGTAAAAATTGGTAAAAAAAAAAAAAAAATCAAAACTCCAGATTTTTTTTTTTTCGGGGCACTTCAACATTACACTTAAAGGCGATCAGAACATCATATCTACCCCAAAATGGTGTCAGTAAAAATATCAGATCAGGGCGCAAAAAATAAGCCATCACACAACCCATATCCTGCAAAATGAATGTGTTACTGGTCTCGGAAAATGGTGACAAAAGCAAAACTGGAATTTTATTCCTGCATACCAGTACATCACATGACAAAATAAAGGATATCATTCAAAAAGTGCTATTCGTTCCGCGGAAAACAAACCCTCGTAGTAGTATATTGACGGAAAAATAAAAAGGTTATGGCTCTTGACAGAAGTTGAGTAAAAAACAAAAAAAAAAAAAGAAAATCGCTCGGGGTTGACAGTTATGGAAAACTAGTCAGTGATCCTTGAGTGTACGCTCATTTTTTTTTCCTTCTACCTATGACCTAATCCTCACATGTTGGCATTTAAAAAAAGTGTCCCGCTGTCCTCCTAACAAGCCTGCTGCAATCCCCAGATCTCAGCTAGTGCTCTGTAGTTAATAGCGCCTAGAGTAAAGCATGGATTTACACATTAGGTCACTTATTCTCTGTAGATTGCCTATATCATTTATTAATCTCTGCAATTTCTGATTCCTTTACTAAATTTGTTAGGAGCTGCAAAGACGCTGTAATACCCTTATATCACTGATCGAAAAGGAAAACCTGGAAATTGAAGAAAAGGAAAGAGCAGAGAAAAAGAAAAAGACACCCAAGCAATCGGTAAATATAAAGGAAAATATTGTGTAACTGAGAGCTGAACACCTAAATGAAAATTGTAATTACCGTAAATGATGATTGAGAATTAGATGTTTTTTTTTATAGAGGAGTCACATGCAGTAGTGTCACAGTTTTCGATTAATGATTTGCTTTTTTATTTTTTTTTTTAACCCGCAGCCAGGAGTAGATGCAATGTAGAGGCAACATATACAATTGACCTTTATACATTTCCTACATTTTCTCGCTTATTTATCCAATACCAGCTTATCTTTAGAGCAAAAAAGAAAAAAAAAAGTTGGGTAAACTACAGGTGCATCTCACAAAATTAGAATATCATCAAAAAGTTAATTTATTTCAGTTCTTTAATACAAAAAGTGAAACTCATATTATATAGAGTCATTACACACAGAGTGATCGATTTCAGGTGTTTATTTCTGTTAATGTTGATAATTATGGCTTACAGCCAATGAAAACCCAAAAGGTCATTATCTCAGTAAATTAGAATAATTTATAACACCAGCTTGAAAAATGATTTTAAAATCCGAAATGTTGGCCTACTGTAATGTATGTTCAGTAAATGCACTCAATACTTGGTCGGGGCTCCTTTTGCATCAATTACTGCATGAATGCGGCGTGGCATGGAGGTGATCAGCCTGTGGCACTGCTGAGATGTTATGGAAGCCCAGGTTGCTTTGATAGCAGCCTTCAGCTCATCTGCACTGTTGGGTCTGGTGTCTCTCATCTTCCTCTTGACAATACCCTATAGATTCTCTATGGGGTTAAGGTCAGGTGAGTTTGCTGGCCAATCAAGCACAGTGATACTGTTGTTTTTGAACCAGATATTGGTACTTTTGGCAGTGTGGACAGGTGCCAAGTCCTGCTGGAGAAAGAAATTTCCATTTCCAAAAAGCTTGTTGGCAGAGAGAAGCATGAAGTGCTCTAAAATTTCCTGGTAGACGGGTGCGCTGACTTTGGTCTTGATAAAACATAGTGGACCTACACCAGCAGATGACATCGCTCCCGAAACTATCCTTGATCTTGTATTGAAGAACTGAAATTAATGAACTTTTTGATGATATTCTATTTTTGTGAGATGCACCTGTACATGCATAAATCCATCCCAAGGCTGATTTCAAACACCATAATCTGTGTTGGGTTTCTGTGTTTTTTTTTTCCTTATATTATTTTTTGCATTTTTTTTCTCCAGAAAGTTGATGCTCAAATGCTATTTTCTATTTTTTAGTTAAATAATGAAAAATCTAGCTATAAATTGCTTTTTTTTTTAGCATTTGGCAGGTCAGTGAAGTTTTCAGTAAACGGCGACATGTTCTTGACATGGCATTTTTTATCTTTTCTATGTAGAGTTCACTATTAAACTTAAAACTATGTCACTGAATAAAAAAAAAAATACTAGCAAAAATGCTTTAAAAAACCTGCTATTAAAATAGCGTGAAACACCTGCGAGTCTGTGATTGAGGCTTGGGCTGGATTAAACACCAGTTAAAGGGAACCTGTCACATCAGAAAACACTATTAGCCTGCAGATACGGGGTTAATCTGCAGATAATTCGTGTTACAATGCTGCCTGACTGCCTGAAAGTGCGGCTCCTGGGAGGAAATGAACTTGTTTAGTCTCTGGAGCCACTGGCTTTCTGGAGCAGCCATAGACATCGCTTACGTGGCAGATGTAAGTACACCATGGCGCTTTGATTGAAAGCTCATTCTCCGCAGAGCGAGCTGTCAATCAAAGCGTGGTGACATGCTTACAGCCGCTGCTAACAGTATAGTGAGCAGTGCTTTGGGTGATGACTGTAGTCGATCCGTGCACTCCTCCATGACTGAAAGCCGGTGGCTCCTGGGAGCATTAAAGTAAGGTGGCCAGATAGCTTTGTAATGCTGTTAATCTCCAGATTAACCCTATATTTGCAGGTAAATAGCATTTTCCGAGGTGACAAGTTCCCTTTAATACAATGGAGAAACGTGTGTTATTATTCAAATTGATCCCTTCTAAGCTTTGGCTGAAAAAACTGCACTAAAAACTACACGTGTAGAAAATAAAAAGCAAGACACATGCAAAGCAAGTATCGTCTGATGCTCACATGAAAATCCACCTCTCTGATCTAGCTGTATGCAGTATGACAGATATGAGATCAGGAGGAGACAGACAACGAGCTGTCGCATCAGCTAGAGACAGATTACACTGGACAACAGGCGGGTTACACACGGAGCGAGATACCGAGTATCCAGAACTTTGAAGTGATTTTTCAGGGGTAATATAACAGAGTTTTTAAACAAAATGATTTGAAAATGGTCCATTCATCACATTTTCTATGTAGTGAGATCAAAGAGTGTAAGTTAGCCACCATTTCAATGTTCAGAGATACTTCTGTAAATCCCTGCCTGAGTCGTATTGTTTTTTTTTTTTTTCTCTTTTCTTTCAGTCGGGTAAAAGAAAGGCTGATGCAGACGCTGTAAAGAAGGATACAAAGAAAGTCAGGTCCTAAAGTTTCCCGGAAAGTTGTGTGTAGGGTACAGATAGAAGACTGCCATTTATATATTCCTATGATATATTAATGCCTCCTGTGAAGTTCGCGTTCAATGATTGCGCTTTTCCATAAGTTCCTAATTACAGTTACATGTGTAAGAATGTGTATATTTTTCAATGTCTACCTGATAAAAGACGTGTCATTATATTTTATGCTTCCCATGATATAGACATCTTCCGTAGTTTGTGAAAATCATATATTTCATATTATAGCGGTCCTTGTTTTAGGCAAGTGGAGGGTTTTAGCTTTTCTATGTTTTATACTGTATGCAGTGGCTTTTAAATAAAATCTAAATCTGAGTAGCTTCAGACTTTATTTTTTACTATGTTGTTGGATCTGAAGACCAGTTATATTGCACGGTTCGGACCTTTGCTAAACTTTTTAACAATAAAATTAAAGACTATGCTGCATGAAGAAAAACATCCAAAAAGTCATTTTTTTTACATAGTTACATAGGTTGAAAAAGACATAGCTCCATTAAGTTCAACCTTTCTGCACCAATTTCACAGTTGTCACTAATTTAACTATAACCCGCAATGTTATGTGTGCTGAAAACATCGTCACCCCCTTTTTAAAGGCTGTCAAAGTGTCTGCCATTACTACCTCTTGTGGTCGGGCATTCCATGTTCTACTGCTCTAACTATAAAGAACCCTTTCCTATTTAGCTGCCGGAATCGTCTTTCTTCCACCCGTTATGAGTGTCCCCTGGTCCTTTGTTTGGTCTTTGGAAGGAATAAGTGGTGTGCCAGTCCTTTGTACTGACTACATATATATTTATACATATAACTGAACTAACTGTAATTTCTAAAAATCCTTTTTAAAATG